>OZ010598.1:22979912-22994912 GCA_963932145.1 Acanthosepion lycidas
TGAACGCAATTGTATGCCTTGATCAAATGTCATTTTTTACTATAAAAATATATTGCTGTTATTTTTACTATAAAAATGTATTTTTATACTTTCATAGCGTTTTGTTTTTTTTGGGGGGGTGTTCCCTATTTGCTCATATCTGGTACCCTAACAGGTGTTAGCATCCCGAGTCAGAGTGAACCTGGGAACAACAGCAATTAAGAGGTAGTTCCACGATCTCTAAAATATCCCGATCAGAAGCCTTGCCGCCGGATGTAATTTATTGCTATAACCTTTAGTGACTATATATGAAGGTGGCACAAGAGTATATAGGTGTACCTCCCAAGATCTAGGTGACCAGAACATGGCAACTAATCTCTCCACTGACCTTGCTTTGATGACTCAATGGGGGAAGGACCAATACTTCCAAAATCAGTAACGTTCGATCATCACCGAGCAGACTCCGAAATTTCACCTACCATGAGAGATGCTTGTTCTCGCCCCAGAACTGAAAGATCTCACATATAAAAATAATCGCTAAAGATGCCGGAAAAAGTATCAGTTCCTTTTATGGCTCCATAAGTATCTGACTCCTCTTAGTATGTTGTATCTTTACAAGAGCCAGATCAGACAAAAAATGGAATAATGCTGCTATATTTGGATTCGTGTTGCCCAGTCCTGACTTGCCTGACTTGATAGTCCAAAAGCGTCTACGCGAACTGGGTGATAATTTCTTTTCCATCCTACCAACCCCTTTTTTTCCAGAGACGAAACGACCAAACGACCCTCTCTACTCTATCGCTATTTCCATGGCAAATGTTATAATGTGCTATATTCCTTAGTTCTACAAGTTCTGACATTCACTTCTAAGACCCTCCATGCCATGTACACTGATAAGAATCATTGTCATCCACTTGGCATTCTTTTAGTAAGAAGAAATCACAGACTATTTCCAGGAACTGCTACTTTGTGGGACAGACTCCAGAGACGATATTTTCCCAGTCCCTACAATCTTACCCTCTTCAAGTCTTTGGCTAATATCTCCTACATAAACTCATAAACTGTACTTTTTTTCTCCTCTTCTTAAGCTCATGAGATATCCTCATTAAGCAACCTTTCTTGAATGGTTCTTGGGCCTTCTATACAATATATATATATATATATATATATATATATATATATATATATATATATATATATATAATGGAATGGACTAAGTCCGACAATTTATATATATATATATATATATATATATATATATATATATATATATATATATATATATATATATATATATATAAATTCAATTTAAATAGAAAACAGACAACCGTAAGGAGGGTCCATTGTTGATAATTATTTCCCCAGGTGAAGTACGCTCTGATGAAACAGGTAAAAACCATGTACCTGGGGAAATAAATTATAACCGATGGACCCTTAAGGTTGTCTGTTTTATGTTTAATTGATTTAATAATTTCTTTGATTTGACATTGAGCTCCCTGGATTATATCCTTCTTGGGATTATCCATACGGATTACCAAACTTTTCATTACTTATATATATATATATATATATATACATATATATATATATATATATATATATATATATATATATATGGCAATTGAAATAAAAGAAATAATAATGAACAAAACTGATGAATCTGCAATAATATGCACATATGCACAGTGGCCGAAGAAAAGTTTTAAGCCAGGATAAATAAACTACATCCAATTTCAAAATTTAATTGCTCCAACTCAACTTAAATAAACAGTATTTGGAACAAGTATAGAGTATGTTTTTCATTTGCTAGTTTCAGTCCTTGTATTCAATTTTTCATGGATCTGATCAAGTTATCAACAATCGTCTGATCCATATTTTGCCACTCCTTTAGCAATGTTACTTTAAGTTTTGCCACTGATGTGATTTTGGTTGCAAGGTCTCGAAGTTTTCGTTCAAAGTAGTCCCTATTGGATTCATGTCAGGACTTTGGGTCTACCCATAGCAGTGACTTGATTTCTTGCGATTCCTTCCAGGCCTTTGCTACTTTACTCGTATGACGTGATGCCCCATCTTCTTGAAAAAGGTAGACATTCTTGTCGATTTGATTGGTTTCCAATACGGGGAGTAATCCTTTCTCTAAAATTTGACAGTATTTTGGACCCTTCAACCGCTCTTCAACAAGAATCAGCGCAGATTTCCCTCCAAACCAAACAGCGCCCCACACCATTACTCCAAACCCTTCATGTTTCACGGTCGCCTGCAGACATTCAGTGTCCCAAGTCTCATTCTGATTTCTCCAAACATAAGCCTATCTCGAATTCGAATATAGGCAGAATTTACGTTCATATAACCAAATTACTGATTTCCAAATAATCCTTGCTCTCGAATTCTCTCGCCCAGATCATATGCCTGTCCCTGTTAACCTCTGAATCAAGGACTTCTTTTTTATGTAGCATTTCTTTGATAGCCTAGTTCTTTCAGAGTCTTTCTCACCGCATATGTCGACATTTCCATGCAGTTGGCGTCATCTTCGATGCTCTGACGACGGCTTCTGATGACTTCCCTCTTGAGCGCCCTTTTCGTTCGCTCAGACACGATGCTTGGTCTTCTTGAACGTTGTTCCGTATGACAATGGCCTTCTTCATTAAATTTCTTGACAATATTATTAACCGTTTAATGATTACATAGAAAAACCTAGAAATTTCTCTATTTGACTTACCCTACTGATGCCATCCTATTATTTGCCATCGTTGAAATTCAACAATTTCCTTACTTCTGCGAACTTTCATTGCAAAATATAAGTCTACTATCGTTCATAGATGAGAGTAGCTTGATACTAACACGGTATTGTCTGAAAAAAAAGAAGAGACGTTATTACACAAGCCAAAATTGCTATAGGGTGGCTAAAAATTTATCATAGCCCACTGTATATATCTATGCATGTATCTATATATATCAAGTTCGCGTTCCAGTCATGTGACCAACGAGCTATTTTCCAAGGAAGAGATTTATTGATAATATCGGTGTGGGGAGCAGATCCCAGTTTCCGGTACCTCTGAAAAGTACCTGAAAAAATATCATGCATTGATCCAAGCCTTGTGATTTAAATTGGTTAGACGAAATTATTCGGAAGCTGTCGATGGTCAGAAGTCACCATGGCCGAGGTTTGGGTGTACGGCGCGTGTTCAAATTGTTGATCACATCAGATTATGCACTCTCTCCCAGAAACTGTAACTAAGGCCTGCTTAGCATCCATACAACATAATGCCCAGTGTTGTTGAACAAACACAAATGTGCCTGATTAGGTGTCTACAACAGGGATTGGCTAGCAGACCGGTGTACGTGGAAAGGAGTAACCGATCATTATATGTATGTATGCATTGTCCGGTCTTTCAAACAGCAATAGATGTTCAGCTTTTAAGTATCCTTAAGAATAAATAATAATACTAAAATCTGTTCAGACGATTATTTTTATCGACATTATTATCGACCACCCAATATATATATATGTAGAAAAGTTATAAATTTCTAAAGCATAAAATTTGTCTGCCATTCTTATCAGTTTTACGCAGTCCGCCATTGTTTTTCTTTTTTGGTTTAAGATTTTTAATAGTCTTTTCATATATATTTTTTTTTTTTAAAAACTTACTCCTACATTTTTAGTCTAAAATTATTTTACGCCGTCTGCAATTCTGTGATTGTCAAAAATTAACAAGACGCCAGGTCGGCTGTTTTATGAACTGAATTATAAGAAAAATAGGAAATACAGAAAGAAAAAATAGCAGACGATAAAATGATTGCCTAAAATGGACGTTTATCTCGGAAAAACTGAACAAATTCAATAATTTGAATTCACTATAACTGTTCCCTAAAATTCGCTATTGATTTTGAATTGCTTTTTATATATTTATCAACACTCTTCGTTTTCCTTTTCAGTTTTTACTTTCTTTTATTTCCTTTGATATGATTTATATTCAGTGATTCTTTCAGAATACATCCTTATCTTCCGGTTATTTTCATCGCAAAGTTCCGGCCGTAGTATTCTCCGGCTTTACATGGGTGTTTTTCACTGCCGGTGATCTGCTTTTGACTTTCTTAAAAGTAAATAAAAAATATATTTTATTTTGAAAAAAAATTAATTTATCTGCTTTCGACTTTCTTAAAAGTAAAGAAAAAAATATATTTTATTTTGAAAAAAAATTAATTTTTATGTCATATGAATACTTGACAATTTTTAAAAAATGAAAAAAAAAAACCATTTTATCGACTTTCTTCCAACTCTTCTTTTGCTATAAAATTTAGATTTTATACAAAATGAAAAAATTCCCAGTTTTCATCTCTGTCCAAGAAAATGTTTCCCAAAATAACCACAGGTAAAAACTTTCGAATTTTTCCTATTAACAGTTATAACATAACTAATAAATTTTACCTGAACTTATATATTCTCATTTATGTTTGAATTTCTGGGATGAGAAGTTATCATTTATTTAGCTTATTTATATGTGGACTATTATCCTCATCTTTGTTATTGTTATAACAATGTTTCGGTTGTTGTTCCATCCATAGATTTAATAAAGTGTTCATTTCAGAATTCGTTGTATGTTACCTAGATCAATATACATCTGTTGAAGGCTGGAAGGCAAAACTTTATGATAACAACTACAAAGATGAGGACAACAGTGCGATTATAAATGGGGTAAATAAATATATTTTATATCTGTAATTATTAGCAACGCCCCTGTTTTTCCTTCCGTGGTCCTGTGCATTGATGATGAGGGTGACTATTCTGATGAAATAGGTGTTTCTAGTTCGTATAAGAATGAATTGAACAAATAAAAATCAAGTATATTCCAAGTGTTCCAAGAAGTAGGTCTTCAGATATACCTTTCCAAAACTGTCCTTATGATCCAGAATTAGAACGAGAGTACCATAAATTAATCATAAAAGTAGGTCTTCAGATATACTTTTCCAAAACTGTTCTTATGATCCAGAATTAGAACGAGAGTACCGTAAATTCATCATAAAAGTAGGTCTTTAGATATACTTTTCCAAAACTGTTCTTATGATCCAGACTTAGAACGAGAGTACCCTAAATTCATCATAAAAGTAGGTCTTCAGATATACTTTTCCAAAACTGTTCTTATGATCCACAATTAGAACGAGACTACCCTAAATGCATCATAAAAGTATGTATTTAGATATACCTTTCCAAAACTGTTCTCATGATCCACAATTAGAACGAGAGTACCCTAAATACATCATAAAAGTAGGTCTTTAGATATACTTTTCCAAAACTGTTCTCAGGATCCACAATTAGAACGAGAGTACCCTAAATTCATCATAAAAGTAGGTCTTCAGATATACTTTTCCAAAACTGCTCTTATGATCCAGAATTAGAACGAGAGTACCGTAAATTCATCATAAAAATAAGTCTTTAGATTTACTTTTCCAAAACTGTTCTTATGATCCAGAATTAGAACGAGAGTACCCTAAATACATCATAAAAGTATGTCTTTTGATATACCTTTCCAAAACTGTTCTTATGATCTGTAATTCAGACAAAATACTCTAAATTTATCATAAAAAATTAAAACCTCCAGTTACTACATTCTAAATCTTTTAAATACCTCGGTATATGGATCAGTTATAACAACTTTCGTCCAGGTGATACAGAAATTGATCACAGGATAGGTTACGCTTGCGGTAATTTTGACCAATAATGTAATATGATACCAAACCAAAATATTAACCAGAAAAATCTGAAAGAGCCAGCCGAGTTCATTATATTTATTTAAACCCGTCCTGGGTATGACGATAAACTACATCCGCATCCTGTGTAAGACGATAAACTACATCCAACAGCAAGGCCTCTGACCAGGAGGTTCTGAGGAGCATGGACCACCTTTTAATTGCTGGTGTTCCTAGGTCCACCCTGACCCGAGTGGTAGCACCTGCTAGGGTCCCAGCTATGGGCAAATAGTTAACACCCAAATTGTGTGAAAAAAGTTTTTAATACCAGAAATATTTTGTAATAAAAAAATTATTACCAGCAATAATTTTTGAAGGAAAAATTTTTATCAGCAATATTTAAAAAAAAAAATACCAGCAATACAGTTATACATTCTTTGAATAAAATATGACCAGCTGTAGATTTTTTCAAGGAAAAATATTTCTAGAAATAGATTTTTGAAGGAAAACATTACCAGTAATGAAAATTTTGTCGACATTAAATTACCCATTGAGGTTGATATGCCGTAAAAATAAAATAAACCAAACCAAACTTTACTTAAACGCAAATACCTTTGGAAAAAAATATAAATGCACATCTTCTCCCTCTGCTGTATGTTAATTAGTAAGATGTGTATCATTGTTATCTCCAAAAAAATTATGACAATCTAAAAACTTTAACACGTTGATCTCAAGCCTCATTTTCTTTTATGGTCGCAGGGTCCCAATACACTATATATTAAATCCTGTTGTATTAAAATGAGGAAAACAATGTGTGCAAACGAAGCTGATAAAAGCCCCTAAAATTATATAAATTTTGTACTCGATGTGAAGGTAATCCTTCCATTTGCCTTGAGTGTTTCAATAAGAGACATATAAAATGTGATCAAAAGAAATTAGTGACTCCCCTCTACACAGGTTTCTTGGTATTTATCGTCGTTCTCTGCCTTGCATCGTCTTCGTTCGTTCGTTCGTTCTATCACAATTGCACGTATCGTACGATGTACCCCGACAGAACTCCATTCTTTTCTCCAAGATGGTCTCGTTTGACGGAACAAGGCACTCGCCTTTTCTCAAATTGAAGTCATACTCGCCATGCGCAGACGAACTCCGTCTCTTCGAGACGCCGGCAAGTCTCGTTCACCACTTCCGCCCTTGGCTCGGGTTCCCCGAGCCAAGGGCGGAAGTTCACTATGTCTGCTTCATAAAATGAGAATCAATACAACTTTTCCTATTGGTGTAGCAATATGTGCTTTTATGTCTTTTTTTTTTTTTTTTTTTTTTTTTTGCTTCCATATCTTTTCAAGAAATCAGAAATTAGGTATATAATGTTTTTATTTATTTATTAGGAATGTGATTTCTATTAGAGTAGAATTCTTGTGTTTGCTTTACTGGTTGTAGGCATTATTTTGTTCTCTTAAGTAAATAAAGTATACTTATACTTTTTTAATTTCATAATTTTCTGTTGACTCAATCTTTTAGTTTACCTGAATGCATGGGTATAAGCTCTGTGTATGAAAAAATCACTCCAAAAAACAACACTGGAAATTCCAAAATGAAAACGAAATAGAAAACAAGACAAGATAAAAAAAAATGTGGTTCTAGTGTATCATGATCTCATAAGTAATCAATTATATCATGCCATTCTCTAAGAAAAGAAATTGGAAAACGATCCACCGGAGGGTCGTGTGGGGCTTGCAGACCTACCACCACGACACTCCGTTGAGTCGTGTGAGAGCCAACGTGATAAACACTCTGTAAGGATTAGATATGCCGTAAAAAAAAACAATTAATCGATCAATATAACCTAAGAACGTGTTCTGTTTTTAAATGAAGTTGCCAGATCTAGATGCATTGGGCCCACTTGTTCAAAAATCTCCAAACTATTATCTAATGCAACCGTTTTCTCTGACCAATGAGTAAAATGGTTTCATGCGAAGGAAGCCTTTAGATCTAAAAGAATAAAATCTTTCGTCAAATCCTTTAAAGAGCTTTACCAAATTAAAAAAAAAAAACTACATCATTTGAACACATGAACAATAAAAATGGCGTATAAGTAGAAGATAAAATGAGATCAGCTGTTAACTTACAGACAACCTTAAACAAAAAGTTAGTAAGGAAACTTCAATCAGTCTTGGAAAGAGTGACTGGACTTCAGGAGTCTATATTCCTTAAAACCATTTTTAAGAGAAAAGTTTTATAAATTACAACCGACAGTGACGCTAACTATTCGGTCAATGAATGCATATATATATATATATATATATATATATATATATATATATATATATATATATATATATATATATATATGTATATATATAATAGAAAAAATGGGAAACTATTTATAAATCTAACATGTTTCGCTTTTTTGAAAGCTTCACCAGAGAATGAGGTTTTGTCATTCTTATTTTTGCATTGTTTGATTTTCATTGGTTAAGTACACTTCAGGTGCCTCTGACATGTTCGTATGTATAAGTTATGTTTGTATGTGTATCATAATATATATATATATATATATATATATATATATATATATATATATATATATATATATGCAGCATATCTTCATTCAAACATGTTTCATTGAATAATATACACATATTATATCTATTTATTTTTATAATAATACTTTCTACTTTTCTAATTAGCTTCTCGATTTTGTTAAAATTCATCAACGAAGACTCCGTAGTATTTCCTTACCCAATTACTTTCGATCTCCACCGAGATCATCCTCAGGGATAAATTGAGAGAGCAAACTTATTCCTACTGTGATCATTGTGATGGTAATTTTTGGAAACACGTGTGAACTATAATTATTTTAAAATTTTAAATTTACCCATTGCAGCTATGTTTTTTTTTTTTTTTTTTTTGCAAACAAGCGTTCACAATATAAGGGAGATAACCAGTGATAGCAGAAATGCAAAATGGCATTAAATATTGGTCAAATGCATTTGAAATCGCTAATAATTACTCTCGTGATAAATTTTGTTCAGAGTTGGTTGCTTTTGGTCTAGGGGACCTCGAGAATTTGAAGTTTTTGTTTATTTTCATAGTGTCGTATAATGGCGTTGTTTATTGAGAAGGTGGATAGCAATGTGTTTTTACGTGTTGTGCGATAGAACTAATATCTGACAAATGGTGTGTAAGACGTTTTGATAATGTTGTCAAACCTACATATGTACTTACTTTTCTGTCAAGGATACAATCTCCAAAAAGACATTTAAACTGGTATACAATGTTGTTGGTCTTTTACAAACACTAGTTGACGGAGAAGAGTTATTGCGCGTAATTAATTTGGTTGTGTTCAATTTAGTATAATATATAATTAGTATTATTTTTTACTAGAATCAGTGGGGAATAGATTTTCTTATGATTTTTTCATCTTGTTTATAATTAGAATGAATCTGTCTATATTTCTGAGATGAGGTATTATGTATACTATTTACATTAATCGGACTATTGTTCTCATCTTTGTCACCATATTTATCCGATCCTTCAGTATCTGTTTATATTTCTGAGATGAGGTATTATGTACACTATTTACATTATTCGGACTATTGTCCTCATCTTTGTCGCCAATATTTATCAGATCCTTCAGTATCTGTCTATATTACCACGACGATTTCTAAAGTAATCCTAAAAGTCACACTTAAGTAAATTTCAAATGTTTGTACCACCAGGCTTTCAAAATTCGTGCCATCAGTCACACTTTGCTAAATTTAAAATTTAGTACCACAAGGCTTTCAAAAGTAGTCCCAAAATTCACACTTTGCAAAATTTAAAATTTAGTACCACCAGTCTTTCAAAGGTAATCTCAAAGATACACTTTGCTAAATTCAAAATTCAGTATCCCGAGGCTTCCAAAATTAGTCCTATAAGTCACACTTTGCTAAATTGAAAATTTAGTATCACATGGTTTTTAAAGTTGTCCCAAAAGTTATATTCAAAATTTAGCACCACGAGGCTTTCTAAAGTAGTCCCAAAAGAACTATGAAAATTTCAAAGTATTCCCAAAAGTCACAGTTTGCTAAATTCAAGAAGTAGTACCGTTAGGCTTTCAAAAGTAGTCCTAAATATCCCAATTAATGAAAACAGAACATATTAGCGCTTGGATTTTAAAAGTACCTCCAAAAGTCACAAATATTCAAAATTGAAATTTTCTTCCACGAGGCTTTCAAAAGTAGTCTCATAAGTCACACTTTACTAAATTCAAAATTTAGTACCACGGGTCTTTCAAAAGTAATCCCAAAAGTCACACTTTGCTAAAATTTAGTACCATGAAACTTTCAAAAATAGTCTCATAAGTCACAAGTACCGAAAGTCAAATTTTAGTACCACGACGCTTTCCAGTGTAGTTCCAAAACTCACACTTAACGAAATTCAAATCTAGCATTGTGTTTACAAAAATAGCCCAATCTGTTAACTTTGAAGTTCTGACTCATTTCTCTACTCTTTAATTACAGCTTGTTTAATATAAACTGGCTGAACATAAAATAATTCAGACACTATTTATATAACTATAAGCTCTAATCTATATGAATAATGCCATAGGAATTTCATATTTAAATTTCAATTGTGTTTATTGAACTTCGGATTTCATCATTCTCTATGTCTGTTGGTTATTTAATGCCGACAAAATTTTTAGGCTAGGTTCGTGTGAATAGAATATGTATTCTTTGAACGAAATTGTTTTGTAGATCAGGTTTCATTGACGTTTTTTTTGTAAAGAGGGTTTTTGTTGAGAGTTAAATCTATTGCTGATAACTTTTTTTCAATAATGTATTGCTGATACTTTTACTATAAAAATCTATTTTCAAAAACATACCTTTACGTAAAGACATACAATTGTGTTAAAAATATTTAGATTTCGGTATTAAATAAGGAATCGAGTTTGATATGCCGCTAAATAAAATCAACAAAGGTGATGTTTTTTGCAAGTACTTTTTAAAGAGTATGTTAGTATCTAAGCGTCTCAACGTCGTGTAATGGTTGGCAAACTTGACTTGCTAGAAAAATTAAAACTGAGTTGTGATTTCGATCCTCAATCGGTGCTCCATTCTTTCGGCCTTGTGACACATCTAAGTAACGCTTATAAAACCATCGTAGGCGTTTTCTCCCTTTATGTCTCGTAGTCTTTGAACCAACTCACCAGAAACGCAGTTTTCTTTTTCTTAATAATTGTGGAAATTCCTGCATCAGATTTGACGTTATGTTGTTTTGTATTAAGTCCCTTATCGTTTATTTTTTAAGTAATTGTAACAAATTTGATATTAAATTTAGTTAAATTATTTTCAGTTGCAGTCGTTATTGAATATAAATTCCATCTATACAAAGACGATGAATTGAAAAATAAAAACTTTGTCAGCCGAATTATTGCTTATACAAGGAAATATTAAAAACATCAATTAAAAGTACATTACACAGAAGGAATATTTATTTAATTGTTAAGTCATATAACAGGATTGATATGGCATAACAGGAGAAATTTATTATCATTGATTCCCGTAATGTGTGGTCAATCACAGTTTCCGCGCCTGCCCACCTCCACTCGCTTTGGGGGTGTCAAGTTGACCGACCAACTCATTACATGTCCCCACACCCGATCTTAAGATCACAAAGCTCCTCAGCACGAGAGATGGTCGCGTCTGTCTGGTGACTGTGTCTGCATATACACAACTTGCATGCTTGACACATTGGGATGACCACACTTGCGCGAACTCGCTTGCTCCGAGGTGGCAGATTTCCAGATTCATCTCGTGTCCCGCTGCCATGATCGCACACTGTGCAACCCGGGGCAGACCTCTTTGAAGTGATAGGCGTGAACCATGTTAGCCGGTGCTGTTGTAGGCGAAACACCGTCTATAGGCGTCGCATTATACCAATAAACTGCTTCGGGGATCAAACATCGCTTCCTGGCTGCAATCACTTTCATATTGGCTCCTGATATGCTCTGGAACCGGGTACTCTTCTATTTTATTTTTTAGTGGCGCGGGTGTTCGGCCACCCGCCCACATCCACGTTGTGGTCCATACGCTGCCTGCGCTGGTCGAAAGTTGCACTGAAGTCAGGTTATTGCAATGGAGGCTCTGAGGGGCACGTTCTCAGCGGCAAATTTCACCTCACCTGAGCCGCTTATATGGATTCCTCCCAGTTTCGCAATCACGTCGACTCCTAGCAGGAGATCGGGCCCTGGCAAGTTTTGGTGTACAATCAATACCTCCACGGTTACCGGGCGTATGTTGCTGATTTTCAGCTGTACTGTTTCGACACCTAGGCTGGTAAGGGTTTTTCCTTCGGCAGTTACAATCTGTGCCTCTTTAGGTTTCCACGAGCGACACGCCGACTTACACATTAGTGTCTTTGAACACCCGGAGTCCACCAGGGCCGTGCATCTCCGTCCATCAACGAGCAGTTTAATCACAGATAGCACCTCAATGTTGCACTTGCCCAGGGAGGAGACCGGCGCTGGCGTCTTTTCCCCTGACTCGTTTCCCGGGTACTCTGATGCAAAGTGAACCATCCTTTGGCATCTGAAGCACCGTAACCTTCAGCGCAATCGTCGTACCTGGTTGTCCGTCCTCGTTGCACGTCCCTGGGTGCAGCCATTATTCAGGTCGTTGGGGTTGGCGCACGGACAACACACCGAGTTTCTCCCGTTCTGGTCAGCAATTACTTCCACGGCATCTACACGTGGCTGCTGGGCCGCTGCGATAATTTGGTTTACAGGTCTATGGTCCTCAACCAGGATGGCTCGAGCTCTGGCACAGAGCTGGTCTAATGTCAAAGTGTCCATTCGAAGCTTCTGACTAACATGATGTGGCAACCCCACAACAAACGCGCAGGCTATCCATCTTTCCGGTGGTATTTCTCCAACCTGGCGAGCCAGTCCTTCGAGCGCCGCCAGGAATTCATCGACTGTCTCTCCATCACGAAGTCGCCGCGTCGCAAACTGTTCAAATGCTACGAATGCATCTTGATTTCCTTGATATCAGCACTCTGCTCTTTGCTGAGTTACCGATACACAGCGAGAGCCTCACCAGTCAACCGCAATGGTAGAATGCGCTCAACCCTTTCTTCATCTGCCAGCTCACAGATCATCTCTACTCGCTCGAGACATTCTATAATTGATTCATCCGACGTAGCGACTCCAAACTCAGGAATCAGCCGCAGGTCGAAAGGCCTCCTTGCCATTGCTTCTGGATTCAGATAAAGCGTGTCAAAATTTTTGCCGAAATAGCTTGTGTTGAAATGAGTCACAAAAGAAAATAAAAAATTTCGTCTCAGAAGTGGAGACTGCGCCCGCTGCTACGACAGTAGGAGAGAGACGATTTTTTTTTCTTTTGTAACACATTTCAACACAATTCCAACGATAATTTACATCAGAATTAGGTTTACAAAGAAAAAACTGAAAACAAGCAAAATCACATATAGCGGAACATATACGAAAAGAGAGCGTATCGCTATTATTAGAGTAAGGTTGACGCTTATAATTACAAATGTTATATATATATATAATATCTCATTCATTTGTGTTAATGTGCATGTTAGGGAAAATCAGATTATATTCAGCAAGTAAATCTGAAATAAATCCAATGTCAATCGACATCTCCACATCTCCAGATGCCTTGATCTATTCCCCGTCATTCTCTTCATGCTTTCTTCTATCACACCTCTTTACTCTTGCTCCCACTCTATATAACCCCTTGCATGCTAGTGGCACTCCCGCCTTGCCAGGGGTTAAATGCTTAATATATATATATATATATATATATATATATATATATATTAATCAAAATCACTCCAAGCATGGCAGTAAAGCAGCTGAGACACAGCGCTGTGAAAGAATTAGAAAACACAAACCTTACAAAGGAGCGAGAACAAAAGAAGAGTAATCAGGATTAAAGTAGGTAGCGATTGGCATTGCATTTAAATATATGGAAAAAAAATAGAGCACATCGTCTATTTGAAATGAAGTCACAAGAAATGATAAGGAAGATCAGTACATTATGTGCCGAGTGAAATAGGCTGAAGTTAGATTTTTTTTTTAAATGGTTGCAGGAGCTGAGACCTGTTGAAGAAGCTAATGGAAATCAACAGCTAAAATTTAGGAATAAAAGACGCCAGGGTTAAAATTCTAGTCCGTTCTCCAAGATATGGACTTTTTTTCTGCTCTGACATTCATTTTTTCCTCGAATTCATCTCTTATGTTTTACAATAGCGTAAGTTAGGAAATAATACTTTAAATTTGGTCTAAATACTGATCATAACAAATACGACCTTCTTACCAATGTATTTGAAAGTTTTATTGTATTCATTATGTACTAAATCCCAATGGAAAATATATATATATATATATATATATATATATATATATATATATATATATATATATATATATACAGTGGAACTTCTGTTCACGAATTTAATTCGTTTCTGAAGGCCGTTCGTAAGCCAAAATATTCGTAAACCGAAACTATTTTTTCAATAGAAATCAATGTCGAGAAGTGACAGTAGAATAAAATTGGAAAAGAAAGACACGATACAACACACGAATGTGTATAACACAGCGGTAGACTCAGACATTATTCACTTCAGGTTAATTTAGGTTCGGCTACGTTGCTCGACAACCGAAATTTTGTTCGATAACCGAGGCATTTTCATCCCGAATTTTCTGTTCGAGAACCGATTTGTTCAAGATGTGAGACGTTCGAGAAGCGAGGTTCCACTGTATTCATAAGTTGTAAGTATTTACACTATTTACATTGTTCAGACTGTTGTCCGCATCATATGATATTCACGACGTTTCGACCGTTGTACGTTCCAGCCTTTCTTCAAGTTATATACCTTAGAATTTCGAACTAAACACTTTATTTCGTCTACTGAGGTAGATTGTTCTAGTTCCCCGTGCCATGCCTTTCCTGGATATCTCACTTGTCAGTTATTTCCTTTTAGTAACTCAACTCTCCAAGCTTTTCTTCATCTCTGCTGTGGTCAGGTATTGCAATTACAACTCATGAATACATCGTGAATATGACAATAAAGATGAAGACAACAGTCCGAACCATGTAAATAGTGTAAATACTTACAATACCTTATCTCAGAAATATAGAGATATGTTAGATTAGTAAGTAACTGGCGCCTTTAGTTTCTCCCGGATCATCTCTGATTCTATTTCTATCTTGTGCTAACTCATAATATTCTTGAATTAATTCTGAGCATTTCCTTCCATATGAAAAAACTTGGCATCACTTTCTCTCCCAATTTTCTTCGTGTATATAGAATTTCACATTA
>OZ010598.1:22997412-23029912 GCA_963932145.1 Acanthosepion lycidas
AGATAGATAGATAGATAGAAAGTGACAAAATGAGATAGATAGATAGATAGATAGATAGATAGATAGATAGATAGATAGATAGATAGATAGATAGATAGATAAAGAACAGACTGAAATAGATAGATAGATAGATAGATAGATAGATAGATAGATAGATAGATAGATAGATAGATAGATAGATAGATTGGTTTTTAGACATACTGGAAAATTGTCACCTCGTTAATAATTAGTTACACAGTCCAAGTCAGTTCCAAGGTTACACTTGAAATGCACCCGGTGCGGAAAGAATTCATTACACTGGGAAGGATTCTTTAAGAATAGTTTACCAAACAGTTACTTAAAGTCAAAGACAATGAGAAAACTTTAGTGGGTAGAAGGGAAATAAAAGAATGGGGTCCAGGGAGACACAAAACGGCGATTCATGATTTTTTTTTTTTTTTTTATTTGGAAGGTAGTATTTTCCTTTTACATATATAAACAACTAATCAAGAGAAAAGAAGCTACGGAGGGCCATGATCGATACGTCTTGTAGGATGATGGCATTTTTCAAGAAACATGGCATTATTGTGATCATTCATGTTGTTTCTCAACGGTTTTGCATTCAGTCTACCCTGCTATTTAATTTTATTTAGTAGAGTGGGGCCAGATATAGATTATCAGAAGCATTAGTGTCCTTAGCGAACAACCTATTTTCCCGAAACAAATTTTAAGAGAAACATTTTATAAATTTTCACCGAAAGCAGTATTAGCCAAACTACATGACACTGTGCCAAACTGCATGCCTTTAAGTATACTACTAGATTGGCAACTAGGTCCCATAATTTTACTGTTGAACTATCTAGATGCAACAGTCGCTTCTATTCTAACAGTTTCTTTACTTGCCCTTCTCGCCTGTTGAGGAATCTTCCGATTAACTTCTTCCCTGGTAACTATAATCTTCAAAAATCTAAACACGTCAATCGCCATCATTTGTCTTCCTGAACTCAGTTCCTTTATTGTCTTTTCCTTACTTTTCATCGCTAAATTCTTCTCGTTCTCTTTCACTCCTTGTAACCCCCTGTGTTCTAGTGACATTATCACCTTGCATGATAAAAAAAATTAAAAAATGTTTCCTAATAAGATACGGCTAATATTACCCTTAAAATTTCCATTACTATATACGTAACTGACAGACGTGTGTCGTGTGGTTAATCTTCGCTGGTTTGAAATGAAATATTATATCCAGTCTCTAACTTACAATCGGAAGGTGAGACACGGCAATCCATAAGGCGTATTAGGATAGCGAAAGATGCCTTCCAGAAACTGAACAAAGTATTAAGATATAGAATAATATCATTAGAAATCAAGTAAAGAGTACCAAACTTTTAAGCAGTATCAGTCCTTCTATGTGGCAGTGCATACTGGACAATCTCCTCAGAGATGGAGAAGAGACTTGAAGCAACAGAAATGTGGTTCTACATAAGGATGCTGAGGATACCATGGGCCGAAAACGGGAGCAACGGCAATGTTCTGGAAACAATGCCAACAAAAAAAAAACTTATACGTAACATCAGGAACATACACTTGATGTTCTGGGACACATAATGAGAAAAGAAGGTTTAGAAAAGTTGATACTCTCAGGACATATTGAAAGTGGAGAGACAGTGAAAAGCAACGCAGAACCTACGTGGCGATCTCGAGAGAATGGATGGCGGTTAGGGTGCGAGAGAGATGGCAAAAAGATAAAAGTTATTAAGTGTTACAAGGGATAAGAAATGATGGAGGGCCATGACTGCCAACGTCCTGAAGGGACGCGGCACATAGAAGAAGAAGAAGAAGAAAAAGAAGAAGAAAAAGAAGAAGAAGATTAAAAAGAAGTAAAAGAAGAAGAAGTAAAAGAAGAAGTAAAAGAAGAAAAAGAAGAAGTAAAAGAAAAAGAAACAGAAGAAGAAAAAGGAGAAGAAGTAAAAGGAGAAGAAGTAAAAGAAGTAAGAGAAGAAGTAAAAGAAGAAAAGGAAGAAGAAAAGGAAGAAGAAAAAGAAGAAGAAAAAGAAGAAGAAGATTAAAAAGAAGTAAAAGAAGAAGAAGTAAAAGAAGAAGTAAAAGAAGAAAAAGAAGAAGTAAAAGAAAAAGAAACAGAAGAAGAAAAAGAAGAAGAAGTAAAAGAAGAAGTAAAAGGAGAAGAAGAAAAAGAAGAAGTAAAAGAAAAAGAAACAGAAGAAGAAAAAGAAGAAGAAGAAAAAGAAGAAGTAAAAGAAGAAGAAAAAGAAGTAAAAGAATTAAAAGGAGAAGAAGTAAAAGGAGAAGAAGTAAAAGAAGTAAAAGAAGAAGTAAAAGAAGAAAAGGAAAAAGAAAAAGAAGAAGAAGAAAAAGAAGAAGTAAAAGAAGAAGAAAAAGAAGAAGTAAAAGAATTAAAAGAAGAAGTAAAAGGAGAAGAAGTAAAAGAAGTAAGAGAAGAAGTAAAAGAAGAAAAGGAAAAAGAAAAAGAAGAAGAAGAAAAAGAACAAGTAAAAGAAGAAGAAAAAGAAGAAGTAAAAGAATTAAAAGAAGAAGTAAAAGGAGAAGAAGTAAAAGAAGTAAGAGAAGAAGTAAAAGAAGAAAAGGAAAAAGAAAAAGAAGAAGAAGAAAAAGAAGAAGTAAAAGAAGAAGAAAAAGAAGAAGTAAAAGAAGTAAAAGAAGAAGTAAAAGGAGAAGAAGTAAAAGAAGTAAGAGAAGAAGTAAAAGAAGAAAAGGAAAAAGAAAAAGAAGAAGAAGAAAAAGAAGAAGTAAAAGAAGAAGAAAAAGAAGAAGTAAAAGAATTAAAAGAAGAAGTAAAAGGAGAAGAAGTAAAAGAAGTAAGAGAAGAAGTAAAAGAAGAAAAGGAAAAAGAAAAAGAAGAAGAAGAAAAAGAAGAAGTAAAAGAAGAAGAAAAAGAAGAAGTAAAAGAATTAAAAGAAGAAGTAAAAGGAGAAGAAGTAAAAGAAGTAAGAGAAGAAGTAAAAGAAGAAAAGGAAAAAGAAAAAGAAGAAGAAGTAAAAGAAGAAGTAAAAGAAGAAGAAAAAGAAGAAGTAAAAGAATTAAAAGGAGAAGAAGTAAAAGGAGAAGAAGTAAAAGAAGTAAGAGAAGAAGTAAAAGAAGAAAAAGAAAAAGAAAAAGAAGAAGAAGTAAAAGAAGAAGTAAAAGAAGAAGTAAAAGGAGAAGAAGAAAAAGAAGAAGTAAAAGAAGAAGAAACAGAAGAAGAAAAAGAAGAAGAAGAAAAAGAAGAAGAAGAAAAAGAAGAAGTAAAAGAAGAAGAAAAAGAAGAAGTAAAAGAATTAAAAGGAGAAGAAGTAAAAGGAGAAGAAGTAAAAGAAGTAAGAGAAGAAGTAAAAGAAGAAAAGGAAAAAGAAAAAGAAGAAGAAGTAAAAGAAGAAGTAAAAGAAGAAGAAAAAGAAGAAGTAAAAGAATTAAAAGGAGAAGAAGTAAAAGGAGAAGAAGTAAAAGAAGTAAGAGAAGAAGTAAAAGAAGAAAAGGAAAAAGAAAAAGAAGAAGAAGTAAAAGAAGAAGTAAAAGAAGAAGTAAAAGAAGAAGTAAAAGGAGAAGAAGAAAAAGAAGAAGTAAAAGAAGAAGAAACAGAAGAAGAAAAAGAAGAAGAAGAAAAAGAAGTAAAAGAAGAAGAAAAAGAAGAAGTAAAAGAATTAAAAGGAGAAGAAGTAAAAGGAGAAGAAGTAAAAGAAGTAAGAGAAGAAGTAAAAGAAGAAAAGGAAAAAGAAAAAGAAGAAGAAGAAAAAGAAGAAGTAAAAGAAGAAGTAAAAGAAGAAGTAAAAGGAGAAGAAGAAAAAGAAGAAGTAAAAGAAGAAGAAACAGAAGAAGAAAAAGAAGAAGAAGAAAAAGAAGAAGAAGTAAAAGAAGAAGAAAAAGAAGAAGTAAAAGAATTAAAAGGAGAAGAAGTAAAAGGAGAAGAAGTAAAAGAAGTAAGAGAAGAAGTAAAAGAAGAAAAGGAAAAAGAAAAAGAAGAAGAAGTAAAAGAAGAAGTAAAAGAAGAAGTAAAAGAAGAAGTAAAAGGAGAAGAAGAAAAAGAAGAAGTAAAAGAAGAAGAAACAGAAGAAGAAAAAGAAGAAGAAGAAAAAGAAGAAGTAAAAGAAGAAGAAAAAGAAGAAGTAAAAGAATTAAAAGGAGAAGAAGTAAAAGGAGAAGAAGTAAAAGAAGTAAGAGAAGAAGTAAAAGAAGAAAATGAAGAAGAAAAGGAAGAAGAAAAAAAAGAAGAAAAAAGAACAAGTTACAAACTGTACCAATCAGACATTCTAAATGTGTTTGTCCATCATTTATAATTTTTCCACACTTATAAATTTTTCTTTATCCTTTTTCCTACTGTCACTAGATGACAATCGGAATGTTATCAATTTGGATTTGGATGAGAGTACAGTCAAAATGAAAATACTTTCGAACAATGCCCGACATTTGTTGGTTGGCAGCTACGATCGCTGCTGCCTCGGCTATTGTTTTCCTGTGTAATTACAACGAGACCAATAGTTCCGCGGGTCAAATTAAATGTTTTGCGCTGACACGTTCGAGTATTAATCCTTTGACTTGTAATTATCAGCTCAAAATAACGACATTAATCAAATCCACTACACTTGTACAAATATTTAATAAATTGTGTTAAAAATAATTTCCGCTTTAGTTTATCAACTTTATTCTTCAAGAAATCATCTGCAATTAGGTTTTACCTAATTATATACTCACCATTATTATTTGCAGTGACCTCTTGCCACTCATCGTACAGTCTTCGTTACCTTTTTGAGTAAAGTTCTCTGGGTTTTGATGTGAAAAAGCGTTCAACGAACTCTTCAATCTGGTTTTCATTAGAGAAAGATTTCCCCCATCCAAGCATGTTGTGGCGATTAAAAAAGGTAATTGGTGCTAGGTCAGGTGGATATGGCGGATCGGATAGAGCAGATCAAGCTTTTTTAAATAATTTTACTATGTTATTCTCACTGTATGCAGTCTTGTATTATCATGGATGAGAACGACATTTTTCTTTCCCTTCACTGTGTACGCTGACACTGGCGTTTAAAAAATAAGATATGTTAGTGCATTCCAAATTTATTCTAAACTCCCTTGTATGATTACTATTCAGCTGATACATTCGTCGTGACAATTGGTTCCCAAAAACATAAATTACCTATGATTCAGATTAATATTAATCTATCATTTACGAGTCTTCACTTCGTATGACACAGGGTCAGGTTTGTTGAACGCTGATTAAGAATCCAACTACTAAAAAACTATTTTATAGTAAGCGTCCTATTGTGTCATGTACGTCTTTGAATGATGTTAGATTCTCCAATATTATTTTAATGGTATCATTATTCAGTCACCAAATATATTACTTATTTTATTCGCCTTACAACACAGTTATGTTAAATTCTGTCATATGACGCTTGATTTCATTTTGAAGTCGATCTTTATTTCATACAAATTTCTGGTGTCATTATTTAAATATCAAAGGATTTTCATTAGTTTGTCTTGCTTTACATCATCTTCTCTCTTCATTTTGTATTCTATTATATGAGGATGATGCGAAATTGGCAATAAATTTGGATGCGCGATGATGTAATGTGTAGACGCCCGGAATGAGAGATCGGAGAGCCGAGTTCGAATTTCAGTTAAGTTCGTTACGTTCGCTTACGCGCAAATACATTTTGGGACATCTTTTCTCACGCTTACTATGGGTAAATAGCAGGACAGACTGGGGCCTATAGACTTGTTTGTTAACCAGTCTAGGAGAATAAAACACTCTGAATTCAAACCAGCCTGGGGAAGGTTTGGTTCCGTCAGGCTATCTTGCCCAAGAAGGTGCCCCTACGACCGAAATTGATTACGTGAGAACGCTGAAGATTCTTAGGCTCGACCTAGAAGCCCTTTCGCGCAAACTGATTTTTGATCATTTGGTCAAATTTTGACTTGCGAGTGTGAAATACAGTGTTTTTTTTGTTTGTTTCTTTGTTTTGTTTTGTTTTTTTTTGTTTTTTTTGTTTTTTGGCTGAGATGAATTATTAGGTTGGTGCAAAAATAATGACGTAATAATGTCGTTTTTTGACGTTAAAAAATACGTCAAAAAACGACATTATTACGTCATTATTTTTGCACCAACATAATATTTGTTTTCCATTCCATACGCTAGCGTTTTTTTTTTCCTGGAGTTCTGAAAACACCCCGTTGCATCACAAGTAATGATCCTGTCGGACATATTTTCACTATTCAAAAGATCAGTTGACTCGTGAAGCCGACCTTTTTTTCTGCTCGTCAGTCAATATTCGAAGCACTATCTGTGAGGAAATTCTTCCTCATTCCCAAAATCTCCTCTAGTAGCTGCCCCACTTCTTTCCCCCGTTCACATTCGTCTGCTAATCAGTTGCAGACTTTATCTTCGATCTGAGTGTACCAATTTTTGCACTCTATCCAGATTTGCTTTTCTTTGTGTTTTTGGCTGCCTATTTCTTGCGTCATCATGCGTGCCACGTCGCCGTATCGAGAAGATTGTTCGAAAATAATTATTCAAAAAACATCTATTGTTTGAATGAAAATTGTTCGAAAGGACAATTATACTAAATGATAATTATTTAAAATACAAACTCTCCGTTTCGTTCAATTTCGATAACCAATCAATGAAATTTAAATAAGCTGATTTGTTTGGAAAAAATACTTTGACAAGATCCCTACTTCACGATTTAATCATTTCTTTAATTTAATTTTATAAGACTTCATGATAAACAATATGTTTTAAGAAAATTTGTTTTTTTCATTTTTAACAGCTTAGAATAAATTCATAGGATTTCTTACTCTTGAGCATGCAATATATAACTGGCCATGCGTAAATATTTCTTTCTGGAGCTAAATTCCAACTTTTTGAAGCGTTTGGCTTTCTGATTTGTTTTTAGTTCTCACAAATGCAGGGCGAATTCAAAACTAGATTCCTGTATATAAAAACTTAGAAAAAGATATGCAAAAAGCAATACTGCATATTTATTAAATAAATATTTATTATTTTAATCATTAAATTGCTTTTTAAAAATAGTGGCTTATTTTGTATGTTAATAAAACTTTCCAAAAGAAATAATGAAAAGTTATTCTAAGTTACGTACTCGATTAAAAGCAATTGTAATTTGTACGGCCTTAACTGATTACACTTCTCCCGAAAAGTTGATTTCGATCGGTCAGTATGTGACTAATTTAGAAGGTGTGACGGACAAACTAACGGAATTCACATAATTTTATCGATAGTTTTTGGTATGTGTAGTATACTTCTACTATTAGAGTCGTTTTAATCAAAGAACAGGCATTTTGGGGTCTGAAAAAATTATTGAGAAGGAAGGAAACTATGCAGAAAAATATGTGGAATACGGAGACTTCTGTTCATTTTAGGATCCTTTGTGTATTTCTGCTATTAAATCTGTTTTGTATCTGTTTATATTTCTGAGATGAGGTATTATTTACATTATTCGCACTATTGTCCTCATCTTTGTCGCCATATTTATTACAACGTTTCGGCCGTTGTACGCTCCAGCCTTCTTCAGGTGGTTTGAATGTCGAACTGAACCCTTTATTTTGCTCACTGGGGTAGACTGTTCTAGTTCCACGTGCCCTGTTTTAATGGATGTCAGTTATCAGTTATCTCCTGATAATTTCCCTCTAAAAGTTCTCCACTGCCTTAAGCGGGTATTGAACCCACACTCTTTTGGTCCTGTCACTGGATCTAACTAACACCTTTATCCACTGTGCCATGTGTATTCCCATGTAACAGAACCTCCTATCATATTTTGAGAAGGAAGGCGACTATTTTGAGGACTAGATTTGAAATCTTAAGACTTTTGTGTTCACTCTGGTATGTTTTGTTTTTTGACCAACTCTTATAACTGATGTTTTAAACAGCGAACGATCCTCTTTTTGTATTGTACGGGTGGTTAGAATCATAAAAATTACAAAGACGAAGAAATTAATTTAAAAAAAAAATCCAATTCTTAAAGCACCTCTCAAACAAAATTCATAAAATGGTTTTGACGTTTGCTTAGGTAGCAAAATTGCTGACCACGTTCTTCCTGCAATACTGACGAGAAATGCTTCTTCTTTGCGTGTTTAAAGTGTTACCCAAAGCTTTGTTCTCTCTTCTTGATTGATCTCAATATTGTTGTGGATTTTTCGACTGCTTCCCTTCCAGGCGGAGCGCAACCTCGGCAGCGTTCAGGTTCCATCATGGTGCATCGTTAATCCGAATTAGGTCGCCAAATATATCGTCACCAAATATATCCACAACTAAATACAAAACTGAAAGGTACGAGATTCTCTCTCTCTCTCTCTCTCTATTTCTCTCTCGCGCTCTCGCTCTCTTTCTCCCCAACGATGCACCTCTTCCTGTTTTTTTCCGATTCTTGCCTTGAGACTACAGGCTTTGAAAGCAACCAGCAGCATTTACCTTTGCTAATTTGCCCATCGCAAGTCTCCACGCGACCTTCCTCGCTTAATATCTTTCCTCGTCAAGGTACGAGATCTGTCCGGAAAGTATACATCCATTTAATATTAATTTTTAGAATGGCCTACCTAGGACAATGGCGCCTTAGTCTTCTACAAAGCGCTCCACACCGGACGTCACACACTTATCCCAAACTTCCTTCCACTGTTGAAAAGATCTCTTGCAGGATCACCATCAAATTCTCCTTAATTTTCACCATGGTCTGAAGTCTCACATCAAGCGTTATTTTAGCTATGGAAAAATCAGAAAACGCAGGGAACTAAATAATGACTGTCGAAAGATTGACATACCTAGAAATGTTTCTTAAAAAAAAACCCCTATATGACTCATTAAGAATGAACTGACATATTGTAATGATGAATTCGACAGTCAGTCGGCTAAAAAGCCCACTTAGTGGTGTCTCACTGTTAACTAATTAAGCTCATGGCGGATAGTCGCTTCACGCATGTGCAATAAGATTATTTCTGATTGGTTACTGGATCAAGGCTACACATATGATTTCCAAGATTACCAGAATGGTTGATACTTTCCAGAAAAACCTCGTATTTTTTTCTCATTTCTTCTCACTCTCAATCTACGTACACACTCTCTCTTGCTCTTTCATTTATTCCTCCCCGAGAAGTTCATCCACCCTCTTAAAAATGACTCTCTTTAATTCGATTCCCTCCTCTCGCTTGTTCCTCTCTATCCTTTTCTCTATTAGTCGATTCTATTTCATTTATTAAGCATTCAAATTGGCTTCATTTCATTTTTTGACTTCTTTTTTATCATGTTTCTTTTTTCATTCATTTTTTTTTTTTGCTAATTGTATCTTTAAAAATTATTATAAGTTTCTAATTCTTCCCAAATCAACGCAGTATAAATCAGTCATTCCATATATATATATATATATATATATATATATATATATATATATGAGTGGATATTGAAATTAATACCCTATTGGTGGCAGTCTGTTTCATGTTTAAATACAATTTTTAGGACTGATGATTGTGCAAAAGCATGAAACAAACTGTCGTCCTTGGGTGTTGATTTCTATGACCATTTTTATATTTACATACGCTCTATCCCTGATATCGATTACTTTCATTCATAAATATAGCATACCTTAAAACTATACATTCATCATATATATATATATATATATATTAATGTATATTTGAGGAGTAACATTTCTTTTAAATATTTTTCGTTAAATATAAC
This sequence comes from Acanthosepion lycidas, assembly GCA_963932145.1. Lineage (NCBI taxonomy): Eukaryota > Metazoa > Mollusca > Cephalopoda > Sepiida > Sepiidae > Acanthosepion > Acanthosepion lycidas. The sequence continues at coordinate 23,007,086 of OZ010598.1, forward strand.
AGACAAGGAAAATCTAATTTTTTGTTTAGTTTTTCCAGCGTTCTTAAATTTTTCCGTTTGGTGAGTGTAAAAATTGTCCATACGGTCCATTGTCCCAAGCACTTTCAGACACCTCTTTTGCCATTTTCAACGGAGCTTATTTTAAGTGTTGTTAATTTTTTCTTCGTGTTTGACTGTTTAAGATGTATTTTTGCAGTTTTAAATACTAGTAGGAGCGTTTACTCAGAGCATTTACTTGTTGAGCGCGGCTATAATTTGAGTAAGCGCCTTTCTATTTTTTTTTTAACTTTCAACACTATTCCCACTGTTAAGAAGATCGCTGAAGGCGTGAAACTGACTGTCACCATGCAAGTATTAGTTTTTCTGCAAACGTTCTATATCCAATATTAAGTACTCTTAACTTATAGATATAGAAAATTCTAAACAACCGATATATAAGGTATGCTATGCTGTATAATAAAAAGCTAGCTGAATAAATGCTGAATTAGTTAAGCATCTCACAGGACCTTCTTTCAGACAATCAATATGGCTTTCGTTTCTCCAGATCAACTGCTGATGTATTAACGATTATTGTGGAAAGAGTCTATCAAGCTTTAGATAAGAATGGTAAATCTTGGGTCGCAAGCTTTTGACAGGGTTTGGCATGCATACTGAAAAGTTATTGTCTCCGGACGAAATTTTGAACTGTTTCATTCTTTCCTATCAAATCGTGAAATGAAAGGTAACCTGAGCGCCCACTCTTCTAGATCCTTCCGTGCTACTGCAGGTGTTCCCCGGGGGTTATATCCTTAGTCCTACTTTTGTCTTAATTTTCATCAATGACCTTCCTAATGGCATCAACACACAACTTGGTATCAATGTTGATGACACAACCATTTGGATCTGTCTCGATAAAAGTCTGATCAGTTCGATAAAGTCAAAATGGCTTCTGATCTCTGTTGTTAACTCGGGAAAAAGATGGCTTGTTAATTTTAACGCCTCCAAAACAAAACTGCTCTCTATTTATCATATGTGAGACCCCTTTCTGGCTTCTATCAATATGGCTGATGCTAACCTCCAGGACAGTGACTGACTCGTTGAGCCTTCTTGGGCTAACATTCTCGGCTGACGTGAAGTGAAAAGACTATATTGAATTCTAGGTCTGCTGATAAACAATTTTTCTCTCCTGAATCTATTTTACATATCTAAAAGGCTACCATTCGTCCATTCCTGGAATGTTGCTGCCACATATGGTCCAGTGTTACTGCTTTATATTTAGAGATTCTAGATCTTATCTAATTGCAAGATGGATGTCATCCTGAACGGCCACTCTTCTAGATCGTTTCTTGCTAATGCAGGTGTTTCCCAGGAATCTATACTTGGACCTACTTTCTTTGTAATTTTCATTAACGACCTTCCCGATTAAATTAGCTTTCAACTTAGTATCTATTCTAATGACACAACTATTTGCTCCAGTCTCGATACTAAGTCTGATCAGACCTATAAAGTCAAATTGACAGCTGATCTCAAAAAAAGACCTACTGTCTTTTATGAACATCAACAAAAAATGGCTTGTAAATTTTAACGCCTCTAAAAAAATTACTGCTCTCCATTAATCATCTGAGAGAGCCGTTTATGCCTTTCACCAGCATGGCTGATGCTAACCTCCATGACTCTTTGCGTCTTCTCGAGTTAACATTCTCCGCTATATTAAATCCATTCTGAAGTCAACTGCTAAGAAAGTTGATTCACTGTGTCGTGCTAGACAGTTTTTCGCTCCAGAATCTAGCTGACATCTTTATAAGTCTTCTATTCGACCATGCATAGAATATTGCTGTCACATATGGTCCGGTGATTCTGCTATTTATTTAGATATTCTTGATAAGAATCAGCAATATTATTGGTCCTGACCTGAAATCTCAGCTTCAGTCACTTTCCCACCACCGTGCCTTTTCTATAAATATTTTCATGGTAATTGTTTGGATGAGCTTTTCGCTATGGTAGCTACACTTTATGAATTTAAGTGCAGTACTAGATTGACAACAAGATTCCATCAATTCACTGTTGAATTGACTTGATATAACCGTAAGTTCTATGCTAACAGTTTCTTTTCTCGCACTTCTCGCTTGTGGAACTCTCTTCTGGCTCCATGCTTTACGGCCATCTTTGATCTTCAAAAATTTAAATGCAATGTCTTCTTAATTATTCTTCTATTCTTCTCGCTCCCTCATAATGTTTCTGTTTTCTAATTCTTTCGCATCCAGTAAACCCTTTGTTTCTTAGTGGCTTTACGGCCTTGCATGGAGTAAATTCGATTTTTAAAAAATATAATGAAAAACAGTGATATTTCATTTAAGAATCATTCTCTTTTTGTTAATATATGCGATTAAATTTATTATATACAGAGTGCGCACGGTAATTGAGAAGAAATTGTAATATAAAGAAAAACAAAGATATTCAATAATTTCGATATAATTTGGACACATGTTCCACTTATAAAAACAGAAAAATGTTCAATGAACTCGAAAGCGACTGCGTACCTATGACAGATGGTTATTGTTCATTTTAGCCATCCCGTGCACGAAGCCAATATTTAACACATTGACATGTCACCATATATGGGTGACACGGCATTTCAGTTTCCACTGTGTCTCCACATCCGGTGATTGCAATTTTGATTCTTTTTCTTTCTTTTTTTTTTACAGTATGGTTCACCCTTTACAGTGTCCGGGCAGTGGAGGGGGGGGTCACTCGAGGTAGAAGGTTACGTTAGTGGGCCATTTGTGTGTATAGAGATTAACGTTTAACACTAGCCTTGAACAGGTTAAGATTGTAGTGATCGGAGAAACATCCTGTTGGGAGTCGATTCCACAGGGCAGTGGTTTCAGGGAAGAAGCACATCGAGTGAAACTTACTTCTCACCTATGGAATATGTTGGAAATGTGGTTGATTTGCTACAAAGTAAGTGTCATGACGAGCTCTTTCCGTGAAGGCTTGGCAAGACAAGAGAATATAGTTCGTACGAGCACTTTCCGTGTAAATAGGAGTAGAGCAGCGAGAGGCTTGCCAAATCCAACCTGTAGGGAAAAGGTCGAAGGGTGGAAAATAATTCGTCACCAACAAGGGCTCGGAGACACTTTTGGACTCTATCAAGGCTGAAAAGTGAGGTCTGAGCAACCCTCGCCCAAATATGACAACAGTACTCCAATTTGGTTATAGTTTCATTTTAAGTTGCTTCGCTAAATGTTGGAAACACTATCTGCATATTTCGATATAAAGAAATGTTTCTGGCTTCCTGGGAAATTTTGGTAAAGTACATATGGCACTCGGTTTCTCTAAGCCTTTATTTGAAGACTTTAGCTTAGTTTTTCTATATTACACGTTTTATAGGCAATAAATAATCTAAAATATTTTTTTATCTTAGATTTGCCGACATAATTTTCTCACCTATATATGATGAGGTGGCCGCAATTATAAAATAAATGTCAATCACATCTATTGTACGTAATAATGATTCTTTATGTGACATGAAGCATCTAATTGTTAGAAAATATATATATATATTATTATTTTCAGATAGAATGTATCTAATGAATAAAAAGACAAAAGAAAAAACTATTAGTCGACGCGTTTTATTCTCTGATGGACATTTGCCTTGATAAAGTCCCTCGGGGGACAAAACGCGTCAACTAAGAATAGCTTTTCCTCTTGTCTTTTTATCCACACACACACACACATACATACATGCATACATACATACATACATATATATATATATATATATATATATATATATATATATATATATATATATATAATTTGAAAAGTAGCCGTCACCATTCGTTTGTAATATGACTTCTGAGGTTAGGATAAATATTTGACAGCCATTTTCTCAAAAAAATATTAGTACTAGAGAACTTTCATTGATATCTGACATATTCTTTTACATAACATTAAAAAATAAAAAGAAAGAAACAGTAGCCCCTGCATATACCGACAGTAATTTTGAATTGGCAATCAACGCGTTAAAGAGATCTTAGAATTGTGTGACCTCCATTTTTGGTCTCGAGACCAAAAATAGTTCAATTCTTCCTATTATTATTCAAGTTAAAAATGTTAATTTGTAGTTAACCACTAATGTTTACAAAACGTCTCTTTAAGTTTCTCAAAAATATATTTGCCTTTACTTTGCCAAATTACTGATTAAAAACTAGAGTCATATATATATATATATATATATATATATATATATATATATATAGTTAAACCGAGACAACCAGACAAACCTACCAAGGTTTCACATAAGCGGATCGTGAAACGTTAGTAGGTTTGTCTTGTTCTCTAGATTTAACTAGGTCTGCTCTACTTGCTATATTGAGCAATTATTTAGTTATTTTGCTTACTCATATCGGGGTTTTTTTCTTTGTGCTTTGGACTTGCATGCTAGACGATTATTTTCAGCTAACGTAAAAGTTCTTGGTTCTTTCTTTTTTTTATACCTTTTTCCTCCCTTTGGTATTGGTTTGATTATTCGCAAATAAAGACACCGAAGGTTTTCCGGACGAGTATAATTTCTTATACTTATAAGATTATTACTATTAGGTTGGTGCAAAAATAATTTCGTTTTCTAACATATGTTACTGTGTGAGAAAACGAAATTATTTTTGCACCAACCTAATATTACTAATATATATATATATATATATATATATATATATATATATATATATATATATGTGTGTGTGTGTGTGTGTGTGTGTGTGTGTGTATATTAATAAAAAGAAAGAACAGTAAGATATTAATCCGGTGTTCTTATAGATATTTTTATTTTTACAAAATAGTGCTAAATGTAAATTTACAGAGCATTAATATTATAAATTAATAGACTTAAAATATGGTTTTTCGATACACATTTCCAACCATGTTTATATATTAGGATAGTGCAAAAATAATGTCGTTTTCTCACATAGTAACATATGTGAGAACACGACATTATTTTTGCACCAAACTAATATATTCCTCGCGGTAGCACGAATCGGGGTTTCATGCACAGCACAATATTCATATGCCTCAGCACCTGATGATTGCGTTGTGCATGAAATTCCGAATCGTGCTACCGTAAGGAAAATAAGAATATTTATTAATATACAGTGTATAGCTCTATTATATTGCAACGAGCAATATTTTATTAACACCAGCATTCAATGTACGATATTGTATATTCATATAGATAGATAGATAGATAGATAAATAGATAGATAGATGTGCATGTGTGTATAAAACTATCATCTAAATTATATATATACATAAATTTATATATGTATAAAATCACAGAAATTTACCTTGATAATGTACCTCAAAGGACGAAAGGCGTCGGTTCACATAAGACATAATTTTGCCTTTATTCGTATGTACATATATATATACATATATATAAAAGTTTCATTAAAGACAATTGACAACGGACTGGGATTAAGATTTTTAGTCAATTTTTCTTTCATTCGTAGAAGTATTTTCATTACGGGACACAAAGTGAATAGAAACTGTGCTAATACTGTATATATCCAAGTGTTTTGGCTATCCTATTACACATTATCGGGATTCTTTTTAAAATGAATATGTGGATTTTTTATATATATCTATCTAAAGCAATGGGAATGTATATTTTTATTTTCCAAACACGGATATATATATATATATATATATATAAGTTATGAAAAACTTGGTAATCCATATGGGTAATCCCAAAGAGGTTGAAATCCTGAGAGCTAAAAGTAAATCCAGGGCTAATATTTTAAAGAAAAACAGACCACTTTAAGGTACCATTATAATAATTTATTTCACCAGAGCCCTTTTAAAGGGCGCCGGATATATATATATATATATATATATATATATATATATGTATGTATGTATGTATTATATATATATATATATATATATATATATATATATATATATATATATCAAATGTATATCTATTTAAATTCGGTAGGGGAAGCAATATATATATATATATATATATATATATATATATATATATATATATATATATATATATATATATGTATTATATATATATAGAGATATATATACATCAAATATATATCTATTTAAACTCGGTGGGGGAAACAACCTCGATAGCAAAGTTTCATATAACTTGGTGTCCGAAGAAAAGTGAAAAAAAAGAAAGCAGCAGAAACATCCCAACAAAGCGATAGAAATCGTCCATTAACTTAAACCTCCGAACGGGGGGGAAGAAATCGTCCATTACCTTAAATCTCTGAACACGGCGAAAGAAAGCATCCATTACCTTAAATCTCAGGACAGGGCGAAAGAAATCGTGGATTTCCTTAAATCTTCAAACAGAGCGAAAGAAATGGTACATTACATTAAATCTTTGAACAGAGCGAGAGTAATCGTGGATTACCTAAAATCTCTGGACAGGGTGAAATAAATCGTGGATTACCTTAAATCTCCAAACAGGGCGAAAGAAATCGTGGATTACCTTAAATCTACGAACAAGGCGAAAGAAATCGTCCATTAACTTAAATCTCAGGACAGGGCGAAAGAAATCATCCATTACCTTAAATCTCCGCACAGGGCGAAAGAAATCGTCCACTGCATTAAATCTCTGAACAGGGCGAAAGAAATCGTTCATTACCTTAAATCTACGAACAGGGCGAAAGAAATCGTGGATTACCTTAAATCTACGTACAGGGCGAAATAAATCGTCCATTACCTTAAATCTCTGAACAGGACGAAAGAAATAATACATTACCTTTAATATCCGAACAGGGTGAAAGAAATCGTGGATTAACTTAAATCTACGAAAAAGGCGAAAGGAATCGTCCATTACCTTAATTCTTCGAACAGGGCGAAGGAAATCGTCCATTACTTTAAATCAACGAACAAGGCGAAAGAAATCGTCCATTGCCTTAAATCTACGAACAGGGCGAAAGAAATCGTCCATTACCTTAAATCTTCGAACATGGCGAAGGAAATCGTCCATTGCCTTAAATCTCCGAACAGGGGGAAAGAAATCGTCCATTACCTTAAGTCTACGAACAAGGCGAAAAAATCGTCCATTACCTTAAATCTCCGAACAAGGCGAAAGAAATCGTCCATTACCTTAAATCTTTGAACACGGTGAAAAAATCGTCCATTACCTTAAATCTACGAACATGGCGAAGAAAATCGTCCATTACCATAAATCCCCGTACAGGTCGAAAGAAATCGTCCATTACCTCAAATCTCCGAACAAGACGAAAGAAATCGTCCATTACCTTAAATATCCGAACAGAGTGAAAAAAATCGTGGATTACCTTAAATCTCCGAAGAAGGCGAAAGGAATCGTCCATTACCTTAAATCTCCGAACAGGGCGAAAGAAATCGTCCATTGCCTTAAATCTACGAACAGGGCAAATGAAATCGGGGATTACCTTAAATCTCCGAACAGTGCGAAAGAAATCATCCTTTACCTGAAATCTCCAAACAGGGCGAAGAAAATCGTGGATTACCTTAAATCTCCGAACAGGGCGAAACAAATCGTCCACTACCTTAAATCTCCGAACAGGGGGAAAGAAATTGTGGATTACCTTAAATTTCCGAAGAAGGCGAAAGAAATCATCCATTACATAAAATCTTTGAACAGGGCGAAAGAATTCGTCCATTCCCTTACATCTACGAATATGGCGAAGGAAATCGTCCATTACCTTACATCTCCGAACAGGGCGAAAGAAATCGTCCTTTACCCTAAATCTACGAACAAGGCGAAACAAATCGTCCATTACCTTAAATGTCCAAACAGATTGAAAGAAATCATCCATTACCTTAAATCTCCGAAGAGTGTGAAAGAAACCGTGGATTACCTTAAATCTCCGAAGAAGGGGTAAGAAATCGTCCATTAACTTAAATCTAAGAACAGGGCGAAGGAAATCGTGGATTACCTTAAATTTACGAACAAGGCGAAAAAAATAGTCCATTACATTAAATCCCAAACAGGGCGAAAGAAATCGTCCATTACCTTAAATGTCTGAACAGGGTGAAAGAAATCGTGGATTACCTTAAATCTACGAACAGGACGAAATAAATCCTCCATTACCTTAAATCCCCTCACAGGGTGAAAGAAATCGTGGATTACTTTAAATCTCCGAACAGTGCGAAAAAAATCATCCTTTACCTGAAATCTCCAAACAGGTCGAAGGAATTCGTCCATTACATTAAATCTCAGAACTGGGCGAAAGAAATCATCATTTACCTTGAATATCCGAACAGTGTGAAAGAAATCGGGGATTACCTTAAATCTCCGAACATGGCGAAAGAAATCGTCCATTACCTTAATCTACGAACAGGGCGAAGGAAATCGTGGATTACCTTAAATCTCCGAACAAGGCGAGAGAAATCCTCCATTACCTTAAATCTTTGAACAGGGCGAAAGAATTCGTCAATTCTCTTACATCTACGAATATGGCGAAGGAAATCGTCCATTACCTTAATTCTCCGAACAGGGCAAAAGAAATCGTCCTTTACCTTAAATCTAGGAACAGGGGGAAACAAATCGTCCATTACCTTAAATCTCCGAACAGGGTGAAAGAAATCATCCATTACCTTAAAACTCCGAACAGGGTGAAACAAATCGTCCATTACCTTAAATCTCTGAACAGTGTGAAAGAAATCGTGGATTACATTAAATGAAGGCGAAAGAAATCGTCCATTACCTTAAATCTTTTAACAGGGCAAAAGAAATCGTCCATTACCTTAAATCTCCGAACAGGGCAAAAGAAATCGTCCATTACCTTAAATCTCCGAACAGGATGAAAAAAATCGTCCATTACCTTAAATCTTTGAACAGGGTGAAAGAAATAGTCCATTACCTTAAATCTCCGAACAGGGGGAAAGAAATCGTCCATTACGTTAAATGTCCGAACAGGAGAAAAGAAATCGTCCATTACCGTAAATCTCCGAACAGAGCGAAAGAAATCATCCATTGACTTAAATACCCGAACAGAGTGAAAGAAATCATGGATTGCCTTAAATCTCCGAACATGGCGAAGGAAATCGTCCATTACCTTAAATCTCCTCACAGGGCGAAAGAAATCGTGGATTACCTTAAATCTCCGAACAGTGCGAAAGAAACCATCCTTTACCTGAAATCTCCAAACAGGGCGAAGGAAATCGTCCACTACCTTAAATCTACGCACAGGGGAAAAGAAATCGTCCGTTACCTTAAATGTCCGAACAGGGTGAAAGAAATCGTGGATTGCCTTAAATCTACGAACAAGGCGACATTAATCTTCCATTACCTTAAATCTAAGAACAGGGCGAAAGAAATCGTCCATTACCTTGAATCTCCTCACAGGGCGAAAGAAATCGTGGATTACCTAAAATCTCCGCACAGGGCGAAAAAAATCGTCCATTACCTTAAATCTACAAACAAGGCGAAAGGAATCGTCCATTACCGTAAATGTCCGAACACGGCGAAAGAAATCGTCCATTACCTGAAATCTCCGAGCAGGGCGAAGGAAATCGTGGATTACCTTAAATCTCCGAACAGTGTGAAAGAAATCATCCTTTAACAGAAATCTCCAAACAGGTGCGAAGGAAATCGTGGATTACTTTATTCTACGAAAAGGGGAAAAGAAATCATCCATTAACTTAAATATCCGAACATGACGAAAGAAATCGTCCATGCCTTAATTCTACGCACAGGGGAAGAGAAATCGTCCATTACCTTAAATCTCCGAACAGGGCGAAAGAAATCGTCCTTTACCTTAAATCTAGGAACAAGGCGAAACAATTTGTCCATTACCTTAAATCTCCGAACAGGGTGGAACAAATCATCCATTACCTTAAATCTCCGAACAGTTTGAAAGAAATTGTGGATTACCTTAAATCTCCAAAGAAGGCGAATGAAATCGTCCATTACCTTAAATCTTTTAACAAGTCGAAAGAAATCGTCCATTACCTTAAATCTCCGAACAGGGCGAAAGAAATCGTCCTTTACCCTAAATCTCCGAACAAGGCGAAACAAATCGTCCATTACCTTAAATCTCCGAACAGGGTGAAACAAATCACCCATTACCTTAAATCTCCGAACAGTTTGAAAGAAATTGTGGATTACCTTAAATCTCCGAAGAAGGAGAAAGAAATCGTCCATTACCTTAAATCTTTTAACAGGGCGAAAGAAATCGTCCATTACCTTAAATCTCCGAACAGGGCGAAAGAAATCGTCCTTTGCCCTAAATCTCCGAACAAGGCGGAACAAATCGTCCATTACCTTAAATCTACGAACAGGGTGAAACAAATCATCCATTACCTTAAATCTCCGAACAGTCTGAAAGAAATCGTGGATTACCTTAAATCTCCGAAGAAGGCGAAAGAAATCGTCCATTACCTTAAATCTCCGAACAGTCTGAAAGAAATCGTGGATTACCTTAAATCTCCGAAGAAGGCGAATGAAATCGTCCATTACCTTAAATCTTTTAACAGGGCGAAAGAAATCGTCCATTACCTTAAATCTCCGAACAGGGCGAAAGAAATCGTCCTTTGCCCTAAATCTACGAACAAGGCGAAACAAATCGTCCATTACCTTAAATCTACGAACAGGGTGAAACAAATCATCCATTACCTTAAATCTCCGAACAGTCTGAAAGAAATCGTGGATTACCTTAAATCTCCGAAGAAGGCGAAAGAAATCGTCCATTACCTTAAATCTCCGAACAGGGCGAAAGAAATCGTCCATTACCTTACATCTCCGAACAGGGCGAAAGAAATCGTCCTTTACCTTAAATCTCCGAACAGGGTGAAACAAATCATCCATTACCTTAAATCTCCGAACAGTCTGAAAGAAATCGTGGATTACCTTAAATCTCCGAAGAAGGCGAATGAAATCGTCCATTACCTTAAATCTTTTAACAGGGCGAAAGAAATCGTCCATTACCTTAAATCTCCGAACAGGGCGAAAGAAATCGTCCTTTGCCCTAAATCTCCGAACAAGGCGAAACAAATCGTCCATTACCTTAAATCTACGAACAGGGTGAAACAAATCATCCATTACCTTAAATCTCCGAACAGTGTGAAAGAAGTCGTGGATTACCTTAAATCTCCGAAGAAGGCGAAAGAAATCGTCCATTACCTTAAATCTCCGAACAGTCTGAAAGAAATCGTGGATTACCTTAAATCTCCGAAGAAGGCGAATGAAATCGTCCATTACCTTAAATCTTTTAACAGGGCGAAAGAAATCGTCCATTACCTTAAATCTCCGAACATGGCGAAAGAAATCGTCATTTACCCTAAATCTACGAACAGGGTGAAAGAAATCGTGGATTACCTTAAATCTCCGAAGAAAGTGAAAGAAATCGTCCATTGCCTTAAATCTTTTAACAGGGCGAAAGAAATCGTCCATTACCTTAAATCTTCGAACAGGGTGAAAGAAATCATCCTTTACCCTAAATCTACGAACAAGGCGAAACAAATCGTCCATTACCTTAAATCTCCGAACAGGGTGAGACAAATCATCCATTACCTTAAATCTCCGAACAGTGTGAAAGAAATCGTGGATTACCTTAAATCTACGAAGAAGGCGAAAGAAATCGTCCATTACCTTAAATCTTTTAACAGGGCGAAAGAAATCGTCCATTACCTTAAATCTCCGAACAGGGCGAAAGAAATCGTCCATTACCTTACATCTCCGAACAGGGCGAAAGAAATCGTCCTTTACCTTAAATCTCCGAACAGGGCGAAAGAAATCGTGGATTACCTTAAATCTCCGAAGAAAGTGATAGAAATCGTCCATTACCTTAAATCTTTTAACAGGGCGAATGAAATCGTCCATTACCTTAAATCTCCGAACAGTGTGAAAGAAATCGTGGATTACCTTAAATCTCCGAAGAAGGCGAAAGAAATCGTCCATTACCTTAAATATTTTAGCTGGGCGAAAGAAATCGTCCATTACCTTAAATCTACGAACTGGGCGAAAGAAATCATCTATTACCTTAAATCTCCGAACAGGGCGAAAGAAATCGTCCAGTACCTTAAAATTCTGGTACGAAGAATAAAATATCGAGTAATAAGTTAAAACGAAGAGTGCTCAATAGAGCAAAAGTAAAATAAATAAATCCTAATTAGTCAGTTACAACTAGGTTGCAAGTGCTGTACGCTTGGATGTTCCGGTGGTGCTATGGATATTGTCTCGGAATTGTCAATCGGAAAGTCGAGTTTCAATTCACGTTCGTTTCGTTATAATCGCTTACGTACAAATAGCCTTGGGAAAGGTATGAATCTACCTCTCCTCCCCTTAGCTATGGGTTAATTAGTAAAACTTGTATCACTAAACCATTATTATCTAAAAAAAACCTCTTACAATCTAAAAATATGTTTTGGCTTTAAATAACCTTCAAAGGGTTGATTAGCCGTAGAAAACGAATCAATCAATCAACGAAATACTGATTAGCTCCACAGGCGTGTCTTTTAGATTCATTTACAATCTCTGGAATGTAAATGTTTCGCAACTACCGTGACTACAAATTGACGGATCAGATTTTATATTGTGTGTAATATATAATTGATCCCCCACTTTATATCAACATTATAATTTTTTGTTTTTTTTATCAATTATTAGCTATTAATCCATCTCATGTAACCCCAGCTATGGGTTAATTAATAATACTTGTCTCACTAAACCGTTATTATAAAATCAAAAAATCTTAAAATATTTTAAATAACCAGCATATATATATATATATATATATATATATATATATATATATATATATATATATATATATATATATATCCGCCAGTTAACTTACGGGAGGACACATTTGAGCTAAACATGAATAGAAACTACCTAATTTAATGTTACGCAGCATGCGCCAATTCTTCTTTCAATCTCTAGTGTCGTTTAGGCGGAAAGTAACCAGAGGTTCCATAATACTATGGACTCGTTGAAGCTATTCGCCAGTGACGTGATAATCAACATAAACATAAACATATATATGATTCGCGATTTTTTTTTTTTTCTTGACTTGTGCCGGCTTTGTTGAACAGCATTTTTCTGATTTAGTTTGAACATTTACACATTTGTTATATTTTGAATATTTTTTAATTTATATTTTTAATTATCTTATTAGAATTTGTTTTCACTTACTTGGCGCACCCAGTTTCTGGCGCATTACAAAAGATTGAAGTGTTCCCCAGAATTAGCATGGGATGAACTTGAACATTGGATGAAGAGTGAAAAAAATGAAAAAGAGTTCTTAGTGTCATTGAAAAAAAGAATGGAATCAATTATCAAACTTATATTTTTGGAACGAATGCCAAACAATTCTACTGCAGTAATCAAGGCTAAAAGAGCATATTTTGGCGAGAGCAAAATTTAATCTTAAAATTTTTTCCCCTTTTTGTTATTATAAAATTTCTAATAAAAAAATCATGTCTCACTTTTTTTTAACCATGTATAATAATTTTGTCTTATTTAAAGTTCAAATCAACTTCGTTTTTGGCCAATTTAAAAATTAGCATGGATGGCCTCAAACTTTTTAACTGTGATATATATATATATATATATTTATATATATATATATATATATATATATATATATATATATATATATACATATATATATATATATACACGAATATTTCATTGTTTTTATCTGTTTCAATGTGTTCTTGTCTGTCATGTTTATATATATATATATATATATATATATATATATATATATATATAAACAAACCTTTAAAGTCGATAGTCCGTAGAAGGGAAGCGGTTACCTTGAGAACTACTACGACACGAATCGATAAGGCCGCAAATTTTGAAATACATCATCTCTGACGATTTCGAGTTTTTTTTGTTTTGTTTTGTTTTTTATTTTCCTGCAGATTTTTTTATTTTTTTTATTTTGCCTGCAGATTTTGTCTGTTGCATCCGAAGTCCGTTGCTGGGGATCCGTAGATGAGATATTAGTATATATATATATATATATATATATATATATATATATATATATATATATATACACGGGGAGCTATGGATGAATTATCGCCATTTTATATTTTTAATTTCACGCAAGCGCATTGCTTGTTTTTGATTTTGTCAATTGAACAGTATAGTAGGGTCTGGTGGGTACCGTCTATTAGAAAAAGAGCACCATGATGCAATTCTCTCCTCCATAAATTTGGAAACGGCATATTGTACTATTTGGCATTCGCACCGTAAGCTCCAATACGAACACTTCAGAGTGCTTGGATGTTAATCCGAGGACAGTGCAAACGATTCGGAAAGAGTTGAATGATTACGAAGGTCCAGCGGATCGGAACTCTCTCTCTCTCTCTCTCTCTCTCTCTCTCTCTCTCTCTCTCTCTCTCTCTCTCTCTCTCTCTCTCTCTCTCTCTCTCTCTCTCTCTCTCTCTCTCTCTCTCTCTCTCTCTCTCTCTCTCTCTCTCTCTCTCTCTCTCTCTCTCTCTCTCTCTCTCTCTCTCTCTCTCTCTCTCTCTCTCTCTCTCTCTCTCTCTCTCTCTCTCTCTCTCTCTCTCATTTTCATGCATAATCATTTTTAAGTGTTTTTCCGCTTGTAGTCTGCAAGTTTTAAAGTTTTAAGACCTAATTCGATATTTCTATGCCTGATTATCACATTTTGCAATCGTCTTAAAATGTACAAATCTCCCAAAAGAAACTTTGTTATTATTTTTATGAACGAAAAAATTAATTAAAAATCAATAATAGATCATTTTCATTTGAGATTTTTAAATAAGTTCTTAATATTCAATGGATTATTTGCTTTGTTTTATTATGTCTGTTTTTCGTGTTTTTTTTTTTTTTATGTATCGGCCATTTTGAAACTATTCATTGTCAGGACTACATCTGGTCGATACTGACGTTGTATTAATATTGCCCAAATTCCGAGCGATTTCAGCTCTCAGGGATAGTCAAGATAGTTGGATCCCTACATTCAGCGGCAACTTTCCATCTATCTATCTACTGATTCTATCTATCTAGCTAGCTAGCTAGCTAGCTAGATAGATAGATAGATAGATAGATAGATAGATAGATATTACTAAACTGATAGGTACAGCCTGTCTGAAATTATTATGCAAATTAAATAAACCTCAATAACTCAAAATCCTCTGAACCAATATTTGTCAAATTTAAATGCAAATAGTTTTTTTAGATATTTGGATTTTACGAAAATCGACTGACTGAAGTTAGTGTGCACATTGAACTAATATTAACTTTAAACCTCTGAAATGTAATAAACTCGCTTTTTTTCATTTTGTCCGTAATATATGCTTCAACATGGATAAAGCGAAAAGATCTAACAACTGCTGAATAACAAAAAATAACAAAGTTATTGATTGCGGGAATGTTCACATTGAGGAAATCAAAACTTTGCAGGGATCATCGAACGATAAAGAAGGCTGTTGAAAATATAAGTTGAGAACTCGAAGCAAAATGAAAAGTCTTTAAGAACTTGCTTCCTTGAGATGAGCGTAAACTAAAGCGAGTTATAACGAATCAATCACTTTTAACCAGCGCTTAGATATTTGAAAACACTGGAATTGGGGGAGTGAAGATGGACAAAAGGTGTAGAATACTTTGTGAATTTGGGATCTGTAAAAAGATATCCTATTATATGAAATATTTTAAAGCTTCAAATTTGGGCCAAGAAATAGATGAAAATTCACTTTTCTAAAGTAATTTTCACGGTCGAATCTCAAATGACATTTGATGGACCTGGTGGATGGGCTAAAAGATGGATTTTATCCAATTTAGACGTGCTTGTGGTTAAAAGAAGGCAATAAGCCTGAAGTCTAAAAAATGCTAATATACAAAAATTATTTCGAAAAAATATTTCTCAATTTTCTTAGAATGGACTACTTTATTTAATTAGATCCCCCTATTTTAATAATAAGATCTTTGAAAATATGAAAAGGTATTAAAATTAATATTCAGTTCCCTGATGTCATATTGAATTCACAGAAATCACAGGAGTCAAAGATAAATGTACAGGCACCTTTAGCAGCTAGGGAAACCCATACACTGATCTGAACAGACTTATGAAAAGCTTAGATAGATAGATAGATAGATAGATAGATAGATAATGAAAGAAAGAAAGATAGATAGATAGATAGATAGATAGATAGATAGATAGATAGATAGATAGATAGATAGATGGTTTTCACAATATCTTCTGGAGAAAAGGCAGATCAATATTTTCTTATTAAGCCGATCATATCGATTCCAATTAGAATGATCTTGCTTCCGGCATATGATTATTTCTATAATCATATCATCACATTCACGGATCACCGCCATTTTCTTTTTTGATCTGTCTTGAAAACTATTCGTCATCAGTGCAGACATTACCTATGAAAATTCTCTTATATTGATCCAATAATATTCTCAACCTTAAGCTGCTAATCCAGTAATTCCTACTGTGCTTCTCAAAGAAAGTTGCACGCAAACAAGAAATCCAAAATTATTAAACTTTGATCTACCTGAAAACGAATCTTTAAATAAAAGGATTATATAAATAAAGCAGCCGTTTAATAACCGGAACCTGTTGGAATGTACTTCTTCCTAGCTACCTGAAAATATCTTTCTTTCTGATTTGAATCATTTCTATGGTAAAATGCATTCCTAATATACATTTTGTATAGTAAAATCATTTCCAGTGCAATGACACAATGAAATAATTCAGTATATGTATATAATAACATTATTTCCAATGAATTCCTATTTTTAAAAAAAATCATTTGCAATGCGTTCTTATAGTAAAATCAGTTACAATGCAATTTTATAATAAAATCCCTTACAACACATTCTTGTGGTAAAATCAAATAAAATGTTTTCACATATTTAATTCCTTTGCAACAAATTCCCTTAGTAAAATCAATTTGTTGTGGAGTTATTTCGCAGTGGAGGATTGTATTTGTACTAAATCGGTCCTAAAATAGGTTCGACGTACAAAACGTTAGGAACTTGATATAATAGGTATTACGCAGAGTAATCTAGTGTTCGCTGACTACTTTCGAATTCGACTAACTGTCGTCCGACATCGACTACTATTTAGTCACCCCCCACGAGGGCATCATGTGGCACAAGGCCGGTTTAACGTGGGATCTCCGAGCCCGTGGGCTCAGCCAAAAATATGCCCATTGAACCCGTATAAACGGGTTCAGGGTCGGTTTACCTCCCCGAAAGAGAATACGCCCTTCGGCGTAGCCTCTTTCGGGTTCCTCCCCGCCCGAAGGCAGAGAGTTCAACCGATCAGCCAGTCGTCCGATATCGACTGACCCTCGTTTCTCTTACTACTCCTACTTATATTAGGTGGGAGACTCTATTAACCACAGAATATGTGTGTTTCACCATAACACCTCCTCCTAAAACTGTACTCCGTAGGAGTAAAACAGTTTTTCTTTATTTACTTTTAATAGGAAATATGAGGAAAAAAAAAAGAAACTTCATTTTTTTAGCAACATCGTAGCGTATCTCTTACGTTTTGGATCCACTTTTAAATGATCAGTTGCCTTTCTTTTTCTCCTGGATCGGCGTACCTCAGGTAAAATCGTTGCAAGCGTTGTTAGATCAAACCTATCGAAAATCACCTCCATCGGCGTTTCTTCCGCGGGACCGCTTTCAACCACGTCTGAAGAGTGTCGTCTGATCTGGTTAATGTGCTGTCTGCATGTGAATTTTTCGCCTTTCACCAAGTACATCATATTGCCAATCCGCTTTTCTATTTTTTGGTACCTCCATAGTGTTACCAGAAACAACCTTCCGCTTTGAGCTTCTTAAGGATGGAGTCACAGTTTCTGTAGGTTCTTCTTGTGGTTCTATTTGTTCAGCCTCTAGCTTCCCTTTTGTTGATCTTGTGCTTCTTAACGTTTTCTGCGGTGACTTCAGTTGACTTGAATCATTTAATAATACTGCATGTCCTTGGCTGCGGGTAACTCGCTCCCCAGTTTTTCTCGGTATCGGCTTTATCTTTACTTTCTGGGGCTTTTTTTCACGTATACCGTCGGTGTTGCCCATTCACTATACTCAACTTTTTTAAGTACACCGGTTTTCTCTAATCTGTCCAATTCTTTATCTCTCTGTTCAATTGAGGCAAACGGCACATTCCTTTTCTTTTTGAAAAGCATTCCTATAGTAAAAGTGATGCCTGAGCATTTTCTGTTAGCTGGAATTTTGCCTCCATCTTGGTACACATTCCCAACCCTGGAGAAAAAACAGTAGGAAATGTTTCCTTAAGTTTCTTTATTAATTTTTGGGCTTCGGTGTTTAAACTTTCTACTTTGTAACAGAAAGAATTTATCGGTAGATCCCATAATTGGAATTCTGTTATCCAATTCGTACCAAGTAAGTACGTGGTATTTTCTATGACAAATAGTTTAGCTTTTCGCGTTTTTTTTATTTAACGTGACGTTTGTAACAAATTCCCCAATAAATTGTATTTTTCTCCCGTCACTGACCTCGCGATATTCTTTGTCTTCCTTAAAGTTGGTTTCCCCAACTTCTTGCACGTATGCAAATTTATGATAGATAGGTCGGAACCAGTGTCAAGTTGCATTTTTATATTTTTATTACTTATTTCGACGGTAACAAATTTTCTGGTTATTCTTTTACCTCGTTGGACTTTAATTTTCTTATTTTATTGTCTTTATTTTTTGACCTGCAATGCGTACTTTTATGACCCACTCTTTTACAGTTGAAACATTTTTTATTCCTAAAATCGCAATATCTGTACCAGTATAGTTCAACGTAAGCAAAACATGGCTACGGGAGTTTTTTGTTTATTTTTCTCTGGTATTTCACTTTTTGCTTGATAATCCGCAATTTTAGAATTCTTTTTGGTAGACTGACTTTCTTCTTTGTAGCGTATTTTCCTTACATGCGAAACGCCAGACTGTTCTATCTTTTTTTGAATCTTTCTTTACGCTAACATATCTTGTGCAGTCTTCCTCTAATTCCTGTACCGTAATTCTTGGATCGCTTTCCAATTTTGCCAGTAGTAATTTTCTCAACTCTGCGTCTCTTTCCGATACCAGCCCCTGAACAAACACCAAGCACTAAAAATTGTCTGCGCTTAACTCTGCCAGCTTGAATTCTTCACAATGCTTATTCACATTGGCTGCGTACGTTATATAGTCTTGTTTGTCATCTTTCATCAGATTCAAACATTTCCACCTCTTGTGAAACAAAGATGTATTTTTACTAAATAATTCACTTAATATATTTACCACCTCGGTAAATGTCAACTCGCTAGTTTTTTTTCGGTAAAATGTAGTTTACCAATTTGTTATGCTCAGCAGTTCCTAATTTGCTTAAAAGAAGCCTAACCTTCTTTCCTTCAGACCACGAGTGGCAGTCCTCGTTATACACGTCCGTATATTTTCTACAATACTCCTCAAAAGTTATCTCTTCATCTGGACTCTACGTGAATATTTCAATTGAATTCCATATTGTATTCTCTGTGAAAGAATCATTTTGTAGATTTTTCTCTTTTCTCTTCGCAGTTATTTCCAGAATTTTGTTTTGAAACTCCCTATGCATCTGTTCTATTTTTTGTTGGAATTGCATTTGTCTATTAAAAGTTTCCTCCTGTAGCTCCATCTGGAATGTTTTTTGTTGCTCTAATATTGTTATCTGTTGTTCCTACTGGAACTTAAAGAATTCCCGGAATATATTTTTGCATTCCTCCATCTTCACAAAAAGTTTACACAATGCCTAAATACTGTAGAGGGGGCGGGGTCCTACGAATTTACAATTCGTGACCTAAATGAGCAAACTGTATTATCGGGGAAAAACTATTACTTTTCTCAGTTGAGAATACGACAGATTTTTTCGTCACTAAGTTGACTTGGCTTGCGAAAAACTTTGCCAAGTTTTTTTATTCTTTTTTTATTCCCTAATGTCATATATAGAATTCACAGAAATCAAAGATAAACGTACAGACACAATGCTTTACAATGCATTCTTATAGTAAAATCATTTGCAATACATTTCTCTACTAAAGTTATTTGCAATACGTTCTAATAATTAAATCATTTCCAATGCATTCGTATAGTAAAAGTCATTTCTAATACATTCCTATGATAAAATTATTTACAATGCATTCCTATAGTAAAAGTGACGCCCAATGTATTCTTATAGTAAAATCATTTACAATACATTCCTATAGTAAAACCACTTTCAATAAATTAATATATTAAAGCCATTTTCCATGCATTCCTATCGTAAAAATCATTCTGATGCATTCTGACAGTAAAGTAATTTCTAATACTTTCCTATAGCAAAATAATTTACAATGCATTCTTATAGTAAAATCATTTATAATGCATTTCTATAATTTTTGTTAAAGCATTCCCTGAATTTCTACAGTAAAATGATTTTCAATAAATGTTTTTTTATCTTTTTTAAGTTATTATATATCTAATGACTAAAGTGATTGATTGAAATTGTTGTTATAACTAATTTATTTTTCATACCTGATTTCACAGGTTGGATTAACAGTACGTTTAGTTGGATTAACAGTACGTTTAGTTGGATTAACAATACGTTTAGCTGGATTAACAGCACGTTTAGTTGGATTAACAGTACGTTTAATTCTAAAACTAATTCCAAAATGATTTATACTCTAAAGAAAACTCTTTTTTTAATTACTGATAGTTTTTAGTATAATTATATGACCTTTGACTTATACAAATCGATGTTTATTAGTCAATATTAGTCATTTTTCTGTATTAAATTAATCTCTGATCTGATTTTGAACGTTTGTCTGTGACCTTTAATAAAACCGTATTAAATGAAATAGAGCTATCGATGGGGTATCAATAAGTCTGTAGCATGAGACAATGTTATTAACTTAGTTTCGATTCCAAATGTTCACTGCATAATGTTAGATCTATGTCATTAATGGTGACCCTTTGGTTTAAGTGTAATGACAAAGAAGGATATTATGTTAAAATAAATATATAATTATGATACGGTAAAGAACAAATGGGTAACGTTTATCAGTCTGACATGTTTCACTTATAATGATACCTCAGTCTCTGATGAAGTTTTAATAAAAGTGAAACATGTCAGTATACGTTTCCTATTTCGATACATGACTGACGAGGCAGATTTTTCAGCAGTAGGTTGTCTTTTCTTTCTGCAGTAGACCAGTTGCCATCCAAGGCTATAGAACTCGGTCTGTCCTGCTATTTACCCATAGCTTGGGAGAAGAAGAGGATTCATACCTTTCCCAAGAGTATAGCACGTAAGTGAATATCAGTTATGTGCTCTGCTTAATACACGATTAGGCGATCATGTACTTTTCGATACATGACTGATGAGGCAGATTTTTCCCGCTGTAGGTAGTCATTTCTTTCTGCGGTAGGCCAGTTGCCATCCAAGGTTATAGAACTTGGTCTTCCCCGCTATTTACCCATAGCTAGAGGAAGAAGAAGAGGATTCATACCTTTCCCAAGGTTATTAGCTCAATTCGAGCCGCTATCCATTACACTAACATATAGTTATCTAAAATATAAATGCATTTACTTATCTCTCTCTCTTTATCTATCTATCTATCTATCTATATATATATATATATATATATATATATATATATATATATATATACATATACACTAAATTGTACGAAAAATTATATATATTATATTTAGTATACATTTATATACTAAATTGTACTAAACAGTCATTTACTAACGCCTGATGAGATGTGTTGATATACATCGAAACGTGATTGAATTTATGTAGCTTTTATTTACATGTTTGAATGTAATATCATTTAACAAAGTGTATTCATGAACAAGCTTCTTAGTATCCTTATTAAAGGCAGAGAGAAAATTACCATGTTAATACATATTCATTTGTTCGGAGTGCTTTTTTCGGATATTTTCGTCTTATTTATAATTAGAACGTATTTGATTGGGATATGAAAGATTAATATGTTTAGGGTTAATTCAAGTATTATATTCTATTTACTTTGTATTATTTGAAACAAACAAAAAACATATGGACATTTCAAAACTTAATTACCTCTTCTCACGTTTACAGCGTTAAATTTAAATCGTACAATACATAACATTAGAGTTTCTCACTTCAGGGTTAAAAGAATTTAACTTTCAGATGAACACAACAATCTTGTTTTAAGAAAAACAACACCCTGATGATGACATTGTGCTAATGTCGAAAGTATTCGGAATAAATTAATATGCGTCAATATGTTAGCTTTCTTTCTTCCTTTTATGAAGATACTAAGAAGCTTGTCGTTGGATATGAGAGGATCTTATTGAGAAAAAAAGTAGGCAAAACTTGTCTAAATTATTCAATGAGGCATGTCTTTATACATATATATATGTGTGTGTGTGCGCGCACGCGCGTGTGTGTGTAGAGAGAGAGAGTGAAAGAGAGAGGGGGAGAGAGTGGCTTGAAAATTGCATGAGACGGATAGACAGTCACCACTCAGTGTTGATCTCAGTGTCCACTTTTTTATCTCACATAAACCTCAATTACTCAAATTTGCCTTCACCAATTTTTGTCAAATTTTAAACACTTGAATTAAATTTCAGGTAGTTTCAATATGTTTTATTAACGTTATTGGATTTATTGTAAACCCTGCAATCGAAAGATTAAACTAATATTAGTTTAAAGCCTCTGAAATCTTCTAAAACCTTTTCTTCTCTTTTTTTTTTTCATAATATATATTGAATAATGGATCTAACAAATATTTATGATTTGCATAACGACTTCTGACAGACTGTATATACATATATATATATGTATATATGTGTGTGTGTGTGTGTGTAAAATACCGTACAATGCTAGGTGCAAAATAA
>OZ010598.1:23034912-23197412 GCA_963932145.1 Acanthosepion lycidas
TTGCCCAGAGGGCCCCACGAATCATCAGCCAGGTGAGTGATGCCTCATCATTATTGAGACATTTCAACCCAAGCGCCCAAGGCCATATTGAGCGAGCCTCCTGCTTCGTAAGACCGAGCTCGCCAATCAGATCATCTTGAACGGCCCCCCTAACTAACAGTCGATACAATGCGTTACGGGACAACGCCTGGGCGTTGGAGAGGCCATCCGACGCCCGTAAGAGGTGTTTCAGACCACGACGACATTCGCGGTAGAAGGAGAACTCGGTTCGGGGTGTACGACTGGCCTCCTCCTCGCACGAGTGCACACTTCTCAGGGATGGGAAATGTTTACGGATGTCTTCTTTCCAGAAGGCACCCACCTCATCCGATCCGCGACACATTCGGTCTAGAAAGGTAATGCGAAGCATATGTTGACGAATCTCAATGCTAGGCATACCCAGACCGCCCTCAGAGGGATGAAGGCAACAGATCTCACGACATACCATAGGGACTTTGTCTCTCCACAAGAAAGAGAACAAGGTCCGAACTAATAATATTAGTTTGGCATACGGGAGTGGAAGTACAGAATCGGTACAGGAGAATCGGATAGATGTGTGAAACACATACTTCCGCCCTACCCTTCAGGGAAAGGCTCCTCCGAGACCACAGATTAATCGCGATCTCGGCCTTCCCTTGTACCTCCGACCAATTCATTTCCAACTGGAGATCAGGACCGAACTAGATGCCGAGTATCTTGATAGGCCCATCCGTCCAGAGGAAAGGTCCGGGAAGAGAAACTCCCTTCTAGGCACCCAACCACAAGCCAACAGACATCGCGGTTGATCTTGGCCCCTGTCACCATCTCATACCCACTGATCTCTTTGCTGACTTCGTCAATCTTGGTTCTGCTCGACACAAGAACCGAAACGTCATCAGCATAGGCAGAATACCTTGCTGAGGTGGTAGCCCCAGGCAGGGCAATTCCGCGCAGGACCGGATTCGCCTTTAACTTGCGAAGGAATGGCTCCAACGCAAGAACGTAAAGCAAAGGCGAGAGCGGACAACCTTGACGAATGGAGCGAGACAATACGAAAGGCTTCGATCTTACCCCATTCACTTCCACCAGCGCACCGGAGGTCGCATACAAAAGTCGGATCCAGGAGCAAAAGTCGGCTCCGAAACCGGCCGCCGAAAGGACAGCCTCCAGAAATCGATGGTCAACCCTATCGAAGGCCTTGGACTGATCTAAATTGATCAACGCGGCTTCACTGTCGACTTTTTCTCAGATCAAGCGTACCATATGAAGGTTATCCTGAATAGTCCTACCCTTCACAGCACAAGTCTGTTCGGGGCCAATCAGACTAGACAGGACAAGCTGCAAACGGTTGGCTAAGATCTTCGCCAAAATCTTTAACTCAGTGTTTAACATGGTTAAAGGGCGAAAGTTCCCTAACCCATCCCCACCGTTCTTGTCCTTACGCAGCAACTTGATCACACCCCTGGTGAAGCGTTGATGTATAGACCCCTGCTTCATCCAGTGGTTGAAAATCAGTTCCAGCAAAGGAACAAAAACGGGCGACTGCCTCAAGTAAACTTCGTAGGGAAGACCGGAGATTTATCCAGGCTAACCTGCTTCAGCGCTTCCCAGATTTCCGACTCTGTAATGGGACCCTCGCACCTAGCCGCTTCAGCTGCCTCGAGGCAGGGAAAGTCGGCTAAATAGGCGTCGAACTGAGCAGAGCTAAGACCGGGCTCCCTTGTGAAAAGATCCTGTTTGTAATCACGAAAGGCCTCGCATATGCCCGCGTTTGTAGTCACGGTCCGCTTATCCGACAATGTGACGCACGCTATATGACGCCTAGCCGCTCTCTGATTTTCCTCTGCACTTAATTCAGTGGCCATATTCGTCGCCTCAGAAGACATTCTTTTTAACCTAGCTCTAACTACCAGAGCTTGATCCTTCTTGATAAGCAAGGAGGACAACTCTGCCTTAGCTAAAGCTATTTCCCCACTAACAGGGGATTTCACAGCCCGATCAACTTTATCTTCTAAAGCCGTTTGCGCCGCTAATCTATCTAGATTGAGTCGACGACTAAAATCGGCTGCAAACGTTCTAATTTTAGATTTTAATTTATCCCACCAGGCGTTTCCCACAACCGCCCCGTCAATTCCCTTTGTATCATTAGTAACAGCTGGTCCCGGAAACCCTGCTCACTAAATAATGAACAGTTAAATTTCCAGTAGCCAGCCAATCTAACCTTAGGCTTATCTAAGTTTACACGGACCCGGACAAGCCTATGATCCGTATAAACTATGTAATGGAAGCCTGGACACCCTAAGAGCCCTACATCGACTCTGCTAACTAGGACTCGGTCGAGGTAGCTAGCAAGCGTTCCAGGAGCCGAGTTGCCACTATTAGTCCAAGTCCATGCTACCTCCCGAGGGTGTTCATTCCGGTACTTATCGACAAGATCAAACCCATCGATAAAGTTCCGAAATGGTTTCACATCCGGGTTGTTAGTACCTTATCTTTGCCCTATACGATCTATATCGGGGTCAAGGACGGCATTCCAATCCCCCGCTAAAATTACCCGACGAGATGTCGTCAAGAACGGCGCGATCTGCCGAAACAAAGCAGGCCGCTCGGCATGGTTATTGGGCGCATAAACCCCAATGAGACGTAGAACCTTATCCTTTATGGTAACATCCAGCACGCAAAGTCTACCCGCCGGATCCGCGAAGACAAGGGTACATGCAGCCTTCAAAGACCTGCTCACTAGCCAAGAGAAACCCCTCGAACGACCATCAAAACATGCTGAATAAAGGGAGAACCTCTTAGACAGTATGACTTCACGATCATGAGAAGAAAACCGGGTCTCTTGCACACAACATACATTCACCCCAAGGCGCTGAAGGCCACGAGAGAGCCTCGCCCTGCGAGACTCGGACCTCAGGCCCGGACAGACATTTAGACTAGCTAACCAGAGAGACATAGTGAAGTCCGATTAGGGTTGCTTACCTGAATTAAACATGGACGGGGTAAGGATACCGACAGCCTCTCCCATCGACCCATAGCCCATCTCATTGTTGATGGAGCCGTCTTGCGAGAGACCGCCTATATCCCATGGAAAGGTCAATTTTAGTGCTCTATATAGGGAGGGGTGAACAAAAACAGGGACCCTCCCAGCACAAAATTGTTTCAGTTTCTTCAATTTGTCGTTTTCGACTATCGCAATGGGAGGGGACATTTTGAAAGAGGTAATTGCCTCGTCGAGCATAGCCCAAACGAGTCTAGCCCCCACCCCCGTCCCAGTTCTTATCACAGTTAACACTCTTTGTGCTTCTGGGAAGTTTTTCGGGTCTTCAATGTCTTTGTCACCGAATTGGTTTATGGAGAGGAGATATTTTAGATTTTTTATCCTATTTCCGTAGTCTCGAGCTTTTTCAGCTTGGGCAGGGGAAATGCGACATACCTCCTCTCCTGTGTTGAAAATATATTTGTGTTTTTTCTTTTTTTTCCTTAGAGTCTTGTGTGGGACTCCTTTGCCTTTTGTTGGTGGGTGGGGCATGTCAGGTGTTTTAGTGGGGGAAGTTTGGTCTAAGATTTGCCTTAAAGGGCTAGGGTCTCTACTAAGAGGGGTTGAGGGATGGGCAGAATTTGCCTGTTGAGAATATTGGGAGGAAGGTGTGGAGGGAGTGTTCTTTTCCATTGGAGAGGTCTTTTTGGGACTGGGTTCTCTACTGAGAAGGGTTGAAAGGTGTGGGGGTTGTTGGGCAGATGATGTAGAGAGAGTGGCCTTTTCCACTGGGGAGGTCTTTTTAGGACTGGGTTCTCTACTGGGAGGGGATGATGGTTGTGGGGATTGATTGGCAGAAAATGCAGAGGGAGTTGCCTTTTTCAAAGGGGAGGTCTTCTTAGGACTGAGTTCTCTACTGAGAGCGGTTGAAGGGTGTGGGGATTGATTGGCAGAAGATGTAGAGGGAGTTGCCTTTTTCACAGGAGAGGTTTTTTAGGACTGGGTTCTCTATTGAGAGGGGTTGAAGGATGTTGGGCAGAAGATGCCGCAAGAGTGACCTTTTTAACTGAAGAGGATTTTTGATTTTCCAGTTTTTCTTTCAGCATTTTGATCTTCTCTGTTTTTTCCAATCCCGGATCATACTTTTTCTGTAGATCTCTTAGGGTTGATTCAGAGACCGGGGCGTCGCCCTTACTGTTGACAGAGGGTGTGGGACTGTCAGTGTCATTTGTCCCAGGGGCTTCAGGTCGATGGGAGAGGCTGTCGGTATCCTTACCCCGACCATGTTCAAACCAGTGTCCCAACCCTAATTAGGTCTGATAATGGCTCTCTGGTTAGCAAGTCTGAATGTCCGGGGCCTGAGGTCGGAGTCTCGAAGGGCGAGGCTCGATCGCGATCTTCAGCGCCTCGGGGTGGATGTATGTTGTGTACAGGAGACCCCTTTTTTATCTTGCGATCATGAGGACATTCTGTCTAAGAGGTTCGTCCTCTATTCAGCATGTTTTGATGGACGCTCGAGGGGTGTTTCCTGGCTGGTGAGCAAGTCTCTGGATACGGTGTGTGCTCTTGTCTTCGCGGATCCGGCGGGCAGGCTTTGCGTGCTGGATGTTACCATAAAGGATAAGGCTCTTCGTCTCATTGGGATTTATGCGCCCAATGACCACACGCAGCGGCCTGGTTTGTTTCGGCAGATCGAGCCATTTTTGACGACTTCTCGTTCGGTAGTTCTAGCGGTTGATTGGAATGCCGTCTTTGATCCCGATATAGATCGTATAGGGCAAAAACCGGGTACTAACAATCCGGATGTGAAATCGTTTCGGGGCTTTATCGACGGGTTTGATCTCGTCGATAAGTACCGAAACGAGCACCCTTATTATTTTTGTACTAATTAAGATGTATGTCCATTGCGCCTTTTCTGCATAGGATCAGTGTAGTACCTGCCCGATACACAGCCTTTCTGTTTATTTATTTTGCACAAATACAAAATTGTCGCACAAGGCAGAAGGATCTACGGCCTTTCTGAACTCGAATCAGTTACGCTTTCTAACCAAGAAACCTGCATCATAATATTCTTCTCCGCCTTCTCCTCCTCCACCTTCTCCTCCTCTTCTTTCCAATTTTTCTATCGTTCAGACTATTCCAGTTTTTCCCATTTTATCTTTTCTAACTTATATTTAACGTCAACATTTTTTCTTTATCCATCTCCCTTTTTCTTTTTACATGTAAAATTTTTAAATCACTCTCTTCCACCATGTCGCTTTCTTTCATTCTTTATTTATTTTTTTCTCTCGTCGAATGCGAATATTTGCCGGAAAGATTTAAAACTGTGTGGAATGAAAACCAAATATCCGAAGTTCAGAAAATAAGCGAATGTAATTTTTCATTTTTTTTTTTTTTTTTTTTTAAACATCATTTTTAGTTTTAACGAATTCTACGAACGCCTGAGATTTGTTACTCGAACAGATTACATGTCACGTTTTGGTCGTTCGTTTTAGTATTAGATTTCTTTTCTGTTTTCTTTTTATAAAAATGTGATTTTTCCATCCTCTGCCAGGCACAATCTTCTAACATTGGCTTCTTTCGCTTTCCCAGTATAATTAGGGAAATCTCCATCTTTCAATCCATTTTTCTCTTCTGAAAATGCAAATGGCGCCCAATACGTCCGTTTGTCATCATTTCTTCACGTATGACTCAGTTCCATTTCTCACTCGTTTTTTGTTTTTGTTTTATTATTTTGCTTCTTTGTCGTTTCATATTTTTTTTGTTTTAATTAATTTCTTTTTTCTATATTACACAAACATTAATTATAGAAATGACTAGAAGAATAGCCGAAAGTCACATACATAGACAAGTTATCGTAACCGTTTTCCTTGAAACTCTGGCTTTCACAATCATAATAACACGACAGAGGCATTTTGACCTGTCCCGCTAGATCAATTACGACTCAGTAGGAAGTTCGATCCTTACTGGGTACCCCATACTTTAGGCCGTGTGGCACATCTAAGTTGTACTTAAAAATCACCATAATAATACGACAGGGAGGAGACGGAAATCAACTAAAAATGACGAATGAAAGTTTGTTTTCTGAGAGTGATGGAGCCCGGAATTATTAATTAGAGAGACGAGTTCCTATTCCAAATGGGTTCGTTATAGTTTCTTATGCGTAAAGCACCGCTTTCCCCCAGTTATGGGTTAATTAGTAAAACAGGCATCACTAAACCATTATTATCTCCCCACCTACCCAAAACACTCTAAAAATATATTTTCTGGTTTTAGATAACCTACAAATGGATGATAAGTTATATAACATGAATCAGTCAAAATTTCAACATTCTCTTTTATTCCGACTCTAAAACCTGTCCTGGGTATGACGAAAAACTACATCCACGTTCTGGGTAAGACGATAAACTACATTCGACAGCAACGCCCCTGATCAGGGTGTTTTGAGGAGCGTATAACCACCTCTTAATTGCTGGTGTTCCCAGATCCACCCTGACCCGGAGTGGTAGCACCTGTTAGGGTTCCAGCTATGGGCAAATAGTTAACACACAAACTGGGGTTAAAACAATATGAAAGTGTAAAAAAAAAGGTTTTAATAGCAGAAAGAAATACTTTATAAAAAAATTATTACCAGCAATACATTTTTGAAAAAATATTACCAGCAATACATTTTTAAAAAATATTACACGCTATAGATTTTTGTTAAAAAAAAAAACAAAAACATTACCAACTATATATTTTTGAAAAAATATTACCAGAAAAGGGAAATTATTACCAGAAAAAATATTACAAGCAATAAAAATCTTGTCGGCATTAAATAAACCACTAAGGTTGATATGCCGTAAAACAAAACAAAACCAAACCTGAATGATAACAGGCAGGATTTCCACCATTCAGTTGCCAAATCTTAATAAATTTTGTAATCAAAATACTTATATTCAATTGTTCTTCTCTTGTAAAAATATATTAGCAGCAATATATTTTTTGGAAAATATTACCAGAAATAGATTTTTCGAAAAAATATTACCAACAATGATAATTTTGTCGGCATTAAATAACCCATTGCGGTTGATATGCTCTGATAAAACAAACCAAAACGACTCTAAATAAGGACATTACATCTCAAACATTTTTGTAACAATTTCATTTAATCCTATTATTCCAAACAAGGCACCCGAGACGCAAGGAGGTTATTGTGTATGAAAGAATAAGAAAGAAAATCAGTAAGGAGCGAGAAGAACAGAAGTGTAATCAAGATGACAGTAGATAACAATTGACATTGCATTTAAATTTTTGGCAATCAAAGTTGGCTGGAAAGCGTGGAGCCTGAAGAGTGTTCCACAAACGAGAAGGGCGAGAAAAGAAACTGTTAGCATAGAACTTACGGTTACATCTAGCAAATTTATGAAACCTTGCCGCCAATCTAGTACTGCGCTTAAATTCATAAAGTCTAGGTACCATCGCAAAAAAGTTCAGCCGAACAATTACCACGAAAGTATTTATAGAAAAGGCACAAGGAAGCTACATTATGGCGGTGGGAAAGAAAGTGGCTGAAGCCGAGACGCTAGGTGAGGACTAGTAATATTGCTGATTCTTCGAATTTTATCAAGAATATCTAAATATAGTGCAATAGAACCAGGCCATATGTGGCAGCAATATTCAAAAGCATGGGCAAATAATAGACTAAATATGTATAAATAAATTCCGGGGATAAAGATTGTCTATCGCGGCACAGTGAACTTAGCAGCTAACCTAGCAATGGATTAAATATAATCTTTCCATTTTATGTCAGCCAAGAATGTTAACCCGAGAAAGCGCAACTAGTCACACTCATGGAGATTACTATCAGCCATGCTGATGGAGGGCAGCAGGAAGAAGCCTTTCAGGTGATTAAAAGAAAGATGTTTCGCTTTGAGGGATTTAAAATTAACAAGCCATTAGTCACTCCTATTTAAAACAAGCTTTAGGTTATTTTTAGATCTGGGTCCGGATCCGTAATCCTGAAATTCTGGATTCCCTAGTTTTTATTACTGCGTCTGTTTCCGGCGATATTTGTGCGTGATTTTTGCGACGAATTTTTTTGTAAGATGACAATTTTTATAACTTGGAAATAAATTTGAGAATAATTTAAATCAATTGTGAAATCCAGCGAAAGTCACCCATGAAATAAAAAGAATTTTTGTACAAAAAGTAAGAACCTACGTACATTAAATTGTCTTTAAATTAAGTGGCGACAGAATTATTGTTTAACTTTTACAAGGTAAGCTTAAATTTTAATGCAATACTTAAATGCAGCAATCGCTTTTGTGTTCTTCTGAAGATTATTGTTGCCTATCGCAAAAAGAAATCTCCGCCAACAGAGGACCTGATTGCAATCAAAAGTTTCAAGGCTGAAATGAGAAAAAGAAAGTCCCGTGCAGATGAAAACCCAGATCAAAAAGCAGCCAGTAGATCTTTCAATACTGAGAATATACAAAGCCTTAAGGACTCTCACAATCCTGCACAAGCCGTAGGCCCAATCAAGAGCCCTCTGAAGGAACTCGCTTAAATTCCGCCCGTTAGTAAGCTAGAAAGCTAATAAGTTATAATACCAAATTGTAGATTTACGTTTGTATTTAACATAAATAATGGGGTTATTATCAAGTATGAAACAATATTTCTTTTATCTTATTTTTGTTCATCTTTTCACAGCAGCCAAGTAGATTTTACATCTTACGACCGTTAAGCAAGCAGTCAGTCAATTAAATGTCATACAGAATTAACGTTTGGGCGATCATGTCACTTTCGATTCATAACTGACTAGGTCGATTTTCTAGCAGGTAGACTGGTTGCGCAGTATGTGTCCGTTTCTTTCTACGGTAGCCCCACATCAGTCGGTCTTGATATTTAACCCATATCTTGGAGGCTAGAAAATATGAATTCATACGTTTCCCAATGGTAGATACGCGTAAGTAAATGTAACGAAAACACTGGAATTCGAACTCGGCTCTCAAATTTCTAATCCCGGACTGTTATCCATTAAACCACAACACACATACCAGCTGAAGAAGGAGCTTTTTACAACATTTGAACTCAGATACTATATCCTTGGAATGCTTTCTGATTTGGTCGACGCTTTAACGATTAGGGAACGGAAATCCATGATGAGATTTTTTTATAATTATATTCTTGACAAATTATTTTAGCTTTTGCTATATGTTGTATGCAAAAAGCCGATATTGCTTTCTAGCAAAATTATAGGCTTTTTTTTTAATGAATTCACCCCAAGCTTGGCGATAATGTCACTAAGATATAGTGGACTACTAGAAGTGAAAGAGAATGAAAAGACTTTAGAAGGAATCAGAAACTCAATTTGAAACAGGATCAAAGTTCAGCCAAAAACTACGTATCAAATCCACCCTAGTAACTTTCAAGCTAATTCTCATTGCGGTTTTACACCTGTTCGTGTGAACCGTATCAAAGACATTAGTTGACGTTATCTCCACCAGAACGAGGTGACAAATGTGGCAGTGTTGGGTTTCATATACAGAGGTAGATATTCTTCGGTGCACGCACTCATCTTCTTTAATGTAAGGAAGATATGCTGTCTTAGAGTTGGAATCTCCAGAAATTGGGTGCATTTGTTTCATTTGTCGAAACAGAAAATTGAGTCGTCTTGGGATTTTTTTTAAATCATTTTGAGTCCGGTTTGTTTTGTTTTGTTTTATTTTACGGTATATCAACCTCAATGGCTTATTTAATGCCGACAAGATTTTTATTATTTGTAATATTTTTTTTTTCAAAACTGTATTGCTGGTAATATTTTTTTCAAAAAATATATTACTGCTAATATTTTTCAAAAAATGTATTGCTGCTAATATATTTTTTGACAAGAGAAAAACAATATAAGTATGATGATCATAAAATTTATTAAAATCTGGCAACTCAATGGAGGAAATACTGTCTATTATCATTCAGGTTTGTTTTACGGCATATCAACCTCAATGACGACAAGATTTTTATTCCTTGCTACATTTTTTTTCAAAAATGTATTGCTGCTAATATATTTTTACAAGAGAAGAACAATTGAATATAAGTATTTTGATTACAAAATTTATTAAGATCTGACAATTGAATGGTGGAAATCCTGCCTGTTATCATTCAGGTTTGGTTTGGTTTGGTTTGGTTTTG
This sequence comes from Acanthosepion lycidas, assembly GCA_963932145.1. NCBI lineage: Eukaryota > Metazoa > Mollusca > Cephalopoda > Sepiida > Sepiidae > Acanthosepion > Acanthosepion lycidas. Next base: position 23,045,081 of record OZ010598.1, read on the forward strand.
GTTTACGGCATATCAACTTGAATGGCTTATTTAATGCCGACAAGATTTTTATTGCTTGTAATATTTTTTTTTCCAAAAATATATTACTCGTAATATTTTTTCCAAAAATGTATTGCTGGTAATGTTTTTTTCACAAAAATGTGTTGCTATTAATAGTTTTCTTTTTCTGAAATGTACTACTGGTAACATTTTTTCCAAAAAAAAGTATTTTTTGTAGTAAAACCTATTTTTATACTATCATAGTGTTTTGTTTTGTTTGTTTTTTTTAGGGGGGAGGGGGTAACCATTTGGCCATAGCTGGGATCCTGACAGGTCCTACCACCCCAAACCTGGGAACACCAGCAAATAAAGAGGTGGTTCCACGCTCCTCAAAACCTGATCAGAGGCCTTAATGTCGGACGTAGTTTATCGTCTTACCCAGCAGGCGGATGTAGTTTATCGTTATACCCAGGGCGGTTTATGGTTTTAAATAACCTGCGAAAGGTTGAGAAGCCGTCAAAATCAATCAACACACACACACACACTGAAACTTACACCAAAAAGGTATCGTCTTGATCAAAGGCCTTGCTTCCGGATGTAGCTTACCCGGGACGCGGATGTAGTTTATCGTCTTACCCAGGTTAGAGTCTTACCACTTTGAGTCCGTTTCGTATAGTACCGGTTATGAATAGCGAGAAATTACTTTTTCTTTAATCATTTCAACCCTAGCAAGCCGATAATGCTACTAGGACGCAAGGGGGATACAGAGACTGAAAGGGAACGAGAAGACTTTAGAAAGAACCAGAAACCCAATCCTAAACAGGAAACAAGGGATAAACCTTTACTCTGTTCAAAAACCTGGGGAGGTGTGTGAACCGGTCGATAGGCAAACGTCTCTATTCTTATTGAAGAGGATAAAAATAATAAAATAAAAGGCTGAAACAAAATTGCAGGAAGATTTAAGTGTTTTTTTATATCATATTTAATTAGAGTAATTCGCCTGTTCAGAATAAAACATCCTTAGTAGCAGTATTTTTTTTTAAATATAAAAACTGGCATCAGATGCTTAAAAGGCCAAACGCTAAATATCTTTAATGGTAAGTCTGATCCAGGGAGATTTTACGTCAATAATGGCAGCCATGTTTCCCCCTTTTTAGTTCTATGTCGATAACTACCACATCTGAAATTGAAGATAATGGTTATGACCTTTTCTTGTCTACAAAACTGAAACTCACCCTTTTATTGTGATTGGTTATCGTTTACTGTTTTCAAGATAAGCAGCGTCATTTGCAGAATTATTGCATTATTTTATATCAATTTGACATTTATCTCAATTCAGCTCTCATTTAAAAACGCAACTGTTTATACATTTCTATTTTCACTGAATAGTCTTGTGATGTAAATTTAATTATGGAAACGAAAAGTATATTTGTAACCAGAACAAGGCAGTTGAAATTTGTGAAAGACATAATGCGGAAGACTTGGAGAATTAAACACTCACAGGAAAAAAAAACGACGGAGAGAAAAAGCGAGTGATTTTGTTAAAGAGATTGTGCAAATAAATGGTAGAGTATGGACTGGGATTGTAAGGGCAGAAACGTTTCTTAGCATTAAAAAGTAGAGGAAGATGTGGAGAGCGATGATCGAACACTTAATTTTTTTTCAGCAACGCGTATTATGACAATTGCCTAACGCACCACATTATGACATAGTGATTTTCCAAGCGGAGCTTAGATGTGGTACAAGGCCGAAATTAGGGGGGGCACCCAGTGAGGATCGAACTCACTACTCAGTCGTAATTGTTCTAGCAGAGTCAAGCTTGCTAACTGTTACACCGCCTCGAGCCCCCACCGCCTTATGACATAATTGACTAGTTTACCTCTCACTCTCTCATATTCTCTTTTTTTCACACACACACTTTCACTCCCTCACATACACACTCTCTCTTTCTTTCTCACTGCGCCGTGTTCTTCCAGGATGTGAGTGATCATGGTTCTCCACAGCTTCCTGTTTTTGCTGCTTTAAGTAATCCTTGCTTCTTTACCGTTACTTCTTTGTCTTTTTCGTTCTTCTCCCCCATACAATTTCTGAAACATGTCCAACATGTTCTCTCTCTCTCTCTCTCTCTCTCTCTCTCTCTCTCTCTCTCTCTCTCTCTCTCTCTCCCTCCCTCTCTCTCTCTATTTATCGATTCGTCAATTCACTTCAGCTCTCCACAAATTCCTGTATTTTGTTGCTCTCCTTTTTGTCCGTGTTTTAATTGTTCCTCCATCCATTTGATGACGCTAGCCAAATAGGTCCTCTCTTTTCATTTGTCATGTCCCTCTAGAATGTGGCGTTTAAGGCTCTCCACTGTTTCCTTTTATTTTTGTTGCACTCTTCTTTGTCTTTATAGTACTTGTTCTACAATCCATTTCCTCAAACTTGTCAATTAAATTCTCTCTCTCTCTTTATTTGTCATATCGCATCAGGAAGTGGGCGGTCGTGGCTCTCCACAATTCCCCGCACTCAGCAGAACTTTTTCCTTTATAAAACTATTTTTTTTGGTTTTGTTTGGCACATATTTCTCCATTTCAAGTATGTTATTCGCTCCTCGGAATTTACCGAACTCGCCAACTAGGAAAAAAAATTATACATTAACGTAGGGTGCCCGTACGCGCACAAACAGATCAGGACAAACATTAGCCCATCAGAAACACAGGAGGGGATCAGATATTATATACTGATCCCAGCCGGAAGGGCTGAAGAGAAATTTACTCACATCCTACGGTAGTAAGATGTGACACGAAGCCAGTTTAATGTGGGATACCGTACATACGGGGCTAGGACAAAAAAGAACCAGTTCCCGCGACCGCTATCACGCTGGTGTCGATATCCACTGACTTGTATTTTTAGAACAACGAGGGAGGTGCTTTCGCAAAGGTTGAAATCTCCGGGACCAAGTTTCCCTCATAACTTTAAAAGGAAGAGAGAACAAATACTACGCTTTGATCCCAGTCCGATGCCCAGGGAATGGTGTATTTTCCGGTAGTAAGATGCGACACAAGGTTGATTTAATACTAGATGCTCTACGCCTATATATGGGCCAAGGACAAACATTGTACAGTCCCCACGACCACTGTCACGCCGGCATTGATATTAAACAATCCTTTACTGCAATGAGAATCGTGCTACTCTAGGATTGGTTGGAATCCTCGTAGAAAGGAGAAAAAATAAATACTCCGCCCGAAGCCTAATCATCATTATTCAGTCCCCTATATGACGTCGATTTTAGCGTGAGGTTGCCATTTGGCAATCTAAAAATTGCCCGATCCCCGCTACCGCTTTCACGCTGGTGTCGACATTACACCGATATGTCCCACTTTAATGCAATGGAGAACGTACTGTGGCTGTGTTAGAATTTCCGGGATTATGTGTGTTCTCCATTGATCTTTCGATAATAGCTACTACACTTCGAATCTAGTCCAAAAACAAGGGGGCGTTACTCACTACTTTTCTCTACTACATTTGCTGTCTGTGCGGCTTGTGCGTGTTAAATTCTCCAAGCTTTCTTTCTTCAGTATGTGTCCCAAATTTTTCAGCTATCTCTTTCTAACAAAAGATTCGTCATAGTTCCTGTTATCCGTAAAACGTTCCCCTTTGAAGCGTGTCCTAGCGGAGGTATCCTCGACATTGGTCGCTAGAAACACATCTCTCTTACCACAAATTCTTTGCTTAAACATAACAACATATATTGAACCAATTTGGTAATTTCATCCTACATATATAATATGGAAAAACACTTAAGGAATATTAAAATAAAATGAACATTAATTAATGAAAGATTATATTAAAGATGTTATCATATTAATTAAAAGTAAAATTAATTAATTAGTTGATTTAAGATAACACCTGATCTTCGTCCTCGTTCCCACCTTATGAATAAAATGATGAAATTTTTAATATATGGATCGATTAAAAATTATTCCCTGTTCTTTTGTCATTACAACAATTTTAATAGTCGAAGCAGACGAAACATAGGAAAATGAACACAAAAGTCCCAGCATTTCAATCAAGTCGACATATTCTCCTCCTTCTAAACTATGGTACAGGGGTTGATCAAAAAGTAATACCTGTTCATTTTTCGTTAGAAAGTATTGAATGATAGAAGCAGATGAGACAAAGGTAAATGAACCCAAAAGTCCCAGCATTCCAAATCAAGACATCAACATTGTCTTTTCCTTCTCAACTGTGGTACCAAGGGTTGGACTAAAAGTAGTACTTGTACTTCTTTGATTAGAAAAGATGTAATAATACAAACACACGAAACTTTGCAAAATAAATACAAATGTCTCGAGATTTCAAATCAACATAGTGTCTTCTTCCTTCTAAATCCTGTTACCAGGTTTGTTCAAAATTAATTCTCGTTCTTCTTTAATTACAGTACATTTAATGGTAGACATTTAAAAAAAAAAAAAAAAAAGCATACAAAATTGAACGCAAAAATCTCGGGATTCTAAAGTTTAGTGTTCAACATGACCTCCTCTATTCAGAAACAAATTGAAAACAGTCCTTCAAACTCAGATTTCTGTAAACGCGATGCCTTTTTGGTGTAAGTTTCAATGTGTGTGTGTGTGTGTGTATGTTGATTGATTTTTACAGCTTCTCGGCCTGTTGCAGGTTATCTAAAACCATAAACCGTCCTGGGTATGACGATAAACTACATCCGCGTGCTGGGTAAGATGATAAACTACGTCCGACAGCAAAGCCTCTGATCAGGAGGTTTTGAGGAGCGTGGAACCACATCTTAATTGCTGGTGTACCCAGGTTCACCATGACCCGGGATTGTAGCAGCTATGGGTAAATAGTTAACTCCCAAATTAGAATCAAAATACTATGAAAGTGCAAAAATAGGTTTTAATACCGGAAATACTTTGTAAACAAATTATTAGCCGTAATACATTTTTGAAAAAAAAATAATAGTTGCGATACATTTTAAAAAAATGATTACCAACTATACATTTTTGGAAAAACAAATATTACGAGCGAAGGAAAATTACCAGAAATAGATTTTTGAAAGAAGGAATATTACCAGAAATAGATTTTTGAAAGAAGGAAAATTACCAGAAATAGATTTTTGAAAGAAGGAATATTACCAGAAATAGATTTTTGAAAGAAGGAAAATTACCAGAAATAGATTTTTGAAAGAAGAAATATTACCAGAAATAGATTTTTGAAAGAAGGAAAATTACCAGAAATAGATTTTTGAAAGAAGGAATATTACCAAAAATAGATTTTTGGAAAAAAAAATATTACCAACAATGAAAATTTTGTCGGCATTTAATGACCCATTTGCCGTAAAACAAACCAAACAAAATTTTTGGATTGTAAGAATTTTTTGGAAATAATAATGATTTACTGATGCAAGTCCTACTATTTAACCCATAACTAGGGAAGAGTAGGTGGATTCATACTTTTCCCAAGGGTCAGTCAGTTATGTGCAATACGTAATACAGACTTAGACGATCATGTATCTTTCGATACATGACTGACTACGCAATTTTTTTCCCGCAGTAGGTTGCCATTTCTTTCTGCGGTAGGCCAGTTGTCATCCCGGTCCATCCTGCTATTTACCCATTCATTAATACCCAAGGGTATTAACACGTAAGTGAATGCAATGGATTCGAGTGGAATTCGAACTCGTCTCTCCGATTCCTCAATCTGAGCCGTTATCCATTACCCTACCGTGAGACCGTAAGTGAATATAACGAACCCGACTTGAATTGGAACTCAACTCTTTTCCGATTTCAAATTCTTAGTCGTTATTCATTACAATACCCGCATACCTATCCCTACAGCAGGTGACATTCCCTAGCGGTCACCCATCTAAATACTGACCAGACTCGATGTTGCTTAACTTCGGTGATCGTACGGGAACCAGTGTTTCAACGTAACGTGTGTGTGTGTGTGTGTGTGTGTGTGTGTGTGTGTGTGTGTGTGTGTGTGTGTGTGTGTGTGTGTGTGTGTGTGTGTGTGTGTGTGTGTGTGTGTGTGTGTGTGTGTGTGTGTGTGTGTGTGTGTGTGTGTGTGTGTGTGTGTGTGTGTGTGTGTGTGTGTGTGTGTGTGTGTGTGTGTGTGTGAAATCATTTAGAGTGCTCTAAATTTTTATATAGTTGTTACTTTAGTTAAGACAAACTCCTGAGTTATAAGATAGAAAATTCGAATCATCGGAAGGTTTTTTTTTTTTTTTTTTTTTTTTGTAGTTGTTTTTATTATTATTATTATTCAGACTTTACTCTATGGAGATTGGAAAGCTGAAATGAAAAAAGTAGTGAATCAAATTCGCGTGGTCTTCTGCAGTTGTAATCAGTTGTAGATTATAAACTCTGAATGCTAATCGCTGGAAATTATCGTTGAGTGTTTGAAAAATAGAAAGAATTATGCAAGATGGCGGAATTCCAATGTTCACTCGTCTAGAAAAAGAAAAATGCCAAAAAAAATCACTATGTATGTTCTTGAAGAATAAACCTTTCCGTTTCAATTGTCTATTATTCTCAAGACAGCCAATATATACGCATAGTTTGCCGCATTTATCGATAACTTTTATTGTCAATAACTGTGACTGATATAGTTTCCTTTCCGTGCAACCGAAGCCAGATGTAGGTGTTCGCGCCTTGGTTATAGCAAGGATTATGAATACTAATAAAAATAAAAAAAAGCAGTGTCTGTCTATATTTCTGAGATGAAGTATTATGTACACTTGTATGGCGACAAAAATGAGGACAATGTACACTGTCCTCATTTTTGTCGCCATATTTATTACAGCGTTTTGACCGTTGTACGCTCCTTCCTCAGGTGGTTGAAATGTCGAACTGGACCCTTTATTTCGCTCATCGGGGTAGACTGTTCTAGTTTTACGTACCATGTATAATGGATGTCAGTTATCAGTTATCTCCTGTTAATCCCCCTCTCCAAGTTCTCCACCGCCTTAACCAGGTATTGAACTCACACTCTTTGGGTCCTGTCATTGGATCTAACTAACGCCTTTATCCACTGTGTCATGTGTCCTTGAGGACATCTGTGTAAAAATTTATGGTTATTATAAACCTAATGTCTTCAGCACATTTTTTTACTAGAGCTCATATTGCAATTTTTGTTGTTATTATCGCTTTTCTCTTTTATTACTGGTTCCCACATTTCTATACTTGGTCGGCTCAGGAGATTTTTGTGGCCTAGCATATGTGCTGATTCCTTAAGTTTACGAATTTTCCAATGATGTTCTTTGTCTATGATCTCAACCTGATCCCACAGAGGGTGGTGATCTCCCTTCTCTCTCCATATGTGGTCAGCCACGCATGATTTTTCCACTTCCCATCGTCTTACAGCTTTCTGGTGTTCTTAGCCTGTCTCCCCTTTATATTACTTTCCGAAGTTGCATGGGATGGCGTACACACAGTCTTTAGTCATGTTCTCCTCTATGGGGGGTGTCTTACTCAGGAGAGATATCTGCAAAGTGTCGTCCAGCTTTTGAAGGTTGTCCTGATGTTATACGAACCTCAGATCCTTTGTATTTTCTCTGATAACCCCTTCACATAAGACAGCCAAACTGTTTTTTGATTGTTGTTATCCTCCTCTTGTACCCGCCTATCCCAGTTTTTGGGGGCTGCTGCCATGTACCCAGAATAGTTGTTACGTTGTAGAGTACTACTTATACTGACCAATTCTTTATCTAATGTCTCTGGGTCGCAACTTACGACTTTTGCTCGGTGTTGTAAGCAGGGACCATCCCTTTCTTTACGCTGTATGGATGTTAGGAGTTGAAATTGAAGTACAGTCCGGTGAATGTCGGTTTACGGTATACGGATGTCTTGAACTCATGCTCTGTTCGAGATATTAGAATATCCAAGAATGGGAGAGTGTTGTTTCTTTCTCCATCGTGAACTGTATTGAAGGTCTTATTGAGTTCACATGGTCGAGTAGAACCTGAACATCTTCCTGGTGTGGCCAGAGTATGAAGGTGTCATCTACGTACCTAACCATAGAGTTGACTTTATAGATATAAATTCTAATGCCAATTCCTCAAAGTATTCCATGTATATATTCACCATTGCTGGTGATAATGGTGAGCCCATTGTCAAGCCCTCATCCTGTCGATATATGTGTGATCTCATTCCGAAGTGTGTTGTTTGTGTACAGAAAGTCAACACCTCACTCAGATTATTGATTGGAATACTGGTCGTTCTTCTAGGGATGAGTCAGAAGCCAATCTATCTCTGACTACTGAGAGTGCCTCCTCTGTGGGTACCTTGGTGAACAAACTCACTACGTCCAAGCTCACCATCTGGTTGGATAGGATGGGAGCATCTTTGATCATTTCATTTTTTTTTTATTATCTACAACTCATCCCTTCGGGCTTGTCACCAAGACTTCTCGTCAATTCAAGGAGAGAGAGAGCCCCGGAACTCGAAAGCAGATTTTCAAAGTCGGTAGTTTCTTCCAAATTGGTAAAACACAATCTTCCTACCCATTTCACTTAAGTATGTTAATTTAGAAATATTGTTATTCCATTGGTTATCCGCCACGTGGCTAAGATAGTTGCTTACTTCTCACGGATATCTAGGGTCACGGTTCGTGTACAGGTAAAAGAAAACCAGGATATTTCATATTGAGTTTAAAATTAGGGAAACCCTTAAAACTCTTAAAATGGGTGCAGTTAAATCTTCTTACGCTTCCTCTCCTAAAATTGACCTTTTACCATACTAAGCTTTATGTATAGGGAAGTGATTGGCACAAAAGTTACCGGGGTTAATAACGAAATCGGTGAATTGAGTTCAAACATTGGCCGGAGCATTTTGTGCTCAGTTTGCCAATAATGCTCTTGAAATAAAGGCATGAATCCACTCCTCTCCGTCCCTGCAACAGATACGCAATCGAGGTGTTAGAACACTTTGACAATATAAGACTATCCATTTAAAACTGGGAAATTCGCCTCCATACCCATTGTCTTTCTACTGAAAGTATTTCCTCACTTTCCGGGCTTCACATATTCGCACTTACTTCATCATCTTACGTCAATACAGAAACCACATTCAGTAGCAATCTACCTTGAGCGGTTCTTCAGCCTTATATTGGAGGTCAGTAGTGCTGTAAACTTGAATGTACGGCCGGTGTAATGGCATTGTTAATTTGCGAGCCGTGTTTTAATTCCCGTTGGGTTCGTTATATTCGCTTACGCGTAAATATCCACGAGAAAGTCATGAATCCAACTCACCGCAGCCATGGGCTAATTAGTAATACTTGTATCACTAAAACCGTTAGTAAACGGCGTAGAAAACGAATTTATTAATCGAAACTAATTGCGTCAAATTAAAAAATAAATCCCGGATTACAGAACTACCGGATTATAAATATAGTCAAATATATCAAACCATAAAGGAGTAACGAAAAATAAAACGAAAATAAATAATAGTTAAGATTAATAATAAAATCTTATAATTCTGTCAATACCCCATAAATAATGAACTATTCCGTTTTGATTCGTGTGAAAAGACGAAAAAGACATATCAGAGACGCTACTTGGTTTCAGTGAGAAAAAGAAAGAAAGAAAGAAATATAGTGTTTAACGTCTCCTTCCAATACGTCATATATAATTGACTATTTCATTTGGATCACGCGGAAAACGGAAAGGACGTATCAGACATTCTAAAGAAAGAAAGAAAGAAAGAAAGTCAACCTAATATGCGAGTAAAAAATAAAGAAAGAAAGGAAAACGGCCTAAAAGGCGAGTAAAGAAAGAAAGAAAGAAAGTGTTTAACGGATGTTTCAATAAACTGGAAAAGGTTGTCTAATTCAAATTTTTTTATTTGTACCCACTTAGGTCTTAAAATAATGACCAGCATTCATATGTATGACTGTTATTGGAATATGTTGTTAAAGTTGTTAAGCTCAAATATTTACCGATACGACAGGGGAATTTCTATGGATCTTTTATTGTCGTAGAACTCGCCATAGAAAACAACTCGAAATTGTTAATCAGAGAGCCGAGTTCTACTGAGATGAAGTGGGCCTACTATATCGAATCATTTGCGATATCTACTGCTAGGAAACTTGGTTTACTGTTTCGAGCCAGAAAATTGTTCTCGTCAGAATTCATTTTACACATTTATAAATCTACCATTCGTCTGTGCATTGAATACAGCTGGTCTGGTGCTGAAAACTATATATTTGGGGATTGAGAAAATTCAAAGAAAGATCTGTAAATTAATCAAGCCTGATGTGGCATCTCAACTTCAGTCACTTTCTCACCAATATGACGTGGCTTCACTCAGTTTTTTCTAGAAATATTCTCATGGCAATTGTTCTTATTTTCCCCTAGTGTCTTGACTAAATGAATTCAAGCGTGCTACTAGATTGGCTAGTGTGCTGCTATGCCTCACCGTTTTACTGTTGAAATAGCTATAGATGCAACCGTCACTTCTATTCTAACTGATTCTTTTCTCACACTTCTCACCGGTGAAACTCCTTCCCGATTTCTTGCTTCCCTGATAACTACAATCTTCAGAGATTTAAATCCAACATCAATCGCCATCTTCTGTCTTCCTGAACATTGTTTCTTTATTGTCCTTTCCTTACCCCTGCCTCACTAAAGTCTTCTAATTCTTTTACTCCCTGAAGCCCCTTGGTGGGGGGGAACGATTAGAAAAAATTAAATGTAAGTCAAGTGTTCACAACGTTTTGACCATTTACCTAACTCCTGTTTTATCAAATTTATGTTCAAACTCTTTCCGGGAAACAAAGAAATGGTCCGATCGTTGATTGAAACCCAGATATCCAGTTCCACGGACCACTGCTCTAACAACCAAGCTACTTTTCTAAATGCAAATTGCAGTTGGTCGATTTGACTCGGATGTGACTAGTGGATTCAACAATAATCCTGATTGACGGACACTATTACACACGGACCACAAATAAGTCTGTATCGACAGTAAATGACTGTCCGCCGTCGAGGGACAACATCATGACCTTCGTGTCGGATTATCTTCCTTATAGACTAGACTGTCTTTCCATCAGGATTAGGAAAGAGTAAGACATGATAATAAAAAGGAAAAGTATGAGAGCGAAAAAGAAAAACAAGAAAGAATGCGATGAGAGATAAAGAGGGTAGAAAGAAAGAAAATATATACAAATATATATATAGATAATAAGAATCAATTAAAAAGAAGAAAACACGCAAGTCAAAAAAGAAAGGTAGAGAAATAAATAACTAAGAATGAGGCGATTGTTAACTATTAGGTTGGTGCAAAAATAATGTCGTTTTCTCACATATGTTACTATGTGAGAAAACGACATTATTTTTGCACCAGCCTAATAACTTGTCTTGCAAACTGTTTGATCGTGTGATGATTTCGATACTCACGACGTGCTCTACCAGGGCTGCACTGAACTAAACTGAAAAAACCCCATGATGCAAACTGCAAACTTGAGAAGCCAAAATCAAAAAAGTACGAAAATTTAAATTTGCGGGAATCGAATTGTTAGCAGAGAACGGAAAATGAATCAACGAAAATACGAAATCAGATTGGAACAAAATTCTTTCCAAAGTTAAGCAAAGTATTAAGAAAAATGAAATTTTCATTAGAAACAAACAGTGCCAAAATATTATTCTCACCCAGTCCTTCTATAAGGCAGTCAATGTGGGACAATCTCAAGAGGATGGAAAAGAAATTTCAGATGACAGAAATGAGCTTCAACAGAAGGATTTCAAGAATACCATTGACTGAACATGTGTGTCACAAGGAAGTTTTGGAGAAAATGTGAACAAAAAGAGCACTAATTCTTAGAATCAGAGAAAACTGAAATTTCTAGGGCATAAAATAGTGAAAGATGGCTTGCAGAATTTAACAGGAAATATTGAAGGCAAGACGAATAAAGGGACATCTTAAGTAACCTACCTAAAAAGCTTGTGTAAATGGATGGCAGAACAGGGACTGGGATTGATAATAAAGGGCTTGGAGAATTTGACACTCACAGGACATATTGAAGGCAAGAGGAGTAGAGGGAAACAGTGAGTAACTTACCTAACAAGCTTGTGTAAATGGATGGCAGAACAGAGACTGAGATTGATAATAAAGGGCTTGAAGAATTTGACACTCACAGGACATATTGAAGGCAAGAGGAGTAGAGGGAAACAGTGAGTAACCTACCTAACAAGCTTGTGTAAATTGATGGCAGAACAGGGACTGGGATTGATAATAAAGGGCTTGGAGAATTTGACACACACAGGACATATTGAAGGCAAGAGGAGTAGAGGGAAACAGTGAGTAACTTACCTAACAAGCTTGTGTAAATGGATGGCAGAACAGAGACTGAGATTGATAATAAAGGGCTTGAAGAATTTGACACTCACAGGACATATTGAAGGCAAGAGGAGTAGAGGGAAACAGTGAGTAACCTACCTAACAAGCTTGTGTAAATTGATGGCAGAACAGGGACTGGGATTGATAATAAAGGGCTTGGAGAATTTGACACTCACAGGACATATTGAAGGCAAGAGGAGTAGAGGGAAACAGTGAGTAACCTACCTAACAAGCTTGTGTAAATTGATGGCAGAACAGGGACTGGGATTGATAATAAAGGGCTTGGAGAATTTGACACTCACAGGACATATTGAAGGCAAGAGGAGTAGAGGGAAACAGTGAGTAACCTACCTAACAAGCTTGTGTAAATTGATGGCAGAACAGGGACTGGGATTGATAATAAAGGGCTTGGAGAATTTGACACTCACAGGACATATTGAAGGCAAGAGTAGTAGAGGGAAACAGTGAGTAACCTACCTAAAAAGCTTGTGTAAATGGATGGCAGAACAGGGACTGGGATTGATAATAAAGGGCTTGGAGAATTTGACACTCACAGGACATATTGAAGGCAAGAGTAGTAGAGGGAAACAGTGAGTAACCTACCTAAAAAGCTTGTGTAAATGGATGGCAGAACAGGGACTGGGATTGATAATAAAGGGCTTGGAGAATTTGACACTCACAGGACATATTGAAGGCAAGAGTAGTAGAGGGAAACAGTGAGTAACCTACCTAAAAAGCTTGTGTAAATGGATGGCAGAACAGGGACTGGGATTGATAATAAAGGGCTTGGAGAATTTGACACTCACAGGACATATTGAAGGCAAGAGTAGTAGAGGGAAACAGTGAGTAACCTACCTAAAAAGCTTGTGTAAATGGATGGCAGAACAGAGACTGAGATTGATAATAAAGGGCTTGAAGAATTTGACACTCACAGGACATATTGAAGGCAAGAGGAGTAGAGGGAAACAGTGAGTAACCTACCTAACAAGCTTGTGTAAATTGATGGCAGAACAGGGACTGGGATTGATAATAAAGGGCTTGGAGAATTTGACACTCACAGGACATATTGAAGGCAAGAGGAGTAGAGGGAAACAGTGAGTAACCTACCTAACAAGCTTGTGTAAATTGATGGCAGAACAGGGACTGGGATTGATAATAAAGGGCTTGGAGAATTTGACACTCACAGGACATATTGAAGGCAAGAGTAGTAGAGGGAAACAGTGAGTAACCTACCTAAAAAGCTTGTGTAAATGGATGGCAGAACAGGGACTGGGATTGATAATAAAGGGCTTGGAGAATTTGACACTCACAGGACATATTGAAGGCAAGAGGAGTAGAGGGAAACAGTGAGTAACCTACCTAAAAAGCTTGTGTAAATGGATGGCAGAACAGGGACTGGGATTGATAATAAAGGGCTTGGAGAATTTGACACTCACAGGACATATTGAAGGCAAGAGTAGTAGAGGGAAACAGTGAGTAACCTACCTAAAAAGCTTGTGTAAATGGATGGCAGAACAGGGACTGGGATTGATAATAAAGGGCTTGGAGAATTTGACACTCACAGGACATATTGAAGGCAAGAGTAGTAGAGGGAAACAGTGAGTAACCTACCTAAAAAGCTTGTGTAAATGGATGGCAGAACAGGGACTGGGATTGATAATAAAGGGCTTGGAGAATTTGACACTCACAGGACATATTGAAGGCAAGAGGAGTAGAGGGAAACAGTGAGTAACCTACCTAAAAAGCTTGTGTAAATGGATGGCAGAACAGGGACTGGGATTGATAAAAAAGGGCTTGGAGAATTTGACACTCACAGGACATATTGAAGGCAAGAGTAGTAGAGGGAAACAGTGAGTAACCTACCTAAAAAGCTTGTGTAAATGGATGGCAGAACAGGGACTGGGATTGATAATAAAGGGCTTGGAGAATTTGACACTCACAGGACATATTGAAGGCAAGAGGAGTAGAGGGAAACAGTGAGTAACCTACCTAAAAAGCTTGTGTAAATGGATGGCAGAACAGAGACTGAGATTGATAATAAAGGGCTTGAAGAATTTGACACTCACAGGACATATTGAAGGCAAGAGGAGTAGAGGGAAACAGTGAGTAACCTACCTAACAAGCTTGTGTAAATTGATGGCAGAACAGGGACTGGGATTGATAATAAAGGGCTTGGAGAATTTGACACTCACAGGACATATTGAAGGCAAGAGGAGTAGAGGGAAACAGTGAGTAACCTACCTAACAAGCTTGTGTAAATTGATGGCAGAACAGGGACTGGGATTGATAATAAAGGGCTTGGAGAATTTGACACTCACAGGACATATTGAAGGCAAGAGTAGTAGAGGGAAACAGTGAGTAACCTACCTAAAAAGCTTGTGTAAATGGATGGCAGAACAGGGACTGGGATTGATAATAAAGGGCTTGGAGAATTTGACACTCACAGGACATATTGAAGGTAAGAGGAGTAGAGGGAAACAGTGAGTAACCTACCTAAAAAGCTTGTGTAAATGGATGGCAGAACAGGGACTGGGATTGATAATAAAGGGCTTGGAGAATTTGACACTCACAGGACATATTGAAGGCAAGAGTAGTAGAGGGAAACAGTGAGTAACCTACCTAAAAAGCTTGTGTAAATGGATGGCAGAACAGGGACTGGGATTGATAATAAAGGGCTTGGAGAATTTGACACTCACAGGACATATTGAAGGCAAGAGTAGTAGAGGGAAACAGTGAGTAACCTACCTAAAAAGCTTGTGTAAATGGATGGCAGAACAGGGACTGGGATTGATAATAAAGGGTTTGGAGAATTTGACACTCACAGGACATATTGAAGGCAAGAGGAGTAGAGGGAAACAGTGAGTAACTTACCTAACAAGCTTGTGTAAATGGATGGCAGAACAGAGACTGAGATTGATAATAAAGGGCTTGAAGAATTTGACACTCACAGGACATATTGAAGGCAAGAGGAGTAGAGGGAAACAGTGAGTAACCTACCTAACAAGCTTGTGTAAATTGATGGCAGAACAGGGACTGGGATTGATAATAAAGGGCTTGGAGAATTTGACACTCACAGGACATATTGAAGGCAAGAGGAGTAGAGGGAAACAGTGAGTAACCTACCTAACAAGCTTGTGTAAATTGATGGCAGAACAGGGACTGGGATTGATAATAAAGGGCTTGGAGAATTTGACACTCACAGGACATATTGAAGGCAAGAGTAGTAGAGGGAAACAGTGAGTAACCTACCTAAAAAGCTTGTGTAAATGGATGGCAGAACAGGGACTGGGATTGATAATAAAGGGCTTGGAGAATTTGACACTTACAGGACATATTGAAGGCAAGAGGAGTAGAGGGAAACAGTGAGTAACCTACCTAAAAAGCTTGTGTAAATGGATGGCAGAACAGGGACTGGGATTGATAATAAAGGGCTTGGAGAATTTGACACTCACAGGACATATTGAAGGCAAGAGTAGTAGAGGGAAACAGTGAGTAACCTACCTAAAAAGCTTGTGTAAATGGATGGCAGAACAGGGACTGGGATTGATAATAAAGGGCTTGGAGAATTTGACACTCACAGGACATATTGAAGGCAAGAGGAGTAGAGGGAAACAGTGAGTAACTTACCTAACAAGCTTGTGTAAATGGATGGCAGAACAGAGACTGAGATTGATAATAAAGGGCTTGAAGAATTTGACACTCACAGGACATATTGAAGGCAAGAGGAGTAGAGGGAAACAGTGAGTAACCTACCTAACAAGCTTGTGTAAATTGATGGCAGAACAGGGACTGGGATTGATAATAAAGGGCTTGGAGAATTTGACACTCACAGGACATATTGAAGGCAAGAGGAGTAGAGGGAAACAGTGAGTAACCTACCTAACAAGCTTGTGTAAATTGATGGCAGAACAGGGACTGGGATTGATAATAAAGGGCTTGGAGAATTTGACACTCACAGGACATATTGAAGGCAAGAGGAGTAGAGGGAAACAGTGAGTAACCTACCTAACAAGCTTGTGTAAATTGATGGCAGAACAGGGACTGGGATTGATAATAAAGGGCTTGGAGAATTTGACACTCACAGGACATATTGAAGGCAAGAGTAGTAGAGGGAAACAGTGAGTAACCTACCTAAAAAGCTTGTGTAAATGGATGGCAGAACAGGGACTGGGATTGATAATAAAGGGCTTGGAGAATTTGACACTCACAGGACATATTGAAGGCAAGAGGAGTAGAGGGAAACAGTGAGTAACCTACCTAAAAAGCTTGTGTAAATGGATGGCAGAACAGGGACTGGGATTGATAATAAAGGGCTTGGAGAATTTGACACTCACAGGACATATTGAAGGCAAGAGTAGTAGAGGGAAACAGTGAGTAACCTACCTAAAAAGCTTGTGTAAATGGATGGCAGAACAGGGACTGGGATTGATAATAAAGGGCTTGGAGAATTTGACACTCACAGGACATATTGAAGGCAAGAGTAGTAGAGGGAAACAGTGAGTAACCTACCTAAAAAGCTTGTGTAAATGGATGGCAGAACAGAGACTGAGATTGATAATAAAGGGCTTGAAGAATTTGACACTCACAGGACATATTGAAGGCAAGAGGAGTAGAGGGAAACAGTGAGTAACCTACCTAACAAGCTTGTGTAAATTGATGGCAGAACAGGGACTGGGATTGATAATAAAGGGCTTGGAGAATTTGACACTCACAGGACATATTGAAGGCAAGAGGAGTAGAGGGAAACAGTGAGTAACCTACCTAACAAGCTTGTGTAAATTGATGGCAGAACAGGGACTGGGATTGATAATAAAGGGCTTGGAGAATTTGACACTCACAGGACATATTGAAGGCAAGAGTAGTAGAGGGAAACAGTGAGTAACCTACCTAAAAAGCTTGTGTAAATGGATGGCAGAACAGGGACTGGGATTGATAATAAAGGGCTTGGAGAATTTGACACTCACAGGACATATTGAAGGCAAGAGGAGTAGAGGGAAACAGTGAGTAACCTACCTAAAAAGCTTGTGTAAATGGATGGCAGAACAGGGACTGGGATTGATAATAAAGGGCTTGGAGAATTTGACACTCACAGGACATATTGAAGGCAAGAGTAGTAGAGGGAAACAGTGAGTAACCTACCTAAAAAGCTTGTGTAAATGGATGGCAGAACAGGGACTGGGATTGATAATAAAGGGCTTGGAGAATTTGACACTCACAGGACATATTGAAGGCAAGAGTAGTAGAGGGAAACAGTGAGTAACCTACCTAAAAAGCTTGTGTAAATGGATGGCAGAACAGGGACTGGGATTGATAATAAAGGGTTTGGAGAATTTGACACTCACAGGACATATTGAAGGCAAGAGGAGTAGAGGGAAACAGTGAGTAACTTACCTAACAAGCTTGTGTAAATGGATGGCAGAACAGAGACTGAGATTGATAATAAAGGGCTTGAAGAATTTGACACTCACAGGACATATTGAAGGCAAGAGGAGTAGAGGGAAACAGTGAGTAACCTACCTAACAAGCTTGTGTAAATTGATGGCAGAACAGGGACTGGGATTGATAATAAAGGGCTTGGAGAATTTGACACTCACAGGACATATTGAAGGCAAGAGGAGTAGAGGGAAACAGTGAGTAACCTACCTAACAAGCTTGTGTAAATTGATGGCAGAACAGGGACTGGGATTGATAATAAAGGGCTTGGAGAATTTGACACTCACAGGACATATTGAAGGCAAGAGTAGTAGAGGGAAACAGTGAGTAACCTACCTAAAAAGCTTGTGTAAATGGATGGCAGAACAGGGACTGGGATTGATAATAAAGGGCTTGGAGAATTTGACACTCACAGGACATATTGAAGGCAAGAGGAGTAGAGGGAAACAGTGAGTAACCTACCTAAAAAGCTTGTGTAAATGGATGGCAGAACAGGGACTGGGATTGATAATAAAGGGCTTGGAGAATTTGACACTCACAGGACATATTGAAGGCAAGAGTAGTAGAGGGAAACAGTGAGTAACCTACCTAAAAAGCTTGTGTAAATGGATGGCAGAACAGGGACTGGGATTGATAATAAAGGGCTTGGAGAATTTGACACTCACAGGACATATTGAAGGCAAGAGTAGTAGAGGGAAACAGTGAGTAACCTACCTAAAAAGCTTGTGTAAATGGATGGCAGAACAGGGACTGGGATTGATAATAAAGGGCTTGGAGAATTTGACACTCACAGGACATATTGAAGGCAAGAGGAGTAGAGGGAAACAGTGAGTAACTTACCTAACAAGCTTGTGTAAATGGATGGCAGAACAGAGACTGAGATTGATAATAAAGGGCTTGAAGAATTTGACACTCACAGGACATATTGAAGGCAAGAGGAGTAGAGGGAAACAGTGAGTAACCTACCTAACAAGCTTGTGTAAATTGATGGCAGAACAGGGACTGGGATTGATAATAAAGGGCTTGGAGAATTTGACACTCACAGGACATATTGAAGGCAAGAGGAGTAGAGGGAAACAGTGAGTAACCTACCTAACAAGCTTGTGTAAATTGATGGCAGAACAGGGACTGGGATTGATAATAAAGGGCTTGGAGAATTTGACACTCACAGGACATATTGAAGGCAAGAGGAGTAGAGGGAAACAGTGAGTAACCTACCTAACAAGCTTGTGTAAATGGATGGCAGAACAGGGACTGGGATTGATAATAAAGGGCTTGGAGAATTTGACACTCACAGGACATATTGAAGGCAAGAGGAGTAGAGGGAAACAGTGAGTAACCTACCTAACAAGCTTGTGTAAATGGATGGCAGAACAGGGACTGCGATTGATAATAAAGGGCTTGGAGAATTTGACACTCACAGGACATATTGAAGGCAAGAGGAGTAGAGGGAAACAGTGAGTAACTTACCTAACAAGCTTGTGTAAATGGATGGCAGAACAGAGACTGAGATTGATAATAAAGGGCTTGAAGAATTTGACACTCACAGGACATATTGAAGGCAAGAGGAGTAGAGGGAAACAGTGAGTAACCTACCTAACAAGCTTGTGTAAATTGATGGCAGAACAGGGACTGGGATTGATAATAAAGGGCTTGGAGAATTTGACACTCACAGGACATATTGAAGGCAAGAGTAGTAGAGGGAAACAGTGAGTAACCTACCGAACAAGCTTGTGTAAATTGATGGCAGAACAGGGACTGGGATTGATAATAAAGGGCTTGGAGAATTTGACACTCACAGGACATATTGAAGGCAAGAGGAGTAGAGGGAAACAGTGAGTAACCTACCTAACAAGCTTGTGTAAATGGATGGCAGAACAGGGACTGGGATTGATAATAAAGGGCTTGGAGAATTTGACACTCACAGGACATATTGAAGGCAAGAGGAGTAGAGGGAAACAGTGAGTAACCTACCTAACAAGCTTGTGTAAATTGATGGCAGAACAGGGACTGGGATTGATAATAAAGGGCTTGGAGAATTTGACACTCACAGGACATATTGAAGGCAAGAGGAGTAGAGGGAAACAGTGAGTAACCTACCTAACAAGGTTGTGTAAATGGATGGCAGAACAGGGACTGGGATTGATAATAAAGGGCTTGGAGAATTTGACACTCACAGGACATATTGAAGGCAAGAGGAGTAGAGGGAAACAGTGAGTAACCTACCTAACAAGGTTGTGTAAATGGATGGCAGAACAGGGACTGGGATTGATAATAAAGGGTTTGGAGAATTTGACACTCACAGGACATATTGAAGGCAAGAGGAGTAGAGGGAAACAGTGAGTAACCTACCTAACAAGGTTGTGTAAATGGATGGCAGAACAGGGACAGGGATTGATAATAAAGGGCTTGGAGAATTTGACACTCACAGGACATATTGAAGGCAAGAGGAGTAGAGGGAAACAGTGAGTAACCTACCTAACAAGGTTGTGTAAATGGATGGCAGAACAGGGACTGGGATTGATAATAAAGGGCTTGGAGAATTTGACACTCACAGGACATATTGAAGGCAAGAGGAGTAGAGGGAAACAGTGAGTAACCTACCTAACAAGGTTGTGTAAATGGATGGCAGAACAGGGACTGGGATTGATAATAAAGGGCTTGGAGAATTTGACACTCACAGGACATATTGAAGGCAAGAGGAGTAGAGGGAAACAGTGAGTAACCTACCTAACAAGCTTGTGTAAATGGATGGCAGAACAGGGACTGGGATTGATAATAAAGGGTTTGGAGAATTTGACACTCACAGGACATATTGAAGGCAAGAGGAGTAGAGGGAAACAGTGAGTAACCTACCTAACAAGGTTGTGTAAATGGATGGCAGAACAGGGACTGGGATTGATAATAAAGGGCTTGGAGAATTTGACACTCACAGGACATATTGAAGGCAAGAGGAGTAGAGGGAAACAGTGAGTAACCTACCTAACAAGGTTGTGTAAATGGATGGCAGAACAGGGACTGGGATTGATAATAAAGGGCTTGGAGAATTTGACACTCACAGGACATATTGAAGGCAAGAGGAGTAGAGGGAAACAGTGAGTAACCTACCTAACAAGGTTGTGTAATTGGATGGCAGAACAGGGACTGAGATTGATAATAAAGGGCTTGGAGAATTTGACACTCACAGGACATATTGAAGGCAAGAGGAGTAGAGGGAAACAGTGAATAACCTACCTAACAAGCTTGTGTAAATGGATGGCAGAACAGGGACTGGGATTGATAATAAAGGGCTTGGAGAATTTGACACTCACAGGACATATTGAAGGCAAGAGTAGTAGAGGGAAACAGTGAGTAACCTACCTAAAAAGCTTGTGTAAATGGATGGCAGAACAGGGACTGGGATTGATAATAAAGGGCTTGGAGAATTTGACACTCACAGGACATATTGAAGGCAAGAGGAGTAGAGGGAAACAGTGAGTAACCTACCTAAATAGCTTGTGTAAATGGATGGCAGAACAGGGACTGGGATTGATAATAAAGGGCTTGGAGAATTTGACACTCACAGGACATATTGAAGGCAAGAGTAGTAGAGGGAAACAGTGAGTAACCTACCTAAAAAGCTTGTGTAAATGGATGGCAGAACAGGGACTGGGATTGATAATAAAGGGCTTGGAGAATTTGACACTCACAGGACATATTGAAGGCAAGAGTAGTAGAGGGAAACAGTGAGTAACCTACCTAAAAAGCTTGTGTAAATGGATGGCAGAACAGGGACTGGGATTGATAATAAAGGGCTTGGAGAATTTGACACTCACAGGACATATTGAAGGCAAGAGGAGTAGAGGGAAACAGTGAGTAACTTACCTAACAAGCTTGTGTAAATGGATGGCAGAACAGAGACTGAGATTGATAATAAAGGGCTTGAAGAATTTGACACTCACAGGACATATTGAAGGCAAGAGGAGTAGAGGGAAACAGTGAGTAACCTACCTAACAAGCTTGTGTAAATTGATGGCAGAACAGGGACTGGGATTGATAATAAAGGGCTTGGAGAATTTGACACTCACAGGACATATTGAAGGCAAGAGGAGTAGAGGGAAACAGTGAGTAACCTACCTAACAAGCTTGTGTAAATTGATGGCAGAACAGGGACTGGGATTGATAATAAAGGGCTTGGAGAATTTGACACTCACAGGACATATTGAAGGCAAGAGGAGTAGAGGGAAACAGTGAGTAACCTACCTAACAAGCTTGTGTAAATGGATGGCAGAACAGGGACTGGGATTGATAATAAAGGGCTTGGAGAATTTGACACTCACAGGACATATTGAAGGCAAGAGGAGTAGAGGGAAACAGTGAGTAACCTACCTAACAAGCTTGTGTAAATGGATGGCAGAACAGGGACTGCGATTGATAATAAAGGGCTTGGAGAATTTGACACTCACAGGACATATTGAAGGCAAGAGGAGTAGAGGGAAACAGTGAGTAACTTACCTAACAAGCTTGTGTAAATGGATGGCAGAACAGAGACTGAGATTGATAATAAAGGGCTTGAAGAATTTGACACTCACAGGACATATTGAAGGCAAGAGGAGTAGAGGGAAACAGTGAGTAACCTACCTAACAAGCTTGTGTAAATTGATGGCAGAACAGGGACTGGGATTGATAATAAAGGGCTTGGAGAATTTGACACTCACAGGACATATTGAAGGCAAGAGGAGTAGAGGGAAACAGTGAGTAACCTACCGAACAAGCTTGTGTAAATTGATGGCAGAACAGGGACTGGGATTGATAATAAAGGGCTTGGAGAATTTGACACTCACAGGACATATTGAAGGCAAGAGGAGTAGAGGGAAACAGTGAGTAACCTACCTAACAAGCTTGTGTAAATGGATGGCAGAACAGGGACTGGGATTGATAATAAAGGGCTTGGAGAATTTGACACTCACAGGACATATTGAAGGCAAGAGGAGTAGAGGGAAACAGTGAGTAACCTACCTAACAAGCTTGTGTAAATTGATGGCAGAACAGGGACTGGGATTGATAATAAAGGGCTTGGAGAATTTGACACTCACAGGACATATTGAAGGCAAGAGGAGTAGAGGGAAACAGTGAGTAACCTACCTAACAAGGTTGTGTAAATGGATGGCAGAACAGGGACTGGGATTGATAATAAAGGGCTTGGAGAATTTGACACTCACAGGACATATTGAAGGCAAGAGGAGTAGAGGGAAACAGTGAGTAACCTACCTAACAAGGTTGTGTAAATGGATGGCAGAACAGGGACTGGGATTGATAATAAAGGGTTTGGAGAATTTGACACTCACAGGACATATTGAAGGCAAGAGGAGTAGAGGGAAACAGTGAGTAACCTACCTAACAAGGTTGTGTAAATGGATGGCAGAACAGGGACTGGGATTGATAATAAAGGGCTTGGAGAATTTGACACTCACAGGACATATTGAAGGCAAGAGGAGTAGAGGGAAACAGTGAGTAACCTACCTAACAAGGTTGTGTAAATGGATGGCAGAACAGGGACTGGGATTGATAATAAAGGGCTTGGAGAATTTGACACTCACAGGACATATTGAAGGCAAGAGGAGTAGAGGGAAACAGTGAGTAACCTACCTAACAAGGTTGTGTAAATGGATGGCAGAACAGGGACTGGGATTGATAATAAAGGGCTTGGAGAATTTGACACTCACAGGACATATTGAAGGCAAGAGGAGTAGAGGGAAACAGTGAGTAACCTACCTAACAAGCTTGTGTAAATGGATGGCAGAACAGGGACTGGGATTGATAATAAAGGGTTTGGAGAATTTGACACTCACAGGACATATTGAAGGCAAGAGGAGTAGAGGGAAACAGTGAGTAACCTACCTAACAAGGTTGTGTAAATGGATGGCAGAACAGGGACTGGGATTGATAATAAAGGGCTTGGAGAATTTGACACTCACAGGACATATTGAAGGCAAGAGGAGTAGAGGGAAACAGTGAGTAACCTACCTAACAAGGTTGTGTAAATGGATGGCAGAACAGGGACTGGGATTGATAATAAAGGGCTTGGAGAATTTGACACTCACAGGACATATTGAAGGCAAGAGGAGTAGAGGGAAACAGTGAGTAACCTACCTAACAAGGTTGTGTAATTGGATGGCAGAACAGGGACTGAGATTGATAATAAAGGGCTTGGAGAATTTGACACTCACAGGACATATTGAAGGCAAGAGGAGTAGAGGGAAACAGTGAATAACCTACCTAACAAGCTTGTGTAAATGGATGGCAGAACAGGGACTGGGATTGATAATAAAGGGCTTGGAGAATTTGACACTCACAGGACATATTGAAGGCAAGAGGAGTAGAGGGAAACAGTGAATAACCTACCTAACAAGCTTGTGTAAATGGATGGCAGAACAGGGACTGGGATTGATAATAAAGGGCTTGGAGAATTTGACACTCACAGGACATATTGAAGGCAAGAGGAGTAGAGGGAAACAGTGAGTAACCTACCTAACAAGCTTGTGTAAATGGATGGCAGAACAGGGACTGGGATTGATAATAAAGGGCTTGGAGAATTTGACACTCACAGGACATATTGAAGGCAAGAGGAGTAGAGGGAAACAGTGAGTAACCTACCTAACAAGCTTGTTTAAATGGATGGCAGAACAGGGACTGGGATTGATAATAAAGGGCTTGGAGAATTTGACACTCACAGGACATATTGAAGGCAAGAGGAGTAGAGGGAAACAGTGAGTAACCTACCTAACAAGGTTGTGTAAATGGATGGCAGAACAGGGACTGGGATTGATAATAAAGGGTTTGGAGAATTTGACACTCACAGGACATATTGAAGGCAAGAGGAGTAGAGGGAAACAGTGAGTAACCTACCTAACAAGGTTGTGTAAATGGATGGCAGAACAGGGACTGGGATTGATAATAAAGGGCTTGGAGAATTTGACACTCACAGGACATATTGAAGGCAAGAGGAGTAGAGGGAAACAGTGAGTAACCTACCTAACAAGGTTGTGTAAATGGATGGCAGAACAGGGACTGGGATTGATAATAAAGGGCTTGGAGAATTTGACACTCACAGGACATATTGAAGGCAAGAGGAGTAGAGGGAAACAGTGAGTAACCTACCTAACAAGCTTGTGTAAATGGATGGCAGAACAGGGACTGGGATTGATAATAAAGGGTTTGGAGAATTTGACACTCACAGGACATATTGAAGGCAAGAGGAGTAGAGGGAAACAGTGAGTAACCTACCTAACAAGGTTGTGTAAATGGATGGCAGAACAGGGACTGGGATTGATAATAAAGGGCTTGGAGAATTTGACACTCACAGGACATATTGAAGGCAAGAGGAGTAGAGGGAAACAGTGAGTAACCTACCTAACAAGGTTGTGTAAATGGATGGCAGAACAGGGACTGGGATTGATAATAAAGGGCTTGGAGAATTTGACACTCACAGGACATATTGAAGGCAAGAGGAGTAGAGGGAAACAGTGAGTAACCTACCTAACAAGGTTGT
Source organism: Acanthosepion lycidas (assembly GCA_963932145.1). Taxonomy (NCBI): domain Eukaryota; kingdom Metazoa; phylum Mollusca; class Cephalopoda; order Sepiida; family Sepiidae; genus Acanthosepion; species Acanthosepion lycidas. The sequence goes on from OZ010598.1 coordinate 23,070,359, forward strand.
GTAATTGGATGGCAGAACAGGGACTGAGATTGATAATAAAGGGCTTGGAGAATTTGACACTCACAGGACATATTGAAGGCAAGAGGAGTAGAGGGAAACAGTGAATAACCTACCTAACAAGCTTGTGTAAATGGATGGCAGAACAGGGACTGGGATTGATAATAAAGGGCTTGGAGAATTTGACACTCACAGGACATATTGAAGGCAAGAGGAGTAGAGGGAAACAGTGAATAACCTACCTAACAAGCTTGTGTAAATGGATGGCAGAACAGGGACTGGGATTGATAATAAAGGGCTTGGAGAATTTGACACTCACAGGACATATTGTAGGCAAGAGGAGTAGAGGGAAACAGTGAGTAACCTACCTAACAAGCTTGTTTAAATGGATGGCAGAACAGGGACTGGGATTGATAATAAAGGGCTTGGAGAATTTGACACTCACAGGACATATTGAAGGCAAGAGGAGTAGAGGGAAACAGTGAGTAACCTACCTAACAAGGTTGTGTAAATGGATGGCAGAACAGGGACTGGGATTGATAATAAAGGGCTTGGAGAATTTGACACTCACAGGACATATTGAAGGCAAGAGGAGTAGAGGGAAACAGTGAGTAACCTACCTAACAAGGTTGTGTAATTGGATGGCAGAACAGGGACTGAGATTGATAATAAAGGGCTTGGAGAATTTGACACTCACAGGACATATTGAAGGCAAGAGGAGTAGAGGGAAACAGTGAATAACCTACCTAACAAGCTTGTGTAAATGGATGGCAGAACAGGGACTGGGATTGATAATAAAGGGCTTGGAGAATTTGACACTCACAGGACATATTGAAGGCAAGAGGAGTAGAGGGAAACAGTGAATAACCTACCTAACAAGCTTGTGTAAATGGATGGCAGAACAGGGACTGGGATTGATAATAAAGGGCTTGGAGAATTTGACACTCACAGGACATATTGTAGGCAAGAGGAGTAGAGGGAAACAGTGAGTAACCTACCTAACAAGCTTGTTTAAATGGATGGCAGAACAGGGACTGGGATTGATAATAAAGGGCTTGGAGAATTTGACACTCACAGGACATATTGAAGGCAAGAGGAGTAGAGGGAAACAGTGAGTAACCTACCTAACAAGGTTGTGTAAATGGATGGCAGAACAGGGACTGGGATTGATAATAAAGGGTTTGGAGAATTTGACACTCACAGGACATATTGAAGGCAAGAGGAGTAGAGGGAAACAGTGAGTAACCTACCTAACAAGCTTGTGTAAATGGATGGCAGAACAGGGACTGGGATTGATAATAAAGGGCTTGGAGAATTTGACACTCACAGGACATATTGAAGGCAAGAGGAGTAGAGGGAAACAGTGAGTAACCTACCTAACAAGCTTGTTTAAATGAATGGCAGAACAGGGAATTTTTTTTTTTCTTTAAATTTAAAAATATCGAAAAAAAATTTCGGGATTTCTCTGAACATATTATTATCCATTAAAATCTCAACGTCTTAAATATATTTTAGTAAAATATATTTGATTTCTAACATTATTAAGGAATAGAAATGAACCGGTTGCTGAACCATCATTCTTCTCTAGATACCGCCACGGACATTCTAAAACTGAAAAATGTATTTTAAATCATTTAAATGTTTTCTTTGAACCTGAATTTATGTTGTATTTGATACTTAATCAGCTAAAGTTAACCTGAATTAAAAGAAAAATTAATTTCTGTATATGCATAAACATTTTAGGCATTTTTAAAACATTATCACGTTTTTGGGGTCACTCATCGACTCAAGCCGCCATTGTATAGCAAAAACTTAAACAAAATCCAAAATCTGTCCTACAAACGTGTTTCGGTTGTTAAATTTAATGATTAATTAACTCGATTTTCTAAAAGTGATATTTACCTTTTAATTAAAACTGAATGAAAATGACGTTTTATTTAGACACACTAACCTGTGAGGTCAAAGGACAGATAGAAAAACTGTAATTCTACCCGTGTCCTGAAAAGCGCGAGAAAATTAAAAATAAAACCTAAGGAAGTACGGAAGACCAGCAATACGATATCAAGAATTTGTTATTTATATTTATGTCTAAATTTTCTTTAACCTTATATAATCAGTAGTTTAATTCTATACGCTTTTATTAAAATTAGTATAATGAATAATTTTATTTTTGTACTGAATGAACAGGAGATATGAAATTAGATTGATATCATAATATTCTGATATTGAATAGTAGCCAGTCAACGCGAGATATCAGAATTATTTCCTTTTTGTACATCCATACCAAAAATAATCTAACAGTTGCTAAAACGATACAAAAAAAATAAAATTGATTTAAATAAATTTTACACTGGAAAATGACATTATTTTTTTTTTTAATTCTCAAATATGTATTTATTTCAAGAAAGAAAATAACGTGTTTTATTAAATTATGCAAACACGAATTCTCCAAAAAATTATCATTGGTGTTTTATTAAATTGTTTTTGGCAAGATGCAGGCAGTATTTTCGGTATATTCAAACTTGATATTTCATAAATATTTTGCTGAAACAATATCTTCAGGGTTTTCTTTTTATATAACAGTAAAAAAAATTGGATGAACATCCCACAAATTAAAAAGTATACACGCGATATAGAAAAGGGGGTCAAAATATACCCATCAAAATATTTTCAAAAAGTTTTTTAATAAAATAACCTATTCAGTAAAATATGTATTTGTTAATGACTACCGTAATTCCCCATGTATAATGCGCATTTTTTTTTTCAAAAAACTAATAAGCAAAACCAGGGGTGCGTATTATACACAGCTAAAAAAAATATTTAAAAACTTGCCGTAAAATAAAATAAAAATTAACATAAAATTAAATTAGAATAATCTTATTCTATGTTTAAAACCATTTTTTAAATAAGTGTAAACCGTAAGGAAATTGGAGAGGTACAATTTATAGGGTTTGATTATCAAACAAGGGATGCGTATTATGCATGAGAATAAGCATTTTCCCACACTTTCGGCACAATTTTAGGGGTTCGTATTATGAATGAAGGCGTATTATACATGGGGAATTAAGTCCTGAAAATTTCGTTTGAATCGGATAATTCCCAGATATTTTAAAACAAGGTGTTCAATTTTTTCCTTTCATTGTGGAAAAAAGTATCCATTTAGTATTTCCCCATTTTTCTCTTAATGTACATTTCAAAATTTTTGTTCGAATTTTCAAGAAAAGTCGCTGACTAGACAATACATTTTAAGGTGTTAATTAATCTATCACACTTTTCTTTTTGATATGACTATTATATTTCTATATATTACTAAACTATGGAAATAAAAATGAATAGTCTTTCATTAAGAATGAAGAGAGAAACAAATATTGCCGACATATCAAATACCTTTTATAAACAACTAGATTTTTTTTTTTTTTTTTTTTTTTTTGTAACGCGTGTTGAAATCCTCAGTATTTAATATTGTTGAAATTATCGCTAACATTTTTTGTCGGGATTTACAAACTACGTTTCGTTCAATTTCAGAAACCAATCAATGAAATTAGAATAAAACTGATTTGTTTGGAAAAATACTTTGACAAAAACCCTATTTCGCGGTTTAATAATTTCTTTAATTTAATTTAATTTTATAGGACTTCATGGTAAAAAATATTTTTAAAGAATTTTTTTTTAATCTTTTTAAGGGGAAAATAAATTCTTAGGGTTTTTTACTCTTCAGCATGCAACATACAACTGGCCATGCTAAATATTTCCTTCTGGAGCCAAATTCCAACTTTTTGAAGCATTTAACATTTTGATTGGGTTCTAGTTCTCTCAAACGCAGATAGAACTGGAAACTGGATTCTTGTATATATAAAAACTTAAAGAAAATATACGCAAAAAGTAATATTGCATTTTTATTAGCATTTACTATTTTAATCATTAAATTATTTTTTTAAATAGTGGGGGTATTTTGTATGCTAAATGATAGAATTTAATTTTTTCCAAAGCAAATAATGAAAATTTATTGTACTAAGCTACGCACCCTAGTAAAACCAACTGTACTTTGTACCCCCCCCCCCTTGCCTGTTTGTTTAGTTTCGATCGGTCAATGTGCGGCTATTTTAGAGGGTGTGAAGGACGGAAGCACAGTCTAACGAAAGTCACAGAATTTTATATATAGATAGAAGAAGGATTGTTATCAATACCTGCCTACTTTTGTGTTATATTATCTATTGTTCCGAGTGTATTTGCAATCTTGCTTCAAATAAGAGGCTTTTTTAAACTGAGTAAATTTAAATATCTGGTAAGTTTTCTGACAGATGTCGAAAAGTGCGAAACTGAGATCCGAAGACGTATTGTGATGGGCAAAGATGTATTCCAAAAGCTAAGCAAAGCATTAAGACAGAGAAAGATTTCGTTAAAAACAAAGAAAAGATTACTATTACGTGGTATCTGTTCTCTTCCATGGCAGCGAATGTTGGACAATCTCCTCAAGAATGAAAAAGAGACTTGAAACAACAGAAATGTGGTTCTACAGAAAGATGCTGAGAATGCCATGAACGAGGTTTTGGAGAAAATGGAAACAACCCATACTTTTTTTTTAAGCAAATCCCCCCAAGCAAGGCGAGAGTGTCACTAGCACTCAAGGGGTTACAGTTAGTGAGGGTAGGAGTAAAGAGGATTGTTTGAGAAAAGGATAAAGAGGAGGACAGGGATGAAGGTGAAGGCATCAGAAGATGTCGAATGATATTACATTTGAATATTTGAAGATTATAGGTATCAGGAAAGGAAGTAATAGGAAGGGGGTTCCACTGACGGGAGGTGCGAGATAAGTAGCTGTTGGAGTAGAAGAAATGGCTACATTTAGCCGTTTCGACAGTGAGAACGAGATGCTAGTAGCACACTTAAATTCAGTAGTTTGGGAACCAATGAAAGTGGCTCGTCAGAGCAGTTGCCATGAAAGTACTTGTAAAAAAAAGACAGGGGGAAGCCACGGCACGTCTGTGAGATTGAAACTGTAGACGATATGCCAGTCAGGACCAACCATGTTGCATGGATTTTGTCTAGGACCTCGAGATGAACACCGGGAGCATCAGTTCATATATAGCAGCAATATTCAATGCAAGGACGAATGGTTGTTTTGTAGATTTGAAGGTTGGACGCGGGCAACATATTAGGTTGGTGCAAAAATAATGACGTAATAATGTCGTTTTTTGACGTTAAAAAATACGTCAAAAAACGACATTATTACGTCATTATTTTTGCACCAACCTAATAAAACTTCTGGCGCGACATAGAGAACCAACTTTCCTTGCGGTAGATGAAGCTATAGATTCAATGTAGTTGTTCCACTTCAGTGTGAGACCAATCAGGCGCAGAAAGGTACTCGCGTGGTGTTGGGCATCAACCATCCTGATAGGAGGCAGGAACGGTTCTCTATGGTGGGTAACTGAGAGCAGTTTTGTTTAAGAGGCATTAAAGTTTACAAGCCGTTTCCTGCCCCAGTCAACCACAGATCGGAGGTACTTCTCAAGGCCTACGACCAGGTTATTCTTGTCAACGATGCCGGATCTACTATTAAGACAGGAGTAAATAATAGTGTCGCCAGCGTAGATGTCAACTTAGGAGTTGATGACATCAGGAATATCGTTGATGAAGATCAGAATCAGTGTAGGACCCAGGATAGATCTTTGGTGAACACCAGCGCTCGCCTGAAAGGAACTGGAGGAGAACCCGTTTAAAACGACCTCCATTTCACGGTTTGACAGGAATTATTTTATTAATTCAGATAATTGTCCTGTAATGCCGTATCCCTGAAGCTTACGAAGAAGGCCATCGTGCCAGACCCTATCATAGAGATATCTAAAGCTACTGCTCGAGTTTCTCCGTTATTGTCAAGTGCTTGGTATATAAATTCAGTTATGGCTGTGAGCACGTCAGCAGTGGGCCGGGCAAAACGGAAGCCATATTGTTTGTCTGAGAGCAGATCATGCGATGTAAGGTGTTTACCACTTCAGCGTTGATTAAAGTCTTGAAGACTTTGCCGAAGAATGGTAGGAGACTTATAAGATGGTAGTTAGATGAGTCAGAAGGGTCACCAGAGTTCTTAAAGTCAGAAACAACAGATGAGGACTTCCAACAGACTGAAAATCAAGATTCAGTTGGGCAACAGTTATATAGTTTGGAGAGAACTGGAGCCAGTTCAGGAGCAGAGCACATTTCTTCAGGACGACGGCTTGTATACCGTCACCGCCACTAGCCTTGTAGGAGTCTAATTTGGAGACGATGTCCAAAATCATCAATAGGGTTATGTTTATCTCACTCAACAGATCCTCAGTTCTAGGGGGAAATCAGGTGTGCGTATTCTAGATGAGTCAAGCGTTGAATTTGTTGAGAATTTCCGAGCAAAGCATTCAGACTTATCAGCTAAGGAAGTCAGAATTTCAAATTTATTAAATAGAGGAGGTATTGAGGATTTGCTGTTGTTCGGAATGCTCCTGCAGAGCTGCAATACTTTCTAGGACCAAACTCTCGAGAGGCAATACGATATTTCATTTTTCCAGTCAATTGAATTCGATCCAATTTCCAGCTTTGCGTCATTGAGGATACTCTTGTACACATTACGAGCAGAGACAAAAAGACGTCTGTTGCGATCAGACATGTCATTTCGGTACAGACGGAAGAAGTGATTTCTACGGGCAATAGAAGCTTAGCAAGAAGCTGTGAACCAAGATGAACGCAATTTAACTTTATATTTTTTTGAAAGTTCCAGCTTTTACTCAGAAGGGGACCTCAGGCGCACATTTTTGATTAAAAACCACCTTACAGGGAACATCGCGAAGGAAATCACGGAACGAGTCCCAGTCTGCGCGTTGATAACAGAAACATATACTGTTAGTAGGCGGTTCTTTGCTGGGGGAGGCGTAGAAGGATATGTTAACAGACACTACGGCATGATCAGAGTTGCCAAGAGGACAGAGCTGTGTCACACGACAGGAATCAGGGATGGAGGTAAAACAGAGATCGAGAAGAGAAGCCTTACTGTCAGGGTTACTGGGGAAACGCGTAGGAAAATCAACGACTTGTGTAAGGGATTGAGTGATTGAAAAGATAAGGGTTTGTATGCTAGCGAGGTCAGTTATAGAGTTTTTAAGCCACGTGGTATTGTGGGCGTGAAAGTCAACGAAGACGAATATATGTGTAAACAGATCGAGAGAGATGGCCTTGTCTATATTATCGGAAATGCTGTCGAATACACTACACTTGAGAGGAAGCGGAACGGTAGAGAAAGAAGAGATAGCTAACAGAAATGAGGAGATATTGACAGAAACACATATATGGATGATCGGGAGATTCAAAAGAGAGTTCTCTAGGCAGTGAGAGATGATCTTGGGCGTAAACTTCCAGGCCATGCATGTGGATTTTAGAGTCCTTTCTAAAGAGAGAAAGGTAACCGGGATCGAGAAATTAGAGGAGGGGATTGATGAGTTAAGGTTGGTCTCGCAGAGAGCTAGTATATCAGGAGACTTTTCAAATAGGAACGATTCAACTCTGCATAAGTTGGTGTCGAACTCAACGGATGCTGCAAAAGGAAATGTTGAAAGATTTAGACGATTTTTTGAGCTGGTTAAGGTTTATTTTTATGATGGTTTAAGGTCATTTTCAGTCATTGTTGTAGTAACGCACCTACAGTAAAATAAACTCTTCCTCCTCCTCATAAATACTAACCTGCGAAACTTCCGTATGCGTGTGTGCAGTCGAGACGCAGTCTCCGACTGTGTGCGACTTCTGTCGAACTCTCTGCTTTGGCAGAGGAACCCGGACGAAGCTTTGTCGAAGGCCAGTTTCGTATGGGGAGATAGACAGATCCCGAACCCGCTTATGCCGTTTCTAAGGGAATATTTTGACCGAGCCTATGGGCTTGGAGAAACCCACGTTAAACTCGGCTTTGTGCCACATACATTCCTTGTGGAGGGGCTGTTAAGTATGGCAGGTCGCACGCAGTGTAACCTGACCGTTCGGACATACACCTCTATCTGCTTATTACTAACACTTTTACTTTGTAAATATCTGTTATTTCAATAGACTTGTTCAACCTACCTTCGTCTTCCATGTCTTTCTTTCTGACCGCTAAATAGGCCACAACAGTCATGTTGGTAGTGAAAAGGCCTAAATTAATAGTAAGCAAATGGTCATCATATGTGGCATGGACAGAAAGAAGCTGGCACAGACGACAGAAAAATGAGGACTTGAAAACTTGATACTGACGGACAGATTGACTGAAAGACGGGCAGAGGAAAGCAGCTCTTAGCATAGGATAGGAAGATGTAGAGAGCCATGATCGCCTGCGTTTTAAAGAGACAAGGCACATTAAAGAAGGAAGAAAATTTTCTGAAAGGTGTACTTGTGTATAATACAACGCTCCTTTTATTTTTAACTGAATTTTGGTTCAAAATTTGTCGTATTCTATAGAAAATAAAAAAAAAAACTGTATAAGTTGTGTGTAAATGTTTCCATAAAAAACATTTTCGACTGTATTCAGCTTCTTGTTTTCATAAATAAAATTGCTGGATACCTACAGCTAAAATCGATCACAAAAAATATTATTAAAAGTTCAACCAATATACAGTAGAATCCCTGACAAACGAACTAAGAAGGCCTTCTTGATATGAGGAATTGGTTACAAAGTCCGGATATGAGGGGTTATATTTAAATTAAAATAAAATTACTGAAATCAGGTGTAACATTTATTTTCAATGTTTTATAGTAAATAAAATAAACTAATGATGACTGAAATACAAAAGAATTGATTTTTAAGGAAAAAGAAATAAATTATGTAATTTTAATGAAAATTCATTAAATTAAGTATGCCACATATGCAAAAAAAATAATCGATTTTTAATCGCTGTTGCATGTTTCTTTCTCTTCTAATGACATTCTCGCCTTTTCCGCTTTTTTCGTTTTGCTTTTGTTCTTGAATTTTTTTAAACGGCTCTTTTTAATTCTACGTACGTTATTGCAATTATCATAGCTGAATGCTGGCTTTCTTTCCATAAAACTGACAACCTTTTCAATATATTTTTCAATTTCAGTCCTGGTTTCATCACAATCATGCATCTCGTTGCTATCTTGTTGTAGATGTGTCTCGTTATCATCCTTTCCTTTTATTCCCATCATCTTTTAAACCAATACATGCCGTTAGGATGAAATAAGCATAAGCAATTGTCCATAGTAAATTTTCTGAAAAGCAGAAATTTCAAATCAGTTACATATCACCCAAATAGTTCAAATATACATCTCAAAATCATGTCCGAATATGAGGTACTCTGGATATGAGGCACTCTGGATATGAGAGATTCCTAATATGAGGGAATTCTATTGTGATAACAACGGGCAACATTTTAAAAAGGCAAGAAAAGATAAAACCAATACAGTCGTTGCGGTTTTCCCTCTCGCTGACATTTTTTTAATTATGTATTTTTTTATCGATGCAAAAATATTGTCTGCTTAATAAGATTTTCTTTGTATTGTCATTTAATACGTATACATACATACATACATACATACATACATACATAGTTATTGACAAAGTTTCCCATAATAAGAAATAAAGAATGAAATAACAGGCAAAATGAAAAATAATTATAAATAGTAAAATTATAATCTATCCATTTATTTTCATCCAATAATAGAAACTGTAATTATCTATGATTTTAAATAGAATGAGCTGACTTCCTTTAGAATGTGGTCGATCATGGCTCTCCGCAACTTCCTATCATTTGGTTTGTAGCTATAAGAAATGTTTATACCCTACTTTACATCCCAGTCCATGTTTTTCTATCCATTTACACAGACTCGTTAGGTAGGTTACTTGCTGTTTGCTTCTGTCCTTTCGAGGACGTGGCTGATCATGGCTCTCCACGACTTCTTATCATTTTTTTGTAGCTATAAGAAATGTTTATCCCCTACTTTACATCCCAGTCCATGTTTTGCTATCCATTTACACAGACTCGTTAAGTAGGTTACTTGCTGTTTGCTTCTGTCCTTTCGAGGACGTGGCCGATCATGGCTCTCCACGACTTCTTATCATCTTTTTGTAGCTATAAGAAATGTTTATCCCCTACTTTACCTTCCAGTCCATGTTTTGCTATCCATTTACACAGACTCGTTAAGTAGGTTACTTGCTGTTTGCTTCTGTCCTTTCGAGGACGTGGCCGATCATGGCTCTCCACGACTTCTTATCATCTTTTTGTAGCTATAAGAAATGTTTATCCCCTACTTTACCTTCCAGTCCATGTTTTGCTATCCATTTACACAGACTCGTTAAGTAGGTTACTTGCTGTTTGCTTCTGTCCTTTCGAGGACGTGGCCGATCATGGTTCTCCACGAACGAGAGACGCTGGGAATTTAAAAATTTAGAAATATTTTTTACAGTCATTCTACCCAATTTTATATGCATGCGTATTCACAACAACATAAACAAACCCAGTCCGATGAAGTCCTAACGGATGAAACGCGTCACAAATTTTCTTACCTATATGTCATTCATCTTTTCTTCCCCACCACCCACAAAAAATATATATATATATTAAAATCTCTTAGAACCAGTCCAAGAAAGACATTTGAATCACTACCATGCAAAAAGTTCATTTTTATAATATGTAGAATATCTACTCTTTGCTTGAAGAACGTTGCGAAACCAGAAACCCGTCTAGCAGAATTATGGAAAATAGGGTATAATATATATTTTAAAATAAAAAAAAAAATCCACATTTCAACTAAAAACGTTGAGGTTTATCTTCCTTTTGAAATATACACTTTTCCCTCGTTGGAACAACTATAATCTCTTCCATATATATATATATATATATATATATATATATATATATATATATATATATATATATATATATATCAATGTTGATCTCGCAAATTATAGCATTGGTGGAATTGAAACTTTCTTAACTTTCCTGATGCAGTTAAAACTTCGCTGGGCTGGTCATGTTATAAGGATAAGTGACGACAGAATACCTAAGGTCCTCATGTATAGCCAGCTTCACAGTGGAGAAAGGAGTGTTGGACGGCCGTGACTCAGTTATAAAGACAAACTAAAGAGTAACCTCTCAGCTGTCAACGCACCTCATACTAACTGAGTGAGTTGCTCTGGATATAAATAACGAGATATTTTTGCCGGAATGGTATCAGAAATTTAGAAATCAGTCGTATTGACCGGCTAAGAGACAAAAGACAACAGCGAAAAGCGTAAGGAAATATTCCATCTGCTATGTCCTGAGATCTTCGCTGTTGCACAATATGTGGGCTTGTATGCAGGTCACTAGCAGGACTAAAATGTCACATACGATACAAATATAAAAACTGAATGAGGTTGTAAGACCCTCACACGTTGGAATTGACGAGAGAGTTCATCATATATCAATAAATACTTAATAATGAAAAATAGAATATTACATGAATATTTTTTCAATATAATCTCATTCCGTGTCAATGCACTTAACCCAAAGCTTTTTCATTATCACTGATCAGATATTAAACAGTGAAGAATATTGAAGAAAACATATTACTACGTGTCATGCTACGCACCTATTGATTAATTCTCGTAAGATTTATTAAGAAATGACTGAGATCGAAAGTAAAAAAGGAAATTTTAGAAAGAAAAGGGGATGAAAAGGCAAATAAGAAAGAAGAAAAAAGAGGAAAACGGAAAAGAGGAAAAAGTAAAAAAAAAAACAAAAGAAAAAGGGAAAAGAAAAAAGAGAAAAAAGAAGAAAAAGTGGAAAAAGGAAAAGGTAAAAATGTTGCCCTTCCTTGCCTTTAAAGGAGTGCCCTTAGCCGTGCTGATGTTGTTACATGCCTTACTTCTTGCCTATCTCACACTGCGAATTTTTTCTAAGCTCTATACTAAACATTAACAAGAAAGAGTCAAAAAGAAAAAGAGAAAAAATAGGAAAAAAAGGTAAAAAAAAAAGGAATAAAAAGGTAAAATAAAAAAGAGGGGTAAAAGGAAAAAAAGGAATAGGAAGAAAGGGTTAAAAAAAAAACAAGAAAGAGGAAAATCCAAAGAAGATACAAACAGTAATAAATACCAGAACCATGCAGACGTATTTTTTTTCTTTCTGGGGATGGAGTGGCAGAGTAAACTACCTAATGAGTTTTAGTCAATGGATGGTAGACCACCGACAAAGAGGTATCATAAAATGTCAAAAGTTATATACAGCAACAAGAAACAGGAAGCCATGGACAGCCATGATCTCTTATATGATTGTCCTGAACCGATACGGAACATGAAGGAAGCAAGTCTAATTCAAACATAGAATAGTTTAATGTAGAAAAGTAGAGACAGAAAGATTTTATTTGGAGATAGAGTCTTATTTGAAGGTAAAAAGGTAAGTCAGGCTAATTGTGAGCATCTTCGTCTATGTTCTTTGTTCCTTCAGGACGTGGACGATTATAGCTCTCCACAATTTCCTGTCTCTTGTAGCTTTTAATAAAGTTTGTTCTTTTACTATCTCTCCTAGTCCCTGTCCTGTCAACCATTTACTCGTTAGGTAAGTTATTCCCCTTTTTTATCCTCAGTCCCTTCTTGTCTTCATTATATCCCGCGAGTGTCAATTTTTTTAAGCCCACTTTCCTCGTTAAACAGTTTTACCTAGAAATTTCAACTGTACGTTTCTGATACTATGTATAATTTTCCTTTGTATTTCCATTTTCTCTAAAACTTCGTCGTTGCTCACGTGTTCAGTCTATGGCATTCTCAGCATCCTTCTGTAGAACCCCATTTCTGTTGCCTCAAATCGTTTCTTCATCTGTGATGAGATTGTCCAGTATTTACTACCATATAGAACCGATATTACATCATATTTTCGTACACTTTCTAAAGATATTTTCCTGTTTCTTAATACGCTGCTTAGCTTTTGCAAGTCATCTTTCTCTAACGCAATGTACCACCAGATTTCTATGTCACATTTTCCGTCCTCTACTAAAAAATTCCTAGATATTTCATTTTTCTTATACTTGATTTTTGTCTCTACAATTTGTAATTCATACGTTGGATTGTTTCTTTTGCTGACAACCGTACATTCTGCCTTCTTATAATAGAAGTTTAGTCCTTTCTTCTTACTTTCTTTTACTACCTTCTTTAGGAATTCCTGTAGTTTACCTTTTGTCTCTGCTATGAACCCTGTGCCATCTGCATATCTTATGTTGTTGAGATTAGTGTATTGGCCTGAAAAACACATAATGATTGAAATTCTTAAAAAATAAATGTTTGCAATTTGCCACAGGTGGAAACATTTTTTTATATTTCATGACTAGCAGCATGGCCCGGCGTTGCCCGTGATTAATTCAAAAATCGTACGACTCATACAGCAATCGCTATCACTTGACTTAAAATATTTTTGCCCTTCCTTGCCTTTAAAGGAGTGTCCTTTGCCGTGCTGATGTTGCTACATGCCTTACTTCTCACACTGTAATTTATTTCTAAGCTCTATACTAAACATTAAATCTGTTACGAAAAAAGAACTAAACAAAATGAACACAAAACGATCAGCTTTAAAAACAGGACTCGTAACTGGAAAAACCGAATGAAAAAAGAATGTTAACAACAAATACTTTTTCACACCCAACCCAGTTCTGCGGAATCAGAATCAACGTTGAGTTTAAGCAAGCGAATGAGCCAATTGGAGTAAAGTGCCATGCAGATTTAAATTTTTCCCACTTGTGACGAATGCAGCTATCGATTTTTTTTTTGCATGCTAGTTAACATTCGTGTCAGTCAGCTGTTGGCTCTCATGCTGGCCAATAGAATCTTCCCGCCTATTCGTGGCAGCCAGATATAGGCTCTCACCCTGGCCAGTAAAAAATGGCCGCAAACTACATGAAAACTGCCGTATAAGCATGAAAAAATCGATTATTTCCAGTATCGATGGGGGTTGGGAAATGCTAAGTCAGACTTGGCCTTCCTGCTAACTTGGAGCATGTGCATGTAAATTTTGGTGCAAATCCGTCGAAAATTGCGGCCGTGCATTCGTTACACACACGCACACACACACACATCCTGCCTTTTATAGATAGAGATTTCATCAACCTTTTAATCATGGCGGTTACAAATTTCCAAAAAGTATAAGTTTCCGTTTTGTTTCCATTTTCTCTAAAACTCGTTGTTGCTCACATATTGTTGCTCAGTCTATGGATCCTTCTCTAGAACCACATTTTTATTGCTTCAAGTCTCTTCTTCATCTTTGAGGAGATTGTCCACCATACACTGGCATGTAGGAGGACAGATATCATGTAACAGTTCTGTACTATTTTTCTTGTTTCTAGCGAAATTTTTCTATTTCTTAATACTTTGCTTAGCTTTCAGAAATCATCTTTCACTATCCCAGCGCGCCTTCGGATTTCAGTGTCACACTTACCATCCTCTGTTAAAACATTTCCCAGACATTAAAATTGTTGTACTTCTTTGATTTTGCTATCTCCGATTTGTAATTTGCATTTTGAACTGTCCCTTTCACTGACAACCATGGATTCTTCCTTCTTATATTTGAAGTTTAGACCTTTTTTCTTACTTTCTTTCATTATTTTCTTTAGGAGTTCTTGTCCTTTCTGTGTCTGCTATCAACACTATATCATTCGCAGATCTTATTTTATTGAGATTTTAGCCGCTGATAATGAATCCTGGTTGGACTTCTAATTCTCTCAGGAGTACTTCACTATAAAGATTTAATAAGTCTGGCGAGAAGAGACATCCTTGTCTTACGCCCCATTCTATTTTCGTGTATTTGCTGAATTTGTTTTGAATCCTCATGCAGACAGTTTGCTTCCAGGATAAGTTCTGTATTATTCTAATGTTTTTTCCCCAAATACATACAAGTCCTGTGTATGACGATAAACTACATCCGGCAGCAAGACCTCCAATCTCCCGACTGGAGGTTTTGAGAAGTGTGGAATCATCTCTTAATTGCTGTTGTTCCCAAGTCTATCCTGACCAGGGGTGGCTGCATCTGTTAAGGTCCCATCTATTGGTAAATAGTGAAGCCCCAAACTAAAATTAGAACACTATGTGGGTATAAAAAAATACATTTTATAGTAAAAATACCAATAGTAGGTTTTCATAGTAAAAAAACAGATACCAGCAATACTTTTATTAAAAAACAGGTTACCAGCAATCTATTTTTGTATTCAATTGTATGAACAAACTGACATATATTATTACTTCAATGCGCCCATGAAAATTCAATTTCGGCATTAAATGACCCATAAGGATTTGATATACCGTTAAACAAACTATAAGTATAAACTATAATTGAAAATGACCTCGAAGCAATGCAACGCAACTGTTGCCGGTTAGTGGTGTGTTTAAATGGATCAGCGGATTCAAACTCTACCAAGTGTACAGACTTCACATTATTACAGAACCACGAGTCTGCACTTTGCCTAATTGACACTGCCACATCACACGGTTGCTATTGGCAAATAGTGAACCCAAAAAACAAAACACTATGAAAATATAACAATACATTTTTATAGTAAAAATACCAGCAATACATTTTCATAGTAAAAATACCAGCAATACATTTTCATAGTAAAAAAAAATACCAACAATACATAGTTATAGTAAAATTACCAACAACACAATTTTAAAGCAAAATGACCAGGAATAAATTTTATAATAGAATTACCAATAGTACATTTTATAGCAAAATGAACAACACTACATTTTATCTGTAGTTGAAGGAATACAATTGCGTTCAAAATAAATTTAGTTGAAGCCATAAAATTGTGTTCAAAATATTTAGATTTTGACATTAAAAAAAAAAAAACCCATAGAGGTGTTGATATGCCCCTAAAAAATCAACCAAATACATACTGGAAGACAGTCGAGAAGCGGGTTTTCAGCAAGAGATTGAAAGATGTACCTAATTTGGCGGAATAAAGCGTGTGTCTATGTTACGGAGAGAAGGAGGCAAACGCAACAAGAAGATAATCCATCAGTTTCAGAACGAAATGGGATAAAAAAAATATGAAAAAATATATAAGAAAAATTAAAGGTCAAAGAAATAGATTTTAGGTCTGGCTTTGGCAAAGCTGGATTCAAATTTATTACTTGCTTTGAATACTGACACTTGATTTTCTTTCTCTTTCTTTTTTTTCGCCCAGCCGTCTACGATTATTTCCGAAGACTTCCTTAAATAATCTTCCATCGTGAGATGCCGCCAAAACCAGCTTAGTATCTATTTATTAAAGAAAGAATGCCTCGCAGAGTCTCACCATGCAGTAGTGGTTAACAAGCTCGTCTCGGTTAACTATTGCCACTCAATGGATAGCCCGAACTTGTTATCTTGTCTAGATAAAGTACTAATTACGCTAAGTATGAAACTCATGAGATTCTTCACAGGCAAGACTTGGCTAAACTTAGTAAATACCAATTATTAGTAAATACCAATTATTAGTTTGTTATGTAGAATCTTCGCTGTGGGTCATGCTTTTTTTACTAATTGTTCACGCAATACAAGGCCCAAGAGCAACTCAAGGTAGAGTATTATTAAATATAGTTATTTAATGATCGTACGATAAGGAAGTACATATTATGAGGATATGTATGAAAGATAACGGTTTCCACTAGACTTTAAGAGGATAGCATTGTTGTGATCAAGGAAATATACTCTTGGTTGTCTATTCCACAGAGTTGTGTGTCTTTGGGAGACTTCTTTCTTGCTAATAGAATACAAAGGGAATGAGGATAACTGTTCCCAATTTACGCGGTATGGCGGGTCTAAGCTATGAAGGTTAGAACTGGTGGAATTATTGGACTAATGAATGTCGTTCTTCTGAACACTTTCTATGGAATCAGTGATTGTGTATTGAGTGGTTTAGATATGAAGGTCAGAATTGGTGGAACGAAGTAATGTAGATCGTCAGAACAGTTGGCATAGAAATAACGACTGAATAACGAGAAGCTTCCAACATTTCGTCTGTGGAAAAGGTGTTGTCAAGTGGAAAATAATGCATTGCCTACAAGGCCGCGTGTAATATAAGGAATTGCCTGTTACACGCGGCGTTATTTTGAATGGATTGATAATATATATATATAAGGCTCAAACATAAATATTCCATGGTTATAATTTATAATTTTTTGAATTTGTAGGTCTGATGAATTGGATTGTGATTACGATTCCAATGTAATAAATTATAACCACGGAATATTAGTGTTTGAGCCTTTATATTATATTCTTACTCTGTCCTGGATATTAAGTTCTACCTGGATTCTAAACTCTTGGGAATTTATATATATATATATATACAGAGAGAGAGAGAGAGAGAAACAGATAGATAGATAGATAGATAGATAGATAGATAGATAGATAGATAGATAGATAGATATTATATATATGTATATTGACTACTAATATTAGATAGATAGATAGATAGATAGATAGATAGATATTATATATATGTATATTGACTACTAATATTAGATAGATAGATAGATAGATAGATAGATAGATAGATAGATAGATAGATAGATTATATATATGTATATTGACCACTAATATTATATATATGTGTGTGTGTGTGTGTCGTCGAGATTAGTTTTGTATTTGTATTCTGATCAGACAGATTAGACAGAATAAAGATAGACTGAAGACATTGTTCCTGTGGATCTGTCACCTGTGGAGCACTTCTGCATTACCTAAAAGAATTAGGTTCAAAGGTATGTACTGACACGTGAAGCAAGTGTCAGTGAATCTGGGCATTATTCGAACATTTCGCGGGTAGAAGCTGTTCAAGAGGGACTGACTTCTTGCCGATGGAATACGGAGGGAATGTGGGTGGGGTTGCTACAATGGGAGTGGCATGACGTGGTGGGACAGTGACGCTAGATCATCTTTTTCTTTGCTCTGAATAGGCAAAAATCTTATCAAAACACGCACTAGTTTTGTCCACTGTTTTATGGTGACGTCACATACAAACGAACTCAATATTAAGACTATACTGGCTGTTCCAAGAAATATTGCATACTCCCTTGTTGATCTGTATTTACATTTTGCACAGTACGTTGTTTACGTTATATTTTTACCTGTCTATAATTTACATTTAGAACACCTCCCTCTTAGATATGAACAGACTGTGATAGATAGATAGATAGATAGATAGATATGAACAGACTGTGATAGATACATATGAACAGACTGTGATAGATAGATAGATAGATAGATAGATAGATAGATAGATAGACATGAACGGACTGTGATAGATAGATAGATAGATAGATAGATAGATAGATAGATAGATAGATAGATAGATAGAAACTGTGAGCATATACATCAGCACTGCATGGCCGCTGTCAGTTTCATACCTCAAGTAATCTTCATCTATGGATTGTATTGGGACGTAAAATTGTCAGTCATAGATAGTGTTGCGGGCATTTATGCGTTTCCCAACTTGTTGTGGGCGTTAGTAACGTCGGTGTTTGAAATTGGAAATAACATGCAGTCTCCTGAAACACCCGAAACAAAAACTGCGGACTCAGTATGAGAGTCCACGTGAAGAAATGGAAAGAAACAACAAGAACCATTATATAAGTACAAACAAATGATAATGTATTAACAATAAAGTTTTAAAATTGACAAACACAATGATGTGTGTAACACAATAATGTGAAAACCGATTAGGTTCTAAGTATGTGAAGTGAGTGAATCTGCGTACGTACGTATGTTGTGTATGCGTGGTTAGTTCGTGCGTTTCCCAAAGGTTCTCCGTGAGAGATTTACAAGTTGACGTGTAAGCGGATAAAATGAGAAGAGGCTACGAAAAATTATCGCAGACTATTTATAGTCCTGAGATCGTGCCCAAGGAGCGGTTTAAAAACATTAGGAGGAGATAACCCAACAATAGATAGATAGATAGATAGATAGATAGATAGATATTGTGGGCATATAAATCAAAGCTGCATGGCCGCTGTCAGCTTTATGCCTCAAGCAATCTTCATCTATGCTCCGAAGATTGCATTGAGACGTGAAACTGACTTCCACTATACAGTGTTGATTTATATGTCCACACTGTCTAAACTGCAAAGTCTCTATTTCTGATTTTGCGATACAGATGGTCCGTTATCGTTGATTGGTTCCGGAACTTGATCATGATTATATATTACTAATTATACAGACACCATATGGTGATGTCTCGAAACTGTTTCTTCTTTTAATTAATTCTCGGTACATTAAGATTACTGATAAATTGTCGGTCAAACTGAACTTCATTATTTAAAGCGTAACAGATTTATGAAACAAAAACTGCTTTAAATGGAACTTTAACATTTTAGCTATGGAAATATTAAAACTTCATAAAAATAGTCTTTACTTGAAGTTACCAAACACGATATCTGAACATATTTCTTTTAATTGGATGTTTAGGCTCATAGCCCGGTTTTGAATTTTTTCCCATTGCTCAAATATAAAGCAGGGGGGTAGGCTTATATTCGGATCGTATCTGTCTATGTGTGTGGTTCTTGATTTGATGGTTGGTTTATTTCTCTTTTTCAGAATTCCTTTTTAGATATTTTTTAAATTATTTGTTCACCCTCTACTTTGTTGGTTGTTATTCATTTATTTGGCGTGCTATCAAGAGCGGAAGTACCATATTTGTACTTCCTATTTTGTTTTTAATTATGAGTGATGCGTGAGGTATAGTTGGTCATAAATATATTTTTAAAAATTGCTTATTTATGGTCGATTTCCAAATTGTGCACGAAAAAAATAAATAATTTGGTTACCTTATCAATTAGAAATAAATTGTTCGTTTTTTTATTACTTCAGACGTTCAATACATTTTTGGCAACAACTCAGAAAATATCAAGTTCCAATAACTTATGAATCGCCATTTTCTTTCTAGAGTAAGAACAATTTCGCTTTCTCTCAATCACCGCCATTTTTTTTTTATTTAGTTTCGGTGCTGATTATTATTCCTTCTGTTAAACTTTGCTTTATATTCTATTGCCGAAGATCAAGTAACAGCAAGTATCACCAGTATTTTTTTTTAATAATTACAATGTTGCTGTCATTCATTTTAATCATCCAATATTTTTGCGTTGCCCTCTGGAAAGTTTCAAACTTTGTAATAATGGTTTGTCATTATTATTTTTGTCGATCATCGACGTCGGCGGTTTTATCTTGTATCCAAGAATTTAATTTCTCTTTTGATAATCACTTATTTTATGATAACAACGTTGATGACTAAATTACCCGCCAACGTGCAGATTCAGAACGAGGACGAGTTTCACTAAAACCTGCTCCCGTCATCCATTCCCAATTGCCGTTTGACTCTGCAAGAGTTGGTTGTAGAATATTTACTCGTTAAACGAACCCAACTGGAATTGGAACTCGGCTCTTTGATTAACAATTTCGAGGTCTTATCCATTATACCACTCGTACAACTAAGCTTACAGTACCTGGTATTCCGAAGCGGTCACCCATCTAGGTAATGACGTTGCTTAACCTCGGTGATCGTACGGAAACTAGTGCTTCAATATAATATGGCCGTAAGCCCAGAAACAAAGAAAATATGCTGAACTGTTAGGTTTTATATGATGTTCTACATGATAGTGAATACTGGACAATTCCTTCACATATGAATAGGTGACTTGAGGCAACAGAGATGTGGTTCTATAGAAGGATACTGAGAATACCATTGATGGAACATGTGAACAACGAGGAAGTTTTAGAGAAAATGGAAACGAAAACTCTCATAGTTAGAATCAGAAATAGACAATTGAAATTTCTGAGACATGAGAAAAAGGGCTTGGAGAAATTAACATTCACATGTTATATTGAAGAGAAGCGGGGAGCATCCAGTAATCCACCACAAGCTTGTGCAAATGGATGGCAGAGTAAAGAGTCGGAGAATAGTAAGGAGACGGATATTACTTAGAGTTGCAAAAGATCCAGAATTTGTGATTGTCCACGTCTTAAAGGGAGACAGCACATGAAAGTAGAATTTGGTCTTTCATTTTATTTCTTTTTTATTTTTAACCTTTTCATCTTCAAGAAAGGCAATAAAGCAAATGTTAAATAACAGTTTAGCAGTCTATTATTTTATTAGATGAAGTGTATCTCTGTTTAAATATTGGCACGGGGCCGAGTGGTTAGAACGTTCGCATTCTGACAATAAGACTCGGGTTCGAATCTCAACGTGGTCGATTTGTCAGGAAGGAAACTTCTTGATGTTATCGAACTAAAGGGGTCGATCCCAGCGTGCGGCACCTTTAGAAAGTGCCTTAAAACCATATGGGTTGACCCAAGACTTGTGAGTGAAATTGGGTGCCGTCAATAGCTGTGCTAGCACGAAGTCACAAGTCATCATGGCTGAGCGTGCTAGATAACACGCTCTTTCCAAGAAACTGTAACAAAGGTCTGCTCAGCATAGTTGCAGTATAAATCACCTGTGGGCTCTGTGGGTATTGAATAAACACAAATGCGCCTGAGAAAGCGTCTGCAATAGGGATTAGCTAGGCGCCCTAGTAGACAGGTATCGTCGAATACGAGTAGCCAGCTATACATCTCTGCTCTGACTTCCTGAGGTTGACCTTAGGGATCAGATACAAGACAAAATAAGGAAATCGATTTTAATTGACGTGGGAAGGGAGATAGATAGAGAAAGGTTTTTCAGGGAGTCAAGTCTTAACCGTCAAACAATGTAAACATGTTTTCTTTCGTGTCTGAAACGGCTCCCCAGCGAAATTAAATTAGTTAGAAGATGTATGCGTCAACGTTAATAAACCAGATAAGTTCAATTATTTTTGTTGATGCCTTTTATCTTTGGACCCCCAAAACATTTCGCTAGCCGGCCGAGAGAAGACAAGAGAAGAGAGAGAGAGAGAGAAAATACAACAATACAAGGGGTTACTAGACTGTGAAAGAATATGAGAAAAAGAAAAATATCATTAAGAAGAAAGAACAATAAAAGAGCTGGAATTAAGAAGACAAATGATAAGCATTGACATTGCATTTTAATTTTTTAAGATCAAACTTAACTGGAAAGCAAGGAGCTGAAAATGAATCCCACAAGTGAGATGTACAAGGAAAGAGACTGTTAGCATAGAACTTGCGGTTACATCTCACATTTTCAACTGTAACATGATGGGATTTGCTGCCAATCTAGTACTGCACTTAAATTTGTAAAAATTTAGGTGGAGATGCCAAAAAGGAAAACCCATTGGTACCTTGATTTTACGAAAGGAGTCTTGTGACAGTAAGTTTCCTCTGTATTCCAGCACCTTCCTAAGTGTTACTGCCGATTTCAGAAGTAAGGTTGTTTGAATAATTACACTTCTTACTGGGGTTTCTGGTTCTTCCTGATTTCTGTAATAGTCTTCTAAACTAATGGCTCGGTACGTTTCCAGTCTGCCGCCTTTGGTTTGTGGATCATCCATTAAAGTTCTTCAAATCAATTTCAAGCCGAGATTGAATTGTAACTCAATGGTTAAAAAAAACTATTCATAAAACTAAATGTGTGAAAACTTAACCACGATTTAAGTCTTAAATAGGTATCTTCAATGAAAATCTTATATCTTGTCGATAGATATCAATTAAAAATTTAAAAAGTGAGTTTCTACATTTTTTTTTCTTACTTTCACAGCCATAAGAGTCCAAACTTTCGTTTTGCAAAAAAAAAAACAATACTTTTAATTAATAAAGGTTGGATTAAACGGCTATGAAGTCAAACTTTTCCTTTGATCGGCAAAATTTACAATGGCTGCTGCCTGATTGACAGAAATTCGTTATTGCAAACAAATAAAAATAAAAATCTATTAAAAATAAAAATAATCGTAACACGAAGACAATTTTATGGAAAATAGTTACTTTAATCTTTACTCGTTTTAACTACATACAAAAGGCCAAATTTTATTTTAGAAAACATAAAAAATTGTATTTTTATAACATCGATTACTCGCCTCAGTCGGTCTTCACAGATTTGGACACAAATTCGTGCTGACAGCTCCAGACTGAATGACTTTCCTTTGTAAATATGGTGGGCTGTATATAAAATCAATGTTTTATTTTTTGTAAACTAATTTTTCTGTGTTGTAAACAAATTTTTCTGTGTTTCTTTTCTTTTCTTCAAATAGAGCAGTCATTACTTTTAAAAAGTTAATTCTGGAATTCATTCTATCACATGAAATGTTGATTATAATGAATGTAAGAAAAACTCAAATACATGTAAATGTCTTTGAGTTTTGGGTGAAAATGATTATCATGATATTTAAAGAAATAAAATTTCCATTGTGAAAAAACTTAGGAAGCAAACTATTTTATTTTTAAATTAAAAAATCTTATAGCTTATACATTATTAAAGTATTGGCTCAATCAGAAGAAAAGTTTTATATAAAAGACAAATGCAAAATATTTCAGCTGAAATGCTAAAAAGATTACGAGTTTGCGCGGCCTGGTAGTTATAATATCGCTTCAACAGCCGTTGAATGTTAATTTAATTATTTAATTATTTTAAGAATATTTCTAGAGAATATTTTCCCAGTATCTTTGTATATTTATTTATTAAATGACCTCGAGTTTTTAAAAACAAAATTCTATATGTGCACATCTTTTGAAAGAATAAATAAAGAGTTTCTGAAATATCGCATTATTAAATTGATATTATAGAAAATTACAAATAAATCCCCCAAAAAATATCAGAGAAAATTTTTGTTAGTGTTTGAAAATAAATTAAAGAAATAAAAATAACAAATGTTCAAAACCAGATATTTTATTTTTGAAAAATTTAAAGCGAAGGTATTCGTGTCAATTTTTTGGGGGGGTTGGGGATTCCGATTTTTAATTTATTTTCATTATTTATTTTTCAAGGACTTGCCTTTAAAGATAGATAGATATATATATATATATATATATATATATATATATATATATATATATATATATATATATATATATATTATAATGTTATCCGCTTTAATGTACTATTGAAAATCATCAAGTTAAAAAAGGGGGGAGTCTAATCGCACGAAAACAATGTTTTTCTTTCAAACTTTTAAGAAAGAGACTGTTAAAAAAAAATATGCATATATATATATCCTTTTTCATAAATATATATATATATATCCCTTTTCAAATATATATATATATCCTTTATCATAAATAAACATATATCCTTTTTCAAAATATATATATCCTTTTTTATAAATATATATATATATCCTTTTTCAAAAATATATATCTTTTTTATAAATATATACACATATATATATATATATATATATATATATATATTTATCCTTTTTCAAAAATATATATATCCTTTATCATAAATATATATATATATATATCCTTTTTCAAAATATATATATCCTTTTTATAAATATATATATATATATCCTTTTACAAAAATATATATCCTTTATCATAAATATATATATATATATCCTTTTTTTAAATATATATATCCTTTTTTATAAATATATATATATCCTTATATATATATATATATATATATATATATATATATCCTTTTCATATATATATATATATATATCCTTTTCATATATATATATATATATATATATATATATATATATATATATATATATATATATCCTTTTTCATAAGTTCTAAAAGTTTCATTAAAATCTAAAAATTAGACGAAGATTTTTAAAATCGACTTTCTTTTATGACCCAAAAGAGGCAATTATATTTTATAGTGACAGTATTTACACAAAATAAACAAGGTTTTTTTTAAACGTGAATATTTGCTATTTTACTTAAAATCAAGAAGTAATATTTATATCATTTTTTCGATCATTTCAGCTTTGAAGTAGTAAAAGCACAACTACAAAATTAAGCTTTATATATGTTTCATCAAGGGCATTTTTTACTTAGCTGTCTAATTTTTCAGTGTAAGAGTTGGCAATGTTTTTTTTGTTTTGTTTTTGTTTTGTTTTTGTTTTTGTTTTTGTTTTGTTTTTGTTTTGTTTTTGTTTTTGTTTTGTTTTGTTTTTGTTTTGTTTTTGTTTTGGTTTGTTGTTTTTTTGTTGATTATTATTATTATTATTATTATTATTATTATTATTATTATTGGAGAAACAATCTCGTAAAGGACATGAGAATTTATAAACAACATTATTTTTCAGACAACACAAACTAGTTACTAACAAGCCCTTCTTCCAATGACCAAATTGGTAACAAAACCTTTCGGCTACACGAGTGTTGTCCCTGAAAACCACGTTTATAGTACATAACTCTGAGAAATTTTCACATATATATATATATATATATATATATATATGGTGGAGTTATAAAAAATTAAACTAGAATTTTTATTGACTTGCATAAATATAGCAATATTTTTTTCTTCGATCTAAGCCAGTTGGTATTACTTTCATTATTGAAGGAAAAAAACAGTGATATCATCTCAAATACCGTTTATATAACGTTTATAGTATTATATATAGCGTTGTTTTTAGGGAGTACAGGTGTTACTTGAGTTGATATTCCTGTTCTTTTTCTTCAATATTGAAATTATATATATATATATATATATATATATATATATATATATATATATATATATATATACCCAAGTATATATATAATTGGTGTATAAGGAATGACTTCCAATAATCAACAATTACTATTCTTAAAAGAGTGCCCAATATAAAGTAGAGCAGATATAATTATTTATTATTTGCCATTTTGTTTCAACACACTCGGTGTCTTATCAAGTGATGATGTTGAATGCAAAACAAATGGTTTTCCATTATATATATATATATATATATATATATATATATATATATATATATATATATGATTTTAATTATAATTATTTTCTTTTTAAAAGTATGATTCCATCACGACACTGAAAATTACTGTTTCAAAACTGAAAATAAATTTATAAATTTAATTATAAAAATTAAACTTAAAATCCATAACCTCGTTCTATTTTCAAGCGATGTTAGGAATAAACTCTCTAAGATATTTACTTGATTTATAAGAGCAGACAATATTGATATTTGAGTTGTTAGGGTTAAGGAAAATCTATTTTAATTTAGGAGTGTCTGGTTTTAATTTCCCTAGACAGCTTATCTATCCAATATATGTTACTTACAAAGTCAGGTTAAGTTTAGGTAGGGTGTGTGTGTCTCCTAACAAACGTAAACTTCCGTTATTCAGTGAGTCAATTTGGGTTTTCAATGATGAAAAAAATGCAGACATTTTTATTTATCCGCTTAATTCATATTTTTTATACACAAAGATTTTCGAAAAGGATCATAAACTTAACCTGACTTTTTAAGTAACATACATTACATACATAAGGTTTCTAATTTCTAAAATGGCGGAATGCTGTGTTGTCCATTTATTTATCATTGGCGTCCATTTTCATGGCTCCTCTCCTTCTGTTTAAAGAATTTCGAATTGCTTATATCAATCTATTTCTCTTCATTCGTTCCATCTATTTTTTACTTTTTTCTTCTTTTTTTTCACTTCTAACGAGTTTTGTTTTGCTTTTTTATTCTTTGTTTTACTTTTTTGTTGCTTCATTCTACTTTAGTTTGTTTGCTAGCAATTTCCCTGTGGCTTTCTTTTTCCCCACCTTTTTATTCAAACCAACAACCACGTCCATTTCGGCGCCGAGAAATCTCGTAAAGTCTCGTTAGTAAACCGCAATAAGGACAAAGGACGCTGAATATTTATCAATAGTTTTTTATAAACATAAAACATTAGGCAGCATATAATTTACATACAAAGAAATAATCACACATAGAATCAATCAGAAATATTAATGCGATTAATGGTGACATCCGTCACTAGAAACATAATATATGCATTAAAATACTGCCTATTGATCCGCAGTACAGGAAAATTCCTATAAAAAAAAACTACTACTAAGACATTACACTACATTATTGAACTATACGCTTAGTTCATGACATATAAACTGAATACACTTGTAAAAATAGAATACGTGGATTTAACACATCACAAGAAATATTTAAATAAAATTCTCACTTAAAATTTTGAAAAACTTAGCGTTGCGTCTTTGCACGTTCCGAAATTGTTCCTAACCGTCATTAATAGCAGACATTCAAAAAAACATCTTTCGTTCGACAAACAAGTATTTCGTCTTCAAGTTTTTGATTTTATAAGGAAAAAAAAACACATGCCTGATGATGAATAGAGGACTATTCGTAAGTACTAACATTTTAACATCAAATAAACTGA
Organism: Acanthosepion lycidas; assembly: GCA_963932145.1. NCBI lineage: Eukaryota > Metazoa > Mollusca > Cephalopoda > Sepiida > Sepiidae > Acanthosepion > Acanthosepion lycidas. Next base: position 23,097,586 of record OZ010598.1, read on the forward strand.
AAACTACAGACATCAATGGTTTCGACGAGGATCCCTTCACTCTATGGATTAACAGTATTTTAATGCATATATTATGTTTCTAGTGACGGATGTCACCATTAATCGCATTAATATTTCTGATTTAGAATCAATCAGAAATTATAATTTAGAATCAATCAGAAATTATAATTGTGTGATTATTTCTTTGTATGTAAATTATATGCTGCCTAATGTTTTATGTTTATATATATATATATATATATATATATATATATATATATATATATAATAAAAAGGCTCAAACACTAATATTCCATGGTTATAATTTATTACATTGGAATTGGAATCACGATCCAATTCATCAGAGAGAAAGACCAGTAAAATTTATAATCCGATGTTCTTATTAATAATTTTTATTTTTATCTTTAAAAACAGTGCTCAATACAATTCTGCAGAGCGTAAATATTATAAATTTACTAGTTTAAAAATATGTTTCCATCGCTACACAGGAATTACCATATTTCAAAAACAGAAACTAAAAACTTCAAATTTAATTATAGAATTAGATTAAAATCCCCAGTACGGTTTCATTTTGAAATTTTCTGATTTTTATAAGCATATACATCTTTAATATTAGTTGCTAAGGATACAGGGAAATTCAATCATTTTGACAAGAGTTGGTAGGGTATTCATTTTCACTGACAACTATTGTATCAAAATATGAGTTACTTTGGAAATAAGGTTATATATATATTTGTGTGTGTGTTGTTAAATTCAATTGTCAAGGTCTGTTGAATTTTTAGTGTAGTTTATCCTACTAACTATCAGCCTATTAGCCTTCTCTCAATTTTTATCAAAGTACTAGATGCTCTAATTAACTCTGAATTGGTTAAGAATCTCACGTCGCAGGGTTTTCTTTCTAATTAGCAATACGGCTTTCGCGTTTCTAGGTTAACTGCTGATGTGTTAACGATTATTGCTGGAATCGTCTATCAAGATTTCGATAAAAAAAAAGGTGAAGCTCGGGCTGTTGCATCTCGAAAACATTTGACAGGGTTTAGAATTCTGGCCTTCTTCATAACTTGAAAGTTTATGGTATTTTCTAGACGAATTTTTAACTGATTCAGTCTTTCTTATCAAATCGCGATATGAAAATTGACTTGAATGGCCACTCTTCTCGATCTTTTTGCATGAATGCAGGTTTTTTTTTCCCAAGGCTCTATCCTTGGACCTAAGTTGTTTCTAATTTTCCTAAATGACTTTCCTGGTGTCAGCAGTTCTCAACTCGGTATCAATGCTGATGACACAACTATTTACTCTTGTCTTCATAGTAATTGTGATCGGTTCGATAAACTCAAATTCGCATCTTACCTCAAAAATGACCTACAATCTGTTGTTAAATGGAATCGCTTGTTCATTTTAACACCTCAAAAACGAAACTGCTCTCTTTTAATCACCTGAAAGAAACCTTTTTACCTTCTATCACCATGGCTGATGCTAACCTCCAGGAGAGTGAATCATTGTGATTTCTCGGACTAAAGTTTTCAGCTGACATCAAGTGGAAAAAGTATATTAAATCCATTGCTAAATCTGCAGCTAAGAAAATTGGTTCGCTGTGCCGTGCTTGACAATTTTTCTCTCCAGAATCTATCTTACATATCTATAAGTCTATCATTCGTCCTTAATTTGAATATTGCTGCTACATTTGGTCTGGTGTTTCTGCTCTGTATTTAGAGATCCAAATCCAAGGAAAGATTCTGCAGTGTTATTGGTTCTGATCTGGCATCTTGGCTTCAGTTCCTTCCCCGCCGCCGTCACATAGCTTTTCTATAAATACTTGCAACGTAAATGTTTTTATAAACTTTTCTCTATGGTACCTACAGTTTATGAATTTAAGAGCAGTACTAGATTGGCGGCAAAGTCTCCTCATTTTACAGCTGAAATGGCTAGTTGTAACCGTAAGTTCTATGCTAACAGTTCCTTCTATCGCACTTCTCACTGGTGGAAGTCTATTCCAGCTTCTTGCTTCGCGGTTAACTTTGATCTTCAAAAATTTAAATGCAATGTCAATCGTTATTTTCTTAATTGATATTCGTTTATTGTCCTCTCTCCTTAATAGAAGTTTTTCTCATATTGTCTGACACTCAGTAACCTCTTGCTTCTTAGTAGCTTTATTGCCTTGCTTGGGGTGAAATTATTGTTTTAAAGTTTTCCAGTTTTCTAATTAGATATTGTGCATCGTGATCAAAATTTTGGATAAACTGCCCAAAGTTCATGTTTTTTTTTCAAGGTAGAATCTTATTAAATGAAGGTTTTGTAAAAGAGGAGAAAGGTGAACGTAATTGCGGATTATAAATATATGGAAGACAGCGAAAGGTTAAACCTGAACATGGAAAGGTTACGATTGTAATATTCGAGAAATCATTCCCTCCGGAGTATTTTCCACAATATAACGACTCATAAGAAGACGCTATCGGAATGGAACTTCTTTCTTACAAATGGAATATGAAAGGAATGAAGATGGTTCGTCACTGTGTATATGGCATAGTTGAGTCATAGGTGTAAATATGTGCGCTGGCAGAACCAAGAAATGTAGCTCGTCAAAACATTTGCCATGGAAATATCGATAAGGTATCAAGAGGCTTGCAACGTTGCGTCTTTGGGTGTGTCACTGCAAGGGAGAAGAATAATTCATTGCCTACAAGGCCGGGTAAGGACAGGATTGTGCGGTACCAGCCCAGATAAGGGCAGATGGAGTCAATTTCCTATCTAGTCTTGGTAATGTTCAAAATATTTTAGGCGGAATGATAACAGTTCAACAATCCAAATTAATTCAAATATCTGTGTATCATAATTATATAAGGGACGTCATAGCTAAAATAGTTTCATTGTTTCATTTTGGTACAAAAAATGAAACACGCAGGTCTTCTTAGTTGAACTGAACAAATCTTGTTTAACAAATTCTTGCTGACCGAAGATTTATTTTCCACTCTACAACAACCACTTTCCGACAAACGCAACATTACAGTCCTATCTCTATTTCCATAGCAAATGTTCAGATCAGCTCCATTATTCAGTTCCACTAGTTCAGACATAAGTAAGACACGCTCTTACTTCCATAGAGTTGAATCATTCTTATTTCCCCCGCATTCTAAGTGTCAGAAGAAAGTTGCACTCAGATGTTTCCCAAGTACTGCTACTTTATAAAACAGATTCTTGTATGGATGCTTCTCTGAAACACCACAATATTCACCTGTTCAAGACAAACATCAATCGTTATCTATTCTCTCTATCATCATAATCTTCACTTCCTACCACTTCCTTTTTCAGTCATTCCGCACAAATCATTCATCATGACCATTTTTACAGTAATCTTTGAGTGGCTCTCGAGCCTTGTATTTGGTGAATTTTAGAATTTAAAAAAATTAAAATCATCTTGTTTTTAAATGCATTTAGTTTATTCTTTACCATGTTCCCATGTGTCTTCAAAAAGTCAATATATATTTGTAGTGATCTTAGCACCATCTTGTATTATCTATGGGTTCACCACTTTAGCACATAATCTTACCGCAGACATCACCACCTCGACCTCGCTGGCTTCTTAACCTGTGAGGCTGGTTTCTGCCAGCACCACCAAACATTTGCTTCGTCCGTCTGTCCCATCGATCCTTATGTATTCTGTTACCCATTTCTTTCGATTTTCCTTATGGGTGTCTTTTTAAGAAGGCCTAGTGTTTCGGTCTCACATGTTTTGCTACTTGATTTAGGACTCGAGATCTTTTGATTTTCAACATTTCTTCATCGCTGCAACAACGCCTAAGCATCTGACAGTTTGGAAAAGACGGATATTTTATAACTTTTCTCTTGATACAAGACGTCAAAATTAATCAAGTACAAAAATGTAACTCTATTTGAGAAGTGTTATAACAGACGAGGTAACACAGACGCATTAGAATAAGGAAAGATCCAAAAGCTAAGCAAAGGATTAAGAAACATGAAAACTTCGTTAGAATCAGTGCTGAACTGCTATGAAATATCAATCCTTCTGTATGACTTTGAATGCAGGACAATTTCCTCAAAGAAGACTGGAGGCAAAACAAATGTGGTTCTACAAAAGGATACTGAGAAAACCATGGGTAGATAAAAACAACGTGATTAAAATCAGAAAGGAACAGTTTTAATTACTGCGATATATAATGAGGAAAGAGAGTTGAGAGAATTTGACACTCACAGGATATATTGAAGGTAGAGGGAAACAGCGTATAACCAATCTACCTAGTTTACGTTAATGGACAGCAGAATAGAGACCGGGAGAGATAATAAAGAAACGTCCTGAGAGGTTACGACACATAAAGGAAGAATTCGATATATATGCCTGCTATCATTGGGTACAACGGCAGTCCCATGACTGTGCCTTCTTCCTGACGAATAAGAAAATCATAAGTAAAAACTAAAACTCTTGATACGTGACACAGTTCGGCGAGTTAAACTCCTCAACGTGCACTTGCATCGAAGATTACATACAACGAACTTTGCATGTTCCAAAACAATAACACATTTCTGATAGCATTTTTTCGGATTACATCTCTATTTTCGTTGTCCTCTTATTACTAAGAAGTAAAAACATGAACAAAATCTACTTCCATACCTGATGATATATGTAGGAACAGACGAAAGCTTGTAAAAATTAAAAAGACCTTATGCAACTGGAATTTATAAACGGGGATCATATCATTCATATACAGGTTCGGGGTTGATGTATCTTATTTATATTGTTTGGGACGAAGTATTCTCGCCATTTAAATCATTAACCTCTATATTTGTTTTTGTATCAATGATTCATGAATTTATAATATATATATATATATATATATATATATATATATATATATATATATATATATATAAGATAACGATATATAAAACGCAATAGTCTCAGCATAAAGAAACTGACCGCACTTTTGACATAAACTCTAATTAAATTGATTGTGTTTAACGCGGTAACTCAACACCTTGTGGGTCATTTAGAACCAAATAAAGTGTAATTAAGAGACAAAACAATTCACTAAATGTTTATAAAGTACTTTAATTGTTAGTTCATCCTCAGTAGATTTCCGTCCAGGTTCTTACAACTTTTCCCCATTCTTGACAGATCTGTATTATCAAAATGTGGATATTTAATAACAAAGATGATGGAAACAAAAACAAAAAGAATCTAAATGAAACTGGCTAGATTATAGACCCAATGCACATTAAAAAACAAACATATATATCTTTTTTAATTTGAAATTACCAGCGTCCCTCGATCGTTGTGCATATGTAGTTGCATCAAGAGAAACGAAACTAATTCCATGAAGTCTTAATGGATGAAACGCCAAATACGAAAACTTTTTCTATTTTGTCATACATTTTTCCTTCAATATATAAAGGGTTATTCAAAAAGAAAAGTTCAGATTTCTAAAGTTAATAAAAACAAATTTTAAAAGACAGAAACACATTTTAAATTTTCGAAATCTACTCTTTCTTTTTGAATAACCCTATATATATATATATATATATATATATATATATATATATATATATATATATATTGTCCATTTGTTAGATTAATCTTTGAATCGTTGTATCTTAGAAATGATTAAAAATATCTTACTGGAATTTTCTGAGGTTTTTATAACACTACTGGACTCTACTTTCAGCAATAAGAATGTATAATTATTCTCAAAATTTAACAGAAGAATCGTGATGAAATCGATCATAAACGAAAATGACATGTTCATCGTTAATTATAGTTATGGATCGGAACCGCAAAGATATATATATATATATATATATATATATATATATATATATATATATATATATATATATTATTCCAGAATCATTTACCAACTTATTCAAGATAATATTTGTTTTATATAACCTTCTAACTTGCTATCCTGGAGCAAGAAGGTGCCTCACACGTTTGTCGTACAATTTCATTTTCAAGTCTTTTTTAACGGCTCTCTGGACTGTCATAGCTGAAACTTCTCTCTCACGTGGCAAACGTATTATGGATTGAGTTGGATCTTTTGTAATTGATCTCTTCATCTCTAAGTTAAAATAATGATCACTCTTCCTGTTGTGACCTCCTGATCCAGTTTTTCTCTCTACTGTTCTCTCTTCTTTAAACTTATTCACCGTTCACTTGACCGTTCTTGAATGGACTTTGAAGATGGAAGCCAGAATATGAATGTTGGTAGCCCATTATTGAAAGGTTGAATGATTTTTCTTCTCTCATCATTGCTCATTTGAGAAGACAGTAAGGCTGACACAAAATGATTTGACCCGTTCTCTTTCTAGCTGAATCACTCCAAAGTTTTCCAGTGATTCTTACGACAAATGGTGTCAAAATCTGAAAACCTTGAAACAAGAAACTCAATTAGTTTAGTGTTTTTATTAGATGTTAAACATTTTGGACGGACAATTATGTAATTACACGATTTATAGAAGTTTGCTGTTACACCCCGTGTGTGTATATATATATATATATATATATATATATATATATATATATATATATATATATATATGTATAATAAAAAGGCTCAAACACTAATATTCCATGGTTATAATTTATTACATTGGAATTGGAATCACGATCCAATTCATCAGAGAGAAAGACCAGTAAAATTTATAATCCGATGTTCTTATTAATAATTTTTATTTTTATCTTTAAAAACAGTGCTCAATACAATTCTGCAGAGCGTAAATATTATAAATTTACTAGTTTAAAAATATGTTTCCATCGCTACACAGGAATTACCATATTTCAAAAACAGAAACTAAAAACTTCAAATTTAATTATAGAATTAGATTAAAATCCCCAGTACGGTTTCATTTTGAAATTTTCTGATTTTTATAAGCATATACATCTTTAATATTAGTTGCTAAGGATACAGCTAGCTATACGTACACATTTCAACCAATTTTTTGAATTTTCAATATCCGAATAAGAACATCATAGAGTTTGTTTTATATATATATTTATATATATATTTATATATATATATATATATATATATATATATATATATATTTATATAAATATAAATTTATATATATATATATATTTATATAAATATATTTATATATATTTATATATATATATTTATATATATATAAATATATATAAATAAATATGTATAAATATATATATATATATTTATATATATATATATATATATATATATATTTATACATATACATATACATATATATATATATATATATATATATATATATATATATATATATATATATATATAATTTGAGATTTTATTAATATTGGATTAACAAAAATGTTATCTCTGCTGAATGTGGAATCGGTGAGCCAAGTTCAAATACCGTCCTAGTCTGTTGCGTTCACTTTCACACAAACACCGGGAAACCATCTTTTCTCAAGCCAGCGAATGGTTAAATAGTAGGGTAGACTGAATTTCTATACCTGTTTCCCGAAAAAGATTACTCTGGAAACGTTAAACCACTCTTCTATTATTCCCAAGAAGTTATTGTAAATTACACATAACTAGTGGTGAACAGCATATTACGATATTTACCTGCCCATAATGTGGGGAAATCCGTGGACTCAGGCAAAAATTGCACGTAGATCCCACATACGCGGGATCGGGTCTGCTTCCCTGCACGAGACTCTGCCCTTCAGCATAGCCTCGTCCGGGTTCCTCTCTGCCTTCGGGCAGAGATTTCGAGACGGCAAGAGCTTCCCACGCTGACAGCTCACGTTGCCAGCGTAGACAGCATATTGCAATATTTACCTGCCTCCCCACGAGATAGGATGCAGCACAAGGCCAAATTTAATGTGGGGAAGTCCGAGTCCGTGGGCTCGGGCAAAAATTGCCCGTAGACCTCGCATAGGCGGGATCGGGTATCTGTCTACCTCCCCGGACGAGACTCTGCCCTTCGGCAGAGCCACGTCGGAGTTTCTCTCTGCCCAAAGGCAGAGAGTTCGACACAGCAAGAGCTTTCCACATTGACAGCACATGCTGACAGCTTTGGCAGCAATATTGCCCACACTTACAATTGTGTCCAATGTATTTATGAGGATTGGAACATACCCATTAGTGTTCATAGGTACGGTATATAACATATTACATGAAAAAATACTTTATTGAATAAATAACTATACTCAACTTCCTCTTTTACTTTTCTCTTTGTTCTTCTTCATCTACAAATTTTTTCGTCTTTCCTCTTCAGTTTCATTTTAACTTCTTTCTTACATTTCCTTCCTTCTTCTTTTTCTTCATTCTTTTGTTCTTTTTTCTTCTTCATTTCTTCTTTCTTATTCATCTTTGTTAGCATTTTTTCTCATTTCCTCATCTCTTTCTCTTCCCACTTCTCTCACTGTTTCTTTTGTTTATTTACTCTTTTTCTCTCTTACCTTCTTTCTCTTCCTCCCATTTTTTGCACCTGACTTAGTTTCTCTTTCTGACACTTCTCTCTCAACATCTTTAGTTTTCCTTCCTCCCATTTCTCTCCTATGTTCCTTCGCTTTCTCATTTTTCCCACTTTATTTCGTTTTTCTTCCTCTCTTTTCTATCCTACCTTCTTTCTCTTCCTCTCATATGGTTTTCACCTTACTTATATTCTCTTCCTCCCACCTACTTTTGTTTCTCTTCCTCTATCTTCTCCCCTACCTTCTTTTGTCTCTCTTCCTACCACTTCTCTCCCATCTTCTTTTGTTTCTCTTCCTCCCACTTTTCTCCTACCTTTTTTCTCTCTTTCTTCTACTTCTCCCACACCTTATTTAGTTTCTCATCTTACCATTTCTCTTCCTCTTTGATACTTTTTTATTTTCTCTTCCTCCCTACTCTTACTCTTTCCCACACCCCTGCTTCCATTTCTCTTCCATAACTTTAACTTTCCTCCTCCTCTCATTTTTCTTTGCTCCTCTTCCTACTTCAGTTCTTCAATTACTACTGTTTGTTTTCTCTCCAGTTACTCTCTTCCAAAAATTCATTTCTCTCTTCTTCTTTCCCCTCTTATTTCTATTTATTTACTCTCTCTCTCTCTCTTTCTTTTCCCTCTCTTCCTTCTATTTCTTCATCTCCTGTTTTCTCTTTCTTCTACTTTATTACTTCTCCTTCCCTCAGACTTTCCCTCTTTTTCCTGTTCCTGATTTGGTTTGTTCTTTCTGTTAATTTCACAGGATAAATGGTTGTCTGTATTTTTTCTTTAGCATGGCTGAGATCACAAGTCTTGTTTGAAAGGTCAGTTGGGATGAGTTCCCAGCCAAAGAGGGTCTGAGAGATACGCATCTTGATCAAGAATAATGGCTCCTTTCTTCTTCTTTTTAAAGATATTCTGCCTATTCTTGAATTTTCGGCGCCTCTGTTCTTGTACTGATAAATCACCATTCATTTAACACCAGGTGGTGTGATCACAAGCGAGAGATGAAGTATCTCTCAACTACAGAGTCAGAATCGTCAAAGTTTCGTATTTCCCAAATCCGAAATAATCTTCTGAACTTTTAGTGTCTGTTATTTGCAGTAAGTTAATATCGTCACCACTTTCTTTTTGTAGATATCCTTGTTTCTAAGATGTCATTGGGATGAAAAATAAATTATTTGCAGCCTGGAATGAAGGATATGAGATAAGAAAAACACAAGTGCACAAACACACACACATATGTGTGTGTGTGTGTGTGTGTGTGTGTGTGTGTGTTACAGTGGTGACTCCGGCGGTCGAGCTTTGTTGGGCTCAGCCCGAGTGAGTCAACATTCAAGTATATCTATTTCAAAGCAACAAAAATCTTTCGTAGTGCGTCGTTTTCATTCTTGACTTCAGCTGGATCCAAAATGAATTGTTTTAACTCCGTGCCTTACCATATTGACCGAAATAGATTTCCTAATGAAATAAGATTAATGTGCCTAGTCGGGCTGTGTAGGTCTGAGCCCTGTCAGGCCAGAGACATATTCAATATGCAATGTATTTCTTGCTTTAATTTTATTAATAATCTTTTTAAAATCTCTAATGAATTGCATGCCCTGTTTTTCAAAGAACACATTTTTATTTCAAATTATTGCTTTCAAATGCCCATTTTCAATAATTTATTCCGTAGCGTAAAAGCACGATGTATCAATTAAAAAAGGCCAAATTAAATTTAGCTCGACCTAAAGTCGGCGAAAATCAAAGAAAACTTGTAACTCGTGGACTTGAGGCTTGGGTTGAGAAGTGTGACTTGTGCAGTGTTGAGGAAATATGATATCAGTCAGCAGCCACCATTACTGACCCAATAACGTACAATAAATTAAATTAAACAGTCGCTGACAAAGAGATACATAAACACACTAACGCATAGGCCTATATACAAACACACACTCGAGATAGATACACATTTTCTCAATTTTTAGAAATTTGTAAACAAAACAATATTATCGGTTTTAAAAATCTTCCAAAAATAAAATATATATTTGTAAAACGTAATTTGTGTAAAATTAGCAAATTTAAAGTTAAATTAATCTGATCTGAAATAAACATTACTTACTTATAGCATAAAAAAGTAATATACAAGCAATTCTTAACGACGGGTCCTGTCTTTCTTATGTCTTCATTGACTTATCGAGGTGTTGACAGCTAGTATGGATGACCAGAATTGACATAAATTTATGAAATCTAAGTGAACGCATATTTTCAGCAATTATCTAATATAAAGATTTCACCTCTTTCTTTCTGATAGCAACAGTTCCTTTTCTGCTTAGAATTTTATTACTAGTACGATTGAGATATCTCGCGAGGAATTTCTCTGTTGACGAAAAATGTTGTGGTTGACGAGATATCTCGCGAGAAAAATGTTGTGGTTGACGAGATATCTTGCGAGAAAAATCCTATAATTGACACGATATCTCAAGGATCTTGTAGCTAACGAGATATCTCGCTGCATATTTGCTCTGTAGTGGTGGAATAGATATCTCAGGGGAAATTTCTTCGGCCTATCAAAATTGACGAGATATCACGCAGGAAAATTTTGCGCCATACTGGTTGACGAGATATCTCGCGGAAAATTCCTCTGATCAAGAGAGGTTGATGAGATATCTTTCGTGAAACTCCTTTGGCCTGGATCTATTAGCGAGATATCTTTTTAGCAAAATGTATTTGCACTGTAGCAGTTAACGAGATATCTCGCAAGTAACTCATATCCTGTAACGGTTGACGACATATCTCACGAGAATTTTCTTTGCACTGCAGCGGTTGACGAGATATCTCGCAGGAAATTTCTTTGCCACGCAGAAGTTGACGAGGCATCTCAAGTAATATTTCCCTATTATATAGCCTTTTAAGGAGTAGCGGCTAATGAGATGTCTTTGCGGGATATTTCTCTACCCTGGGGGCGATTAACGAGACATCTCGTATCAGTTCTTTTTTTTCCCTGCTTGACCAGATAATTTGATGGAAATTCTCTTCCTGGAATGGTCGACGAAATATCTCGCGAGAAATTTCTTTATCTTAATAGGGGATGACGGGACACCTAACGGGATTTTTTTTTTACCTGGAATGGATGATGAGGTATCAACAGCATGCGGAATCTTTCACCTGATCTATTAGGTCTGTTGGTGCATGCCTTTACCAAAAATATTACTCTGAAGTCAAAACTACCTCGTGCTGAACTCTGAAGGCAAAACTACCTCGCGCATTACATTTTGCGTGTGTGCATTGATAGCTGTTATGCCAACTGCCCGCCACTATAGTCTGATGAAGATATGTAGCAAAAATAGAAGGAATAAGAGAATACAATTGTAGTAAAGAAAGAAAGAAGGAAACGAAGAAAATGAATGAAGATAGACTTAATGAAAGCATTAGTAATGGATAAAAAAATATATATCAAAAAAATATATTTTAAAAAAATACGTAAAAATTACTAAAAATAGTGAGTAGCTATAACTTTTTTTAGTTTGAATTCTAAAACAAAACTTAATTACCTTTATATTCACACGCAAAAGAAAAATCGAAAAATAAAAAAAAAACATTTTTTTAATCAGGAAAATTCAAGAATTAAAAAAAGTATCGACCTAAACTGATACATCTTTAAAAATCGGTTGCCATTGAAATTTTTCCCTTTGCGCATGCGCATTAAAACATCTTTCCAAGCGAATGAATACAGCGTGAATATTAATTGGTGAATACAAATTTACCGCGCTTAGAAAAGGGATGCCCTTCACTACCTTTAATCTTGCGACTAAACACTATAACGTGCCCAGTGAAACGTTAAAAAGGCCTTTCCGCCTTTAACACATTGATTATAAGAGCAGATTTCTTAATATGAAGCATCCGCGGATTTTACAAGAAGTCGCTTTATGCTTGTACCCTGTCAAAAGTAATGCGTTGATGCCTAGTATTGTGTAAAACTCCGTCAAGTTTGGTGAAGCGTTCTAACTCATTGTGGCATCGATTCCACGTTTAGTCGGAAGACTTCTGGAGAGATGTTGATATGTTTTCTCGATAGTTATCCAGCGGGCCCTGATATCTGTAGGGGCAAGATCTTGCGTGAGAACCGACATTTTCACTTCCTCCCATAAATGATCGAGTGGGCGCATGGGCAATTTTAGGTAACTTAGGGTCTGATGATTAACCTGCTGACATATCCATCAATGTTTGGCTACATGGATTTCCATAATGGAAAATCGCGTCGTGAGTATGACGATGAACTGCATTCGACAGCAAGGCCTCTGAACGTGATGTTTTTAAGAACGCGGAACCATCTCTTAATTGCTGTTGTTCCCAAATCGACCTTGTCCCGAGGCTGTTAGGATCCCATCTTTGGGCAAATAGTGAACCCCAAAACTAAAATTAGAACACTGTAAGGGTTTTAAAATACATTTTTATAGTAAAAATACCAGCAATACGTTTTCACAGTAACAAAATTTTACCAGCAATACTTTTGTAACAAAAAATGCAAATTACCAAAGCTCACAAGAAAATAAAATTTCGGCATTAAATGACAAATTATTACTTCAAAGCTCCCCAAAAATTAAAGTTCGGCATTAAATGACCCATAAGTGGTTGATGTGCCATTAAACAAACTATAACTAAAAAAAGTAGTTTTTGTATCCAATTTTGAAAGCAGAGTAACATATCATATTATTACTTCAAAGCTCCCAAAAAAGTATGTTCGGCATTAAATGACCCATAAAGATTTTATGTGCCGTTAAACAAACTATAATTATAATAAAAATAAATAACCAACAATCCATTCTTGCATTTAATTTTGAAAGCAGAGTAACATATATTATTACTTCAAAGCGCTAAAGAAAATTTAATTTCGGTGTTAAATGACCCATAAAGATTTGATATGCTGTTAAATAAACAAAATATAAACTATACAGTGTGACGCAATTGTCACCGGTCATGTGGCGTGTTTAAATGGGGCAGCGGATTCAAACTGTGCCAAGTATACACACCTCACACCATTTTAGAACCACGTGTTTGCACGTTGACTCGTTAACGCTGCCACGCCCACAAACCTCACACAATTATAGAATTACTAACCTACTTGCAAGAAAAGATTCCGGAGCTGTTATGTGATATCTGTCCTCCTTTACGGCAGCGAATGTTGGATGGTCTCCTCAAAGATGAAGAAGAGACTCAAGGCGACGGAGACGTGGTTCTACAGAAGGATGCTGAGGATATCATGGACCGAGCGAGTGAGCAATAATAAGGTCTGGAGAAGGATGCAAACAAGGAGGAGACTTATACTTAACACCAGGAAGAAGCAGCTGGAGTTTCTGGGATACATAATGAGGAAGGAGGGCCTAGAGAATCTGATACTCACAGGTCGAATAGAGGGAAAGACAAGGCATGACATACCTAGCGAGATTAAACAAGTGGATGACAGAACGTCGTCTGGAGGAGGTGGCAGAGGGACGAAACTTATGGGGAGCCATGATCGCCTACGTCGCATAAAAAGAAAGAACCTACATGATGGATGTGTGTTGTGATTCTAATGGATGTGTGTTGTGATTCTAATGGATATCGGCTCGGAACGAGAAATCGGAGAGCCGAGTTCGAATTCCAGTCGGACTCGTTAGATTCCCTTACGTACAGAGGAAGGTGACGCCATCTCTTCACCCCCAGTTACGGATTGAATAGAGGCATAGTCTGGGTTCTATAGCCTTGGTTGGCAACCATTCTACTGCAGAAAGAAGCGGCAACTTATTGGGGGAAATATCTTCTGCTTAGTCAATGTATCGGAAGAGACATGATCCCCCAAAAGTGTATAATGTACGGTACTTAACTGACTGGGCCTATAAGATAACTAGAAGACGCTGCCACGCGTACAAACCACGCCCCGTTATAGAAACACTAACGGTCAACTTAGAGTTTCCAGTTTCTTGATAGGTCATCATGGTAGCGTACTTGTTCCGTAACTTTCGATTAATGCCACGGTAACGTATCATTTCCGGATTTTTCGATTGGTCACGATGGTAAAGTAGGTTATCTGGGTCCTTGGATCCCCATACTAACGTAGAATTTCTGGGTCCTTTGATCGACCGCCATTGTAGTTAGATTGACCGATTGATTTGTTTTTACGGCTTATCAACCCTTTGTGGGTTATTTAAAGTCGAAACATAATTCGAGTAGAAGGTTATTTATAGTAACCGGTGTCTAAATACTGATCGAACTCGACAACTCTGCTTTCAGCGTGATTTGACCGTAGGCGCCATGGTAGCCTAGAGTTTTCAGATCCTTGGATTACTTGTTTCTGGATCCTTTGATTGGTCTCTCTCTCTCTCTCTCTCTCTCTCTCTCTCTCTCTCTCTCTCTCTCTCTCTCTCTCTCTCTCTCTCTGTTGAGTTACCATATTCATGGATTGGTCGCAATGGCACTGTGAAGTCTCGAAGATACTCTTTTTTTCGGATTTTCCCCATTATGTTTATGTGTTCTTTAATCAGGTGAGCTATTGATGTTGACTCCGTACAAGGCTCGAGAGCCACTCAAATGAGGAGGTAGTAAGAAATTAAGATTAAAGATTGAAGTGTAAACACAATCTTTGACTTTATAGCACGGATGTGATGAGAATGATTTTGAGGTGACATGGCAGGTTCAAACTGTAAAGGGGTCTGTACGGGTGGGGAACTAAAGAATGGTGTTTTCTTGAACATCTGTCATGGAAATAGCGATATAGTAGCGACAGGCTTGCAATGTTGCATCGACGGGAAAGATATATAATAGAGTTAACAATTTCTTTGATTCGCCAGTATGCTTGCATTTCCTGTGTTCTTGGATTGATCATAGTGGTATAGCGTGGTTTCCGGATTATTGGACTGATTGCCCTGGTGCCATAGTATTTCCTGTTATTTTACTATAGTGTTTACACATTTTTCGACTGTTTAGCGAGTTGCTGTCGGGCTTCCATATTTTTGCATTGCTTATTGTTATGCCATTGACTTTCCGGATTGTTAACTTTGTCCATATAGAACCGTAGATTTTCTGCATACTGGAATTGTATACAATGTTTTCATAGAGTTTACAGGTTCGTACATAGGTTAGTGTTGTATCATGGAGTTTCTGGGTTGTTGGGTGGGTCACCATATTGTAGATTTCCCGGATTTTTGGATGAGCCGATGTGACACTGTGAATTTACCAGATGCTTAGATGAACTGGCGTTCTTCCGTAGAGTTAAGGGTTTCTCGGATTTTTTTTTGTGTGTGTGTGTGCATAGTTTCTATATACTTCGATTGGTCAATGTGTCACTCTAGATTTAACGACTTCTTGAACTGATTTCAGGGTTACCGTGAAGTTTCAGAGTTAGCCTAAATTTTTCTGAGTCCTTAGGGTTTTGTCCGTGGTACCCTTGAGATTGTATGTTCTTAAATTATTCAGAATTTCAAGATTATTCATTCTACTATCTTGGAGATTACAGTTTCTTGAACTGGTATCTTCGAAGAAATGGTTTCTTTGATTTTTTTAAGTGCATTACGACGGAATTTCTGTGTTCTTGCATTAGTCGCTATGCTACCGTGGAGTTAGTGGCGTCTTTGGCCAGAGTGATACCATGAGATTTACGATTTCTTAGATTAGACGCGACCCTATTATGGAATTTCCGCGTTCTTGCATTGAATTCTATGGTACTATCAATGTGTCTCTGTGGTGTTTATTGAAATTATAAACTTGCCACCTTCAACATTTGGATTTGTCACCGTCATATCGTTGTATTGCCGACTTTCCAGTTTTTTAATTTTGACGGTGTGCCACTCAAATTTCAGAATTTTTGGATTAGTCACTATGGTACCCTAAAGCTTCCGTGTTCTTTGATATCATAGTGTGATAGTACCCAGTTTCTGTGTTCTTGCATTTACTGTAATGGTATAGGAGGGAAAAACTTTTAATTTAACAGTAAATGCAATAATTTCTCTCCGATCTTCTGAGATGATGAGCTACCATTATTTACATGTGAACTAATGACTTCATTTTTGTTATTATCACAAAGTTCCGTCCGTTGTGTCCTCCGGTCTTCACCAGGCTTCTCCCGATCCGGGTAACTTTCAGGGAATTCCGAAGTAAACTGTTTATTTGATCTACTAGATTAGATTGTTTTCGTTATGAGAAATACCAAGACATGGTCAACGGCTTGAGAACAATTTACCCCTAGTAGATTGAATAAAGTATTGAAAACGAAAATCCCTGAAGGTTATCCTAATCTAAAGAATCCTGAACAAGGCTGATGATCATAACTGTTGAAATGTGGTGATAATAACAACAAAGATCAGGTCATTATTCCGTATGTAAATAATTTGAATGAAAAAATATAATAAGTGTATAAATGGTAGAAATCATTTTCGAAGAACAAGACATAGATAGATAGATAGATAGATAGATAGATCATGAACAGACTGAGATAGATAGATAGATAGATAGATAGATAGATAGATAGATAGATAGATAGATAGATAGATAGATCCTTATATGCAACTTATCTATCCACGAATTTTTTTGTGTGTGCGCGTACGGGATGAAAGAAAATAGAAAGAATCCAGATGTTATTGTCATTTGAACATGACAATAAATAGATGCTTCCGTATCTGCGCATGCGTACATGTCTCATAGCATGCGTCCATTTTCTTTTCGCTGTCTATGCATTGATTTGATCGCGTCGTTGTCTCAATCTGTTTGCTTGTATATCCATGTCTTTTACTAACGTTCATTTCCGATTTTTTTTTTTATCTGTATTTGTGATCATTTGCTACGAGGAGTGACAGAAGAAAGAGAAGAAATCCCGCAGACATGCCCGTGGGATATTTTAGTTTTGGTCGTTCGAAAAAGAAAATCGGTAACGTGAAAACCGCTAAAAAAAAAAACGAAACAAATTTACTTCGGTTTCAGCAAAAGACCAAGAAAGTCAGATGAATTTACGAAACGCTTGTGAACAACAATGAAAGATCAATATTATTAGAGCAATAAAGCTAATATAAATAAGAAGCTATTGTACAATAGAAATGTTTTATTGATAGCCGTGTATTTAACCTGATTGCTTCTTGTTTTTCGTTTTTGTTGTTTTTTCGTCTTCAGCCGATTTTATTTCGTTCAGATTCTAGCGGTTTCTTCATTATATGTCCCGAAAAGGGATATATTTGTTCGAAGTAGCAAAGTGGTTGATGACTACTGTAACCGAGTAGGACAAATCTAGCAAGTAACCGTAATGGACTGATCCTCGTCATAGTGGTAGGCAATAGGAGTAGCCAATAGACGTCCCCCTATCCCTCCACATCAGTCTGTATTTATGGCTGACAAGAGCCAATCATATTACTGTAATGGGGAACCAGGTGTATGTATATTCATTACATCAGAATCAGCACAGGAAAAATATGCAATTGTTTTTACGTGTAAGTGAAAAACTATAAAAAAATTAATATCTTTAGAATGGAAAATATATTTAAATCAGAAATCTAATTATGAATCTGATATGTCCCGGAAAGGGATATATTTGTTCGAAGTAGCAAAGTGGTTGTTGACCACTGTAACCGAGTAGGACAATCTAGCAGGTAACCGTAATGGACTGGTCCTCGTTGTAGTGGTAGGCAATAGGCGTCTATATACGTCTATATTTGCGTTGGTGTCGGCGTGCACAAAAACTGGGAAAGAGCCACTGTATGTTTAGAAGGAAGCGAAAGGTGAAAAATAAAAACTCGAATCCTCTTTCTAATAAATTCGGTTGTCTATTCACATATTCACTGGCACGCATCGGGTGGATGGGTTTCTAGGAGATGCTTTTTTGAGCACGCTTCTTAAAGAATATGACAGGGATACCATCAGGTCCACATACCTTGTAGGGATCTAGGTTAGAGATGATAGCAGAGACTATGGAAGAGATTCTATATATATCACTTAACAGAGATTCAGTTCTAGGTGGGAAGGTAGGCCGGAATATTCCGGATAAGTCAAGTGTAGAGTTTGAGGAGAATTTACGGGCAAAGCATTCAGCTTTATGCCAGTCTAACAGACCAGCGTTTTCCCTTCGACCAGAGAGAATTCTGACTTTCACCTACCACCACTCTTCTCATCTGTACATCACGACACCCGGCTTCGGAAACCTCTTACAGAGAACAGAATTCGCCCGGGTACAGGCGGCCTGGAATTACCGTCAGTCCTAACTGTGACCGTTTATGTAAGCCTACGAACGAAAACCACCAACATCCGGTCAGGTATCACTTGATTCCTAATGTTTTTTTTTTTATCCATTTATTATTTTATTCCATTTTCATCGAGTGAGTGACAGATCTGATGACCTCGCCTCACAGATTTCACTGCTAGTCATAACAAACACAAAACACGTAAGGCTAAGGTAAAATCATTTACTCTCCTCTCCTAGGGTTGAGTTCCGATTCCAGGCTTAGTCTCACAATATTATCATCCCACAGACCAATGTAAACACGAGACTGAATTTCTCATAAATGAACATAAAATTTTATTTAATTCCGGCCTATATCAGTTACCTTCGTCCAATTGATGTTCAACCATGGGGATTTCTCCGAATGCCATGTATGAGAAAGAGAGAGAGACAGACTCTCGGCGACTGTCGAACACTCTGCATTAGCAGAGGGGAACCCGGACGAAGCTTTGCCGAAGGGCAAGGTTTCGTCCGGGGAGGTTGACAGGGCCTGAACCGGTCTAGGCGGGTTCAGAAAGACCATATTTTTGGCCGAGCCTACGGGCTCGGGGATACCCACATTAAAACGGCCTTGTGCCACATTCGATCCTCGTGGGTGGATTGATAAATACCGAGAGACTCTCTGAGACTCTCTCTCTCTCTCTCTCTCTCTCTCTCTCTCTCTCTCTCTCTCTCTCTCTCTCTCTCGTGGCTGTTTATATATCTATCTGCCATGCGTTTCTCTTCCACACGTGCACATCTCACGTGTCCACCTGTGGGGTCACAACTGACATTGGGTGAATTACAAAAGCATATTAGAATACCGAAATATGCCATCCAAATGCTAAACAAAATTAATGAGCTGGAACATTTCGTTAGAAACAAAGAAAAGAGCACTGAATTGCCATATAATACCAATCCTCCTATGCGGCAGTTCATGTTAAGCAATTACCTCAAAATTGAAGCAGCAGATATATGATTCTACAAGAGAATCTTAAGAATACTATTATATAGGAATAACGCCAGTGAGCAAACAGGCGATTCTATTATTGAAATCAGTAGACCACACGATCATAGAGCAAACGCTTATATTTAAGAAATAGCTGACGACTAACGATTGTTATTCCTAGTCTATCCCCTATACTATACTGATCGTCATTTCTATTCTATCCTCTATTACTATTCGGATCATTATTTCTACTTTATCCTCTATTACTTACGGTTCGCGATTCTCTTTTCGCTATTCTCTATACTGATCACAACACGGATTACCATTCGTTGGTTACTATTCGAGCAAGTATTATCGACAAGTAATATTAGTGCGAATGCTATTCGAAGGCGTCTGACACTAGCATTGCTCAACGGCGTTACTATAGTTGTATCTGCGATTACAAAGTCTCTACTACAACGAGCATTACGAAAGTGACAACGAGTATTCGTTGGCATCACAAAAATACGATGAACGGAGCAGGTGAGAATAATACAGAATTTAAACTGGGAACAAACCCGCTTGCATACGGATAGAAAATGAATTACCTATACAAAAATAGAAAGGTGCGTAAGATGTGTCTTCTTACCGGATTTATTCAACTGTAAAAGCGAGACAATCCTAAGAGAACTAGAAGTCCTACCAGGATTTAGTATCGGTGGACACAATTTTAACTTCATAAGATATGAAGATGACACTGTGTTCATGGCAGACACAGAAAAAAAGCCTGACAAAGTAGTAAAGGAAACTGAGAAAAAAGGAATAACCATCAATTGTAAGAAAACAGAATGTATGGTTATCAGTAAGAAAAAAAGCCCCAAATGCGTCCTATGAATTACAGATGTCAGAATCAAACACGTACATAAGTTCGATAAGTGTTTTAACAGATAACAGAAAATGTGACACCGAAATCCGAAGACGCATTAGAATAGCAAAAGATGCCTAGCAAAAACTAAATAAAGGAAAATGTCGTAAGAAACAAAGAAAAAAGAGCTGAATTACTATGAAATATCAATCCTTCAATATGTCAGGGAATGCCGAAGAATTTCAACACAGATGAAGAGGGTTCTACAGAAGGATACTGAAAATACCATGGATGGCGCATATAAAAAGGTTTTGAGGGAAATAGAAATGACAAGGTCCCTAGCATTTAGAATCGGAAAGAGCCGGTTAACATTTAAGGCCTCAAGAAGAAAAGAAGGCTTGGATAATCTGACACACACTGCCAATTGACATTTTGGGCCTCAAATGGTAAAGAAGGCTTGGATAATCTGACACTCCGAGCCAATTGATATTTTGGGCATCAAAAAGAAAAGAAGGCTTGGATAATCTGACACTCCGAGCCAATTGATATTTTGGGCCTCAAAAAGAAAAGGAAGCTTGGATAATCTGACACTCACAGCCGATTGACATTTTGAGCCTCAAAAAGAAAAGAAGGCTTGGATAATCTGACACTCACAACCGATTGACCTTTTGGGTGTCAAAAAGAAAAGAAGGCTTCGATAATCTGACACTCCGAACCGATTGAAATTTTGGGCCTCAAAAAGAAAAGGAGGCTTGGATAATCTGACACACACAGCCGATTGACATTTTGGGCCTCAAAAAGAAAAGAAAGCTTGGATAATCTGACACACACAGGATATAATCAAGGCAAGCGGGACGGAGGAAAGCACCGAGTAACCTACATAACGAGTTTGTGTAAATGTGTGACAGAACATGATTGGGATGGATAACGAATTATCAAAACTTACTAAGAGCTACGAGCGATAGGATGTTGTGGATAGCCATGTTCATCCACGTCCTTAAAGGACACTGCATATAGAAGAAAAAGAAGAATGAAACAATGGGTAGTTATTTCTCTTGTAAAGTTGTCTCGTGTTAGACTAATGGTTAACGAGGTAGTCTAATTGACAATTTCTAGTGAGAAATAATTTCAGTAATTCGATCTTCATTGGGTGAATCGTAATTGTGAAGTGACTTATCTTGACCACACAAGTAAGATATGTATCATACCAATTATGAAAGTGTAGTGAATATTTTCGGCCCTGTGCCATATCGAAGCTACGCTTGGAAAATCAACATTATATCGGATGGGCCAATCCGGCATGAAGCATCCATTTTGACGCATGCGCTGCAAACATAGCAGACGACAGAAAATAGGACGCAGAAAATGAAGACAATGTCAAAGAAGAAGAAAAACAAGAGCAAACTGAATTCAAATTAAAAGAATGCATTAAAAGAGAGGTTGCTGTAAATAAAACAAGGACATTCGATAAAAAAAAAGTATGTTTTAAAATTTTAAGTGGTCTTTTGTAGTTATTATGTATGTATTGCTGAAAAGCGTATTAATGTTGAATAGCGTGATTTGTCCGGCCCGCACAGATGTAAACGAAATATCCGCCCGTATATTTACTGGAAAATTCTAACTTATGCTGAGGTATGTACGTAAGTATGCATGTATGTATGTACGTATACATGAATATACTCTTGTTTACGTTTTTGTATATGAATAGTTTATTAGCTATTCATTAGCGAGATTAGACACCATTTTTATATATACCTAAAAAAAAGTATTCAGTAATAGAAATGCATGCAATGTAAAGTGAATCGCTTTCTCGTATTAAAAGAGAAATATATTCCACTGGCGTGTGTAGGGAAAATAGACACTTGGTCATTACAATGTTTCCATAATTGTCATTATTTTTCTCTTTCGTAGCTGTGCAGAGGTGCATCATTCATTCATTTTATTCAGTTTGAACATGCAGCGCCACCGCTGTAGTTACCGATCCCCTCCATCTCACAATTGTGGTTCCCGATGATATTCAAGGCGATGGCATACCAGTTTCTTTTGCACCGGGGATGTTGAGGTTAACCCTCCTTTCAGCGGTGGATTTGTTATTGAAGATGCCTTCTTCTAGCCTTTATCTAAAGAGGTAGGGAGAGATAACACCTGTTAGGGTCCCAGCTATGGTATGACATCAGTTACGTAGCGGTGGTATGACTGACTATGACTAGTTTAGACAAGCATTAGCCAGCAAAGACAAGCATTAACCAGCTTAGACAAGCTAAGACCAGCGACTTGAGTGGAAACACTCGGGTCCCCACGTTAAAAACCGACCTTGTGTCATAACCTGACCCAGTGGGGGGGGGGGGCGTCAAGTAAATCTCAGGTAGTGTAAGCAGTTTACTCTGTTCGCTTGTGTGAAATTGTTTTTATATACAACAAGGCTTCCTTTCGTTTATACGAACTACATAGAAAAATTGAGTCCCTCTATTTCTAAATGGACGGCTGAAGATTAGATCGGCCTAAATATATTTTGCCGTCAAGAAAACAGAAAAAAAAGAATTAGTCCAATTTTCCGAACAATGCTTGGAATAGCCAATGTTTTGATTTTGTAGACCGTTCGCTGTTGTCTTGGGTTCGATCTCTACTGAAGATTGTAGCTTTGTTTGTGACGAGGCTGCAAGCTTGACACTTCAAAACATAAATATCATCCTCTAAATTCAAAAATGCTGACCCATTAAAAAATGATTAAATGCAACTCCGGCAACTTGGCAACTGTCTTCCGGCTGCTCACTCAGCTGACATATTAATTTTCCGAACTCGTTTTCGAGGCACCATTATCTGTACACCTGAGATATCAGACTTCTCCAGATCCCGAAAAATTATCCTTTAACTTTTTTAGAGTTACTCATCTTTTAAGTTGGAAGATGCTGATGGCTTAACTGTTAACTAAACGGAAAAATGGAGTCAGCGAACAGGGGTTCAAACGCCGACTGGGACAACGTTACCAGCGATGAACTCTCCTCGTAGATATGGAATCACTGTTTTTGGTTGCTCGGGAGATTTGACTGAATCTTCTTGTTTTCTCTCACCTGGTTAAAATGTAATCGAACTTTGGACTTCGAAGGTCGTTAATAAACGAAGCGGATACTATTGTTAATCGCTTAAGTGTTCTGCTTCGTCGTGAAGACTATCTTTTTCGCAATTCTAGCAGTTGTTACCTGGGCATTCTACGCGTCTCTCCCATCTTTTGAAGATAAAGCTAGACTCGTCAAAAATTAGCGGAATTTTTGACACTAATGCTCTTGAAAATGCATGAATCTACTCCCATCAATAGCTGTTGGTAAATAGAATGGTACAAACCGTGACAGGTTACTTAGAGAGGATCTGGACACCAGCTTACTATACATAAGAACTGTCTGCTTCTTGATTGAAATAGTGTCAGGGGTAGGTACTCGAACCGAAGTGAAAAGCAGGAATTTGCTGATTTTCTTGTAGGATTGGTGTTATACAATAATCTTAGTGATATTTCTCCCTATCAGACTTTGTACTGTATTAATCTATTTCTTAGTAAATATTTAGATATTCACTTTAAATATTTAATTATTAATTTGGTTAATTTTCACCACAGCTCCCTGAATGTGAGCGAGAATGAAAAAGATAAAACATAATGAAAAAAAAGAGACCTCTTCTTCAATGCATAAATTTCAATGACTACAGAGGCAAGTTTATTTATATAGATTTGAAATTATATGTAAATGAATTCTTTTAGTAACTTCTGTTAATAAAATCTTCGTGGCCTATTTGGTAAGGCGCCGTTTTGGTAAGACAGACTCTCAGGGATAAATGATGTGAGAACAAGCCTCAGCAAAGGCATATTCTTTATTTCACGTTGCTTGCTTAATGTTATTCCAAAACATTTTCCTCTAGACATCTTGGAAATAATGTACCATTAATTTAAATAATTTAATTTAATGAAGACGAAATGTTCAGCTATTAAATAAAACATGTTTTGAGTCCTGTCTGTTGTTAGTTTACTTACTGCTTAAAAAAAAGTAAGGTAACATCCTCTAATGTTTGGTAATTTCATAATTTTGCCAGGGGTTGTTAGACGCACGTGAATATTTTTACTGTTGTTTTTTACTTATTTTATATACCAGAGGGCTTCTTGAAAATTTGAATTTTAGCAGAGACAGCCCCCAGTATGACTCGTATATACAACGATTCCAAAATCTGAAAAGATTCGAATTCAGAAATGTGTCTAGTTCCGAGTGTTTTCGATAAGTGATTGTGTACCTATATTTTTATTTTACTTTTGCACTTCCATACACTACAAGCCTAGCGAGACACTCAAAGTAGAGAGTTACTATTAAAATGCTTATGATAAGTGAGTTCAGTGGATAAAAGCGTTGGTTAAAGTAATCCAGTGACTTGACCCAAAGAGTTGAGAATTTAATAACTGAGCACGGCAGAGGTGAACAAAAACTTGGAGAATGAGTCACTAATGGGAAATAACTGAAACTGAGATATACAGAAAAGGCATGGCACGTGGAACTAGAACAATCTACCCCGGTAGACTAAATAAAGGGTTCAGTTCGAAATTCCAACCTGAAGAATATCACCTGGAGCGTACAACAGCCGAAACGTCGTGATACATATTGTCATATGACAATAAAGATGAGGACAACAGTCCGAACAATACAAATAGTGTAAAATAGATAAACGAGCTGTATGATATAAATTAAAAAGTAAGTGCTGACTAAAGAGGATACATAACTAATTACCTATTTTTTTTAATCGGTATCACAGGGGTTACTGGATGGGAAAGAATTAGGAACAGAAACATTAATAATGAGCGGGAAGAGGAAAGAGTAATGAGGGGGGCAGTAGATAGCATTTGACATTGCATTTACATTTTCGCAGATTAAAGTTCGCTGGAAAGCAAGGAGCAGAAAGCGATTTCCACAAGCGAGAAAAGAAACTGTTAGCATAGAACTTACGGTTACATCTAGCCAGCTCAACTGGAAATTGTTGAGATCTCAAAGCCAGTATCGTACTGCACTTAAATTTAAAAGTCTAGATACCATAGCGAAGAGCAATATTTATTTCCACTTCAAATACAGAAAATGTGGCGCAAGGCAAAAAATGGAGAATGGGGAAAAGGACAGTCTTCTTCTGCCTTAGTATTAAACTTAGCCACAAACACTGACCCAAGCATACCACAATATTGCTAAAATCAAAACAACACATTCTTACTTACCTTTCTTACTACATCCACCGTGCCATATTATAGCGACGAGCGATATTTATTCTGATATATAAACAGAAATGTGGAACAAGACCAAAAATAGGAATTGGGAAAGGACAGTCTTCTTCCGTCTTAACGATAACTTAGCTAGCCACAAACACTGACCCAATCATACAGACAATATTCCTTACCCCAAAACAACACATTTTTACGTACCTTTCTTACGACATTCACCATAATACCTCACTGTCTCTATGAAAATACTAACTAATCACCATATGTACAATTCATTGTCTTTGGGGTGGGGGAGGGGAATAAAACAACAATTCTAAAGAAAACTAGCCCCAATGAGTATTTACAATATGAAACAAAACTATTTGTAAGAAACTAACGAAAATAATATTAGTAATAAAACCCCCACAATCAGTAAATGTGGCAGAAATATCAGTTAACTGTCCGAAATAAATGCGGGACTGTAACAGCATAAAACATTCATTCATCAACAAATACGAAAACACACCCGCGAAACGAAAGGCGCCCCGAATCTACCAGCGAACTGACATCACTGACCACCTAACGAGGTAGGGGATGGGGAATTAAACTTAAAGAAAAATAGGAACAGAAATAAAAGGAGGCCAATGAGCATACATAGCGAAGAGCTCATCCGAACAATTACCATAAAATTATTTATAGAAAAGGCACAGAGAGGCAACCTTACGTTAAAAAGTAAGTAGTGATTATGAGACTAAGGAGGATATATAACAAGATACTGCGACTTCAAGAGGTTAGGATTTAGTATTCAGGGAAGTATCCACAAGGGAGTTGCTCCACAAATATGTAGTTATCGGGGGAAAAGCTGTCTGGGTGGAGATTTCTCTCGTAGTTCAAACAGATTAGACTTTCATAGACTTCCAGCTTTTATGAGTTTTCTGCTTTGATACGCTGTAATGAAAACGATTTTGACATGTTCATCTTGTTAGGAATTGAAAGGCCTGGAATACCTTTCACCTTTGCGGATGTCTTCTGTCATATGTAATAACATTGTGACAGACAAATGAAGACGCACCAACACCGTTCCCCGCCTCCGGCTGAATTAGATCTTATAATGACCGAAAGAGTTTTCGCTTGGGTTGGCAATAAGGCTTTAAGTTGACAGTGTCGCGACTGCAGAGCATGCAAAACCGCAAAAGGATTCCTGTATTCTTATTCAGCACGATCAGTTGTCAGTCTGAAATCTCCTTCTCTCTGTCCGCAAGTCAGAGTTGTCTACATTGTCGCCTAAATTTAATCTTCGACGTGTCCCCCACCTAAGTTATCCGTTCTTCGCTAGTGGTGTGTGATAGAAGAGAAACCTTACAATGACTCCAGAAACTTTCGATACGAATATTTCACTCACGCCGTCCGTGCACTTTCTCTCGCTGTCTGCCTCTTAGCTCTGTCGAGTTAATGGTAGCCTATCGATTTTCGATGACTGTGTTTTGCTCGAGAATTGTGTTCAGAGACCCAAATAATGAGGTTTATCTTAAGTCTCCCAACAAGATTTTAACGCATTGCGACATTTTCGAGACAGTATCGACTAATCGAAACGTTTATCAAAAGATATCAAACTTTCCACTTTTTTTTATGAGTAGGTTAATATCAGTAGGATTACTGCGGAATCCATTTTTAATGCCAGTCGGATTATTCGCCAATCAAAGAAGCCCTGACAATTTGAAAAAACCGTGAAAAGTATTTCTATCGATAATAAATACTAGCAGCATGGCCCAGCGTTGCCCGTGCTTGATTCAAAAATCGTACGACTCATACAGCAATCGCTATCACTTGACTTAAAATATTTTTGCCCTTCCTTGCCTTTAAAGGAGTGCCCTTTGCCGTGCTGATGTTGCTACATGCCTTACTTCTTGCCTATCTCACACTGCAATTTTTTCTAAGCTCTATACTAAACATTAAATCTGTTACGAAAAAGAACTAAACAAAATGAACACAAAACGATCAGCTTTAAAAAAAGACACGTAACTGGAAAAACCGAATGAAAAAAGAATGTTAACAACAAATACTTTTTCACATCCAACCCAGTTCTGCGAAGCAAGCGAATGAGCCAATTTGAGTAAAGTGCCATGCAGATTTAAATTTTTCCCACTTGTGACGAATGCAGCTATCGATTTTTTTGCATGCTAGTTAACATTCGTGTCAGTCAGCTGTTGGCTCTCACGCTGGCCAATAGAATCTCCCTGCCTATTCGTGGCAGCCAGCTATTGGCTCTCACTCTGGCCAGTAGAAAATGGCCGCAAACTACATGAAAACTGCCGTAGAAGCATGAGAAATCGATTATTTCCACTATCGATGGGAGTCGGGAAATGCAAAGTTGGTCTTGGCCTTCCCGCTAACTTGGAGCATGTGCATGTAAATTTTGGTGCAAATTCGTCGAAAATTGCGGCCTTGCATTCATTACACAAACACACACACACATCCTTCCTTTTATAGATAGAGATTCTCTTCGGCATCTGTTGTCATTTATTCACATCTTTCTTCATATCTTTTTTTTAATCATTTCATCTGAAACAAGGCGATAATGCCAATAAGACGCAAGGGGCGACTGGAAGTGAAAGAGAATGAGAAGACCTTCACGGGGAGAAAAGTCAATAAAAAAAACAGGCTTCAAAAACACAGAAGACGACGATTGCCGTTGCATTTAGATTTTTGAAGATTGTAGTTGACAAGGAAGCAAGAAATCGGAAAAGAGTTCCATGGGTGAGAAGTGCGAGAAAAGAAAATATTAGAATAGAACTTACGGTTGAATATAGTTATTTAAACAATAAAACACTGAAACCTATATGCCAAACCTATATCTAGTAGTACGCTTAAATTCATACAGTCGAGGTACCAAGAAGGAGAACTCATTAGAACAACTACTATGGAAATATTTGTTGAAAAAACAGAGGGAAGCCACGTCACGGCGGCGGGAAATCGAGATGCCAGGTCAGGACCGACAATATTACTGATTTTGGATTTTCTGGAGAATTTCGAGATATATAGCCGGATTACCAGACCAGATATCTCAGTTTTTATATCTATCTCAGTATATTCACATATAGATGATGATCCCGGACAGGTTTACATTCGAACTTGTTTGTGATATTCACTGAAATATGGATAAATGAAAAATTACAGCTGAAACACAAATTATTTTTATAAATGCATAAGCACAATGGACGTGTAGATTATAATCAATACTGAAAATAAAGTTAGAGAACCGAGTTCCAAATCTGGCCGAGTCTGTTCAGTTCAGAACGTACTAATACAGTTTGAAAAGGCATGAACCCATCTTTCTTCAGGGTAAAAAAGGTAGTTCTTTGGTCTTTATTATTTTACATATCTTTTTCCACTATCGTATTTTTTACAATGATATTCACCCTGTACAGTACAGAGAGCCGCTGGAGGTAGATCTTCACAGAGTAAGAGACACAGTTTATGTGGACATGTGGAGAAGATAACGGTTAACCCTATACTTGAACAAGTTAAGATTGCAGTGATGAGAGAAGAATTCTCTTGGGAGTCGGTTCCGCCAAGCAGCGATTCGTAGGAAGAAGCTGCTCGAGTGGAACTTACATCTCACCAATACGAAGGGATTCGCTAGAATGCTTCTGCCATTATTGCGACAACTTCATAATTCTTTCCCTCGCTCAGGAACATTTGCATTTTCTAAACAAAGAAAAACACTATAAAATAAAAGAAAAAATATAGAATAAACGCTAATCCTGTGTTACAATATCTGAATTTTAAAAAAATACCACCATTTAATTTGGCAAATATATCATCTGGAGTTGGTAGAGAGATATTTGTGGCGGACTTCACCGGATTAATTTAACTTTAGATTAGGAAACAGGGCTGACGTGAATAACATGACCACACAATTTATATTAAACGTAAAATACCACAAACAAGAAATACAAGAAGGAACAAAATGGTTTTAAAACATAACATTTGTATTTATTTGTGTGTTGATGTACATCCGTAGCAGTTAAAGATCTGTTGTAGTTATGTCTCTTAGACCGTAAATATTTTTATCTCAACTCACAAAAGTTGAATTAATTATAAAGCTGAGAAATGCTAAACAAACTGTAGTTTTAGAAGAATATTTCAAAGAGAAAAGTTCTTGCTGCATGTTTGGAAATGTTCTGTATGTCTGTAATGTAGGCTGGAAAAGTTCGTACCTACGTGCATGCGTGAATAAGCTTTTAACATCTGATCTCCCATGGTCGAGACGAGAATCCTTAAGATCACATCTTCGCAGGAATTTGGGAGAGTAAAAGAGAAAAGAGAATGAAGCAAGCGTGTGTTTGCTATTTATAGATAATGTAATCACGAGACAGGCTCACAGTGAATTGGCGGGAAAACTTGACTTGGTCAGGCGCGGGAAAATTATTTGTACGTGGGTGGATTGCAACGACCACTTGTGTGTTTATTGACCAATTAGAAGCTGATATTTCCTGAAAATATTTACTAAGCTGAGAAGGCTCTTTGATCCACATTTTGCACAAAAATGTACAAAATTATACATTGATAAGGAGGTAGTAGCGGGAAGTTAGGTGTTCATGTGGTGGGGGGGGGGGCAATCATTCAACCCAGTGGGAAAATCTGCACATGAATTATTATTTTTCTTTCTAATATAAACCACTGGAGTGGCCCATTCTGAATTATCTATTTTTTAAATAACTCCGCGGTTTTCTAACCTATCAAGTTCAGTGTTATTAGGTTGGTGCAAAAATAATGACGTAATAATGTCGTTTTTTGACGTATTTTTAACGTCAAAGAACGACATTATTACGTCATTATTTTTGCACCAACCTAATAATAGACTTCAACGTAGCAAAGGGTATCTTTCTTTTAGGATTAAAAATTGTTGCTATCGCATTTTCTTTTAATTTAAAAATGCCTTTAACTTTGTACATTTTCCAACTACTCTGAGAAAATATTCGTGGATTTATTTTTTTAGTTTTTTCAATGTTTTTTTTGTTTTTAGTTGTAATATTTTTTCAGAAGAACAATTAATTTTTTCCATAGAATAAGTTAATCGGCCATTTCCATAGTGCATATAATTCTAGCCAATCAATGCTTAGTAAATTCGAGTTGAAATTTTTTAATACAAAAGCATCTGCATTTTTGTTTTACCGCAAGAGCGACGTTACACGGAATATTTTCAAGAAAAATTAATTTCTTGCTCGATATTTCTATTGCATTTTTGTCGTTTTTTTTTCTCAAGTTAGGCTTGCCAATTCTGTTCCAAGTTTGTTCATCAATAATTGTAATATCGTTCCCAATATCCAATTGAAATCTCACCATAGCGTTATTTATTTTTACTGTCTCTAATTTTCTATTATTTGTAATTTCCAGTTGTTAGCTGCTAACACTACTTTCAGCGTGTTAATTTGTGTATTCCTTTTGCTTTTCAACTTGTAGTAGCTTCGTTTGTGACCTGTTTTCCCAAATTTAAAACATTTTTGGGTTTTAAATGGACAGTCCTCTCTGAAAGAAACATACCACAGCTATATTCTTGAGAGGTGTGTTGATCTCCACAACACCGGTGTAAATACATTTCAATACTTTTTTAGGATATTTTCTATATTATACAATTCGGGAGATTTGTATAACGTTGATATTTATCTAATGGTGGTTTTATTTGATCGATCTCATACGGTTTAATCGGCTGTGGAGCATTGATCAATGAGAAATTTCCAGCAAACAACAAAAAAATCTCTTTGCAAACAACTTTTGATAGGTTGGATAATTCAAAAAAACTTCGCCATTAACTGCGTACATCTTTATTTACTTTTAAGTTGTATTTCTACATTTTTTGATTGATTTGTTATTTACAGCTTATCAACCATTTACCGGTTATTCAAAGCCAGAAAATATTTTTAGATTGTAAGATTTTTTGGGGGATAATAATGATTTACTGATGCAAGTATTACTAATTAACACATAGGTGGTGGACAAGAGGTCGGAGTCTCCTTCGGGGAGGTAGACCGGCCCTGAACCCGTTTATACGGGTTCAATGGGCATATTTTTGGCCGAGCCCACGGGCTCGGAATGCCCACGTTAAAAAGGCCTTGTGCCACATGACACCCTCGTGGTGGGGTGACTGAATATCGTCAGTCAATAGTTCACTTCTGAACCGACTGTTCGGTTGAACTCTCTGCCTTCGGGCGGGAGGAACCCGAAGGAGGCTACGCCGAAGGGCGGAGTCTCCTTCGGGGAGGTAGACCGGCCCTGAACCCGTTTATACTGGTTCAATGGGCTTATTTTTGGCGAGCCCACGGGCTCGGAGTGCCCACGTTAAAAAGGCCTTGTGCCACATGACAACCTCGTGGTGGGGTGACTGAATATCGTCAGTCAATAGTTCACTACCAACTGTTCGGTTGTACTCTCTTCCTACGGACGGGTGGAACCCGAAGGAGGCTACGCCGAAGGGCGGAGTCTCCTTCGGGGAGGTAGACCGGCCCTGAACCCGTTTATACGGGTTCAATGGGCATATTTTTGGCCGAGACCACGGGCTCGGAGTGCCCACATTAATAAGGCCTTGTGCCACATGGCATCCTCGTGATTGAATATCGTCAGTCAATAGTTCAAGTGGAGTCAGTAAGTAGTTCAAGTCGAGTCAAGAGTCGAGTCAGAACCAGTCCGAAACAGAGTCGCATTCACACAATTACTGCAAGACATTGGAATAGTGATACTGGTCGAGACTACATTGTTCTCTCTACTAAACCTGATTGTTCATATTAACACTTCTACTTCTCTGTAAATATTCCTGTTTGTAATATATCTGTGTTATTCCATACCTGTGTTCGCATTCTTCTTTATTGGTTCTACCTTGGACTATCACCCGTGGTACAAGGAACCGGACCATAACAATTTTTATTCTAGCTTTATTGTTTATATCAATAAACAAAAATACGGTAAATTTTGATATTTTAAAGGTATAAGGATTCAACAGCTATTCCAGTGCAATCAAAAGCGATTTTTTTTTATTGCAAGTTATTAAAATCTAAACGCCCCTAATGCCATCTAACGGAAAACATATAACGATCTTTTTGGACCAACTCGATATGTAATTTGTATAGCTATTATGTTTCAGTTTGTACTGCATTATCTGCTTTTATTACATTCTGATTTTCACTTACGTCGTTATTATTCTATTTTCAGAGTGAGAGCTCAACCGATCGAAAAGCCCAAGAATATTAATTCTTTGGATGGACTGTGGAGACGCATGCGTCAAGCAACCGAGAACTATCGCCTGTTCCACAAGAAAGACGCCATGATAACGGAAGTCATGTCCGCCGCACGCGCAGAAGCCTACGACGCCATGGTGAAAAAGAACTCTCAGGAAAAGCAAAGACTGTTGAAGACAAACAAAGAAGCAGAAAAGGACTGACACTGGACGGAAATAACTAAGGAAATAATTAGCGAGTAATGGTTTTTGCGGAGCGAAGGTTTCGGAGAGGTGGGAAAGAGAAAATTTTTAAAGATGGCGGGAGTACATGCCATATTTTGTTAGAGCCTGTGCACGGTCGCTCCCATCAACTTGAGATTCAATGTTTTATTTGCATTGTGCCTAGAGTCAAATTGACGTAAAAGCATTTAGCTATTGTTTATTGTTGGAAATCTTTATTTATTTTTCTATTTATTGTTGGTTGATCTGTGTGGATGGTAAATGGCGATGAAATCGAAGAGAAAGAAAAAAAAAGATTGGCATAAGTTCGACTTCACAAAGTAATTAAATTAAATATGTTTCGCATTTCATATCTATCCGGTTATTTTTTCAATTCGACATACAGACAAAAACACAGATCTAGACTTTTAGTCCCCGAAGATTTGATAGATAGATAGATAGATAGATAGATAGATAGATAGATAGATAGAAATGAGAGAGTACTGAAAAGTTCTCGGCCCGACCAAATAAAGATTTCGGAAATATTCCCATGTTTGGTCATTTGGTTTGGGTTTGGGACGTAGGTCGAACTGATAACCTGTCTCTCTCTTTCTCTCTTTCTCTCTCTCTCTCTCTCTCTCTCTCTCTATATATATATATATATATATATATATATATATATATATATATATATAGGGAGAAAGAGAGAGAGAGATCGTGAAAGAGAAATAAAGAAAATGGGAGCGGGATATATACAATTTAAAAACATTTAATTAATTTTTAATCCAATGTTTACTATAAAAAAAAAAAACTGTACTCACTGTCATATAACTTTTATAGTAAGAAGAAGTATACAGTGTAATCCGGATATAAGAGACACGGATATAAGAGAGATTTTCTCTGGTCCCAAATTAGAGCCATACTTACCTAAACAAAATAGACAAAACCCGGATATAAGAGAAACCCGGATATAAGAGACTTCTCCGGTCCCGACAACTCTCTTATATCCGGGTTACACTGTATATATATATATATATATATATATATATATATATATATATAAGCTGTGCTGAAGAGTTCTTGGGTCTACTTTAAATGGATTTCTAAAACATTATGATATTTGGTCATCTGTTCATATTTTTCAAAGTTGCTCAGATCGATAATTGAGAGAGAAAGTGAAAGAAAGTTGGGCGAGAAAATGGTGAGAGTAAAAATGACTACCTACCCCAGCCACAATGGTAGGTTTGACACAAGGTTACAATTTGGAGACCCGTACAAGTATATTCAGGTTGATTTCTTCGCCTCTTCCCCTTTGGAGATCCCACAAGAATCAACCCTGATCCTCCCCCTTTCAAATGTAATGGGGCGGGTACAACATGTAGAAACGCCCTTCTGGTACTAGACTTTGGTTACTTTTCGTCTCGGCTCCCAGAATATGAGCGAGAATTAAAAACATAGGGAGAGAGAAGACGAGAAAGAAAAAAAAGCGACCTCTTCTTCAATGCGTAAATTTCAGTGAATATACAGGCAAGTTTATTTATATAGATTTGAAATTATATGTACATGGATTCTTTTAGTAACGTCTGTTAATAAAATCTTCGTGGCCTATTTGGTAAGGCGCCGTTTTGGTAAGACAGACTCTCAGGGATAAATGATGTGAGAACAAGCCTCAGCAAAGGCATATTCTTTATTTCCAATCCACGTTGCTTGCTTAATGTTATTCCAAAACATTTTCCTCTAGACATCTTGGAAATAATGTACCATTAATTTAAATAATTTTATTTAATGAAGCTGGAATGTTCAGCTATTAAATAAAACATGTTTTGAGTCCTGTCTGTTGTTAGTTTACTTACTGCTTAAAAAAAAGTAAGGTAACATCCTCTAATGTTTGGTAATTTCATAATTTTGCCAGGGGTTGTTAGACGCACGTGAATATTTTTACTGTTTTTTTTTTGCCTATTTTATATACCAGATGACCTCTTGAAAATTTGAATTTTAGTAATGACAGTCCCTAGTATGGCTCATATGTACTACGATTCCAAAATCTGAAAAAATTCGAATACAGAAGTGTGTCTGCTCGCAAGGGTTTTGGATGAGTGAGTGTGTGACTATTTTTTTCATACTTAAATTCACACAGAACAAGCCTAACGATTTGCTTAAAGTAGAGGGTTACTATTAATATGGTTATGATGAAGGAGCTGTATTATATTTTTTTAATCAGTATCACTCCGTGCAAGGCAGGAAAGCCACTAATTCACAAGGGGGATAAGAGGGTGTGAAGAATTACGAACGTAAATATTAATAACGAGTGGGAAGAGGAAAGAGTAATCAGGGAGACAGTAGATAACGATTGACATTGCATTTAATTTTTTGCAGATCAAAGATGGCTGGAAAGTATGGAGCCAGAAGGGAGTTTCACTAACGAGAAGTGCGAGAAAAGAAACTGTTAGCACATAATTTACGGTTACATCTGGCCAACTCAACTGTAAATTGATGAGTCTAGTACTGCGCTTAAATTTTTAAAAAAAAGTCCAGGTAATATAGCGAAAAGCTCGTCCGAACAATTTCAATGAAAGTATTTATAGCAAAGACAAAGAGAGGCAACCTCAATTAAAAGTAAGAGAGTATTATTAGGCTAAGGAGGATCCATCAAAATTATTTTAACTTGAAAAGGTTAGGATTTAATTTTCAGGGAAGTATCCACGTGGGAATCTGTTCCACAAAGATGTAGTTATTGGGGAATAGCTGTCTTAGAATAGAAAGGAATTTAAGGTGATTCGGCTCCATGAAAGTAGCATGACGCATCTTCGCTGTAAATGTCTGAACTAGTGGAACTAAAGAATGGAAATCTTTTGGAGATTTGCAATGGAAATACAGGTAGAGTAGCGACAGGCTTGCAACGCCGCGGGCGTGGCAAAAAGGCTGCAGAATAAAGAATATATATTCAACGACAAGACTGCGGAAACAATTTTGAACCCTGCGAAGGCGGGAAAGTGAAAATGGCGGCAGCAGCAGTCCGATTTTGTTTTAATCCGATTCTTGTAAAGATAAGTATGGCAAAAGGAGTCAAGAGCGATAGAATGAGCAGAATATTTTCCAGCATCTTTGGCAATGGATTCTTTATACGAGTTCCGTTGGAGATCTGAAATTAAAGTTGTGACTTGCTTGGCCGTCACTCAAGCTAGCCAACCTGAGTAACTGAAAACATTTCTTTTTATTATTATTGGGGCTTTACGGTATTTTTCCTTTTTCATTTCCTCTTAGAACTAAGTATTCTTTATATATATATATATATATATATATATATATATATATATATATATATATATATATATTATTTCCAACGTTAATATAGCGGATACTCTGTATTTGAAATAGACGCCTCATTTTTTATTTATTAAACAGTATATATATATATATATATATATATATATATATATATATATATATATATATATATATATATATGGGGAAATTGTATGACATAGTGTAAAAAGTTTACTTGTGATGCGTTTCATCCTTCAGGACTTCATTGGACTAAATTTATTAGGTTGTTAGGATTTCACATGCGCACGACAAAGGGGTGCTGGGAATTTTAGAATATTTTCTCTTTTATCTAGCCGAATTCATTTAGAAACATTTTATTTTTCTTTCCGTCACTTTTGTAAGTAGGTATTCCACACTGTGATATTAGAAGACCTGTCAGGAATGGTAAATGTTATAAGAGCCAGGGCACAATATTTACTGTAGACAACCTTGAAATTAATGCACTCACCACACATTTATGTCGAAGTGAATTATTTTCTCCTCCTTTCTGAAATGCGTTGTTTTCCCACCGTAACGAGAGTGACCACAACTCTGACATAAAAATGATACTTTGATCAAAGGAGAAAATAATTGACTACGACGTAAATGTCTAGAGATTACCTTAATCGCAATGTCATCTACAGTAAATCTGTGCCCTGTCTCTTACAACTTTTCACCGTTCCACGCAGATCTTCCATTACAGTGTGGAATACCTACTTACAAAATTGATGGTAAAAAGACTTTCAATGAATTCGACTAGATATAAAAAAAATTCTAAAAATGAATTCTAAATTTCCCAACACCCTTCTTTCATGCGCATGTGTAGTCCTACTAACATAAATTTAGTCCGATTAAGTCCTGAAGGACGAAATACTTCACAAGTAAATTGTTTCCACTTTGTCGTGCAATTTCCCCAATACTGTTCTTGCAATGTAACCCGGATATAAGAGACCCAGATAGAAGAGAAACCCGGATATAAGAGAGGTTTTCTCTGGTCCCAAATTAGAGCCATACTTACCTAAACAAAATAGTCCAAACCCGGATATAAGAGAAACTCGGATATAAGAGACTTCTTCTCCGGTCCCGACAACTCTCTTATATCCGGGTTACACTGTATATACAAATAGATATCGTTATCTCATATATATATATATATATATATATATGTATATATGTATATATATAGAGAGAGAGACAGACAGACAGACAGACAAAGACAGAGATAGATAGATAGATACTGATAATATTAGTAGTCAATGTATATATATATATATATATATATATATATATATATATATATATAAATTCCCAAGAGGATAGAATCCTGGCATATATATATATATATATATATATATATATATATATATATATATATATATATATATATATGGGGCATATCTTCATTTAAACATGTTTCATTGTATAATATAGATATATTGTGTCTACTTATTTTTTTAGCTGATCCTTTCCAGTTGTCTAATCAATTTCTTCATGTTAAGATGAAATTCATCAAGAAAGGAGCCGTAGTTTTGGTTTGTTTGTTTTTTTAGCCCATGTATCTTTGATCATTACTGCGGTAAATTGCTTATAAAATCTGCGTTATGTTGTAAAGGCAATTTTGAAAACACGCACGTACGCGATCTGTTTTGGATATTTTAAAATCTAAAATTTTATCCGTTGTCGTTATGTCATTTTTTCCCAAAACAAGCTACTTCCCATATATATATATATATATATATATATATATATATATATATATATATATATATATATATATATATATATATATATATATATATATATATATATATATATATATATATATATAGTTTGGATAGCGGCTCGGATTGAGGAATCTGAGAGCCGAGTTCGAATTCCAGTCGAATTCATTACATTCACTTACGTGCTAATATCCTTGTCTGTGTGTGTGTTTATAGTTATTTACGAATCACTTCTTGTTTATTTCTGCGAATCGAGTTCAAGTTATGTCATTGCTTGGTTTATCCTCAGTTATGAATAGCAAGGGTTATAAATATTGTAGATGGAATAAAACTATGGTGTGTAAGTGCTAATGTACACGATATGAAAGCATTTATACCATCAGAATATACACACCAGCACTTCCACAGCATTGACCCACCTTTTATTATAGTAGTATAACAAAAAGAAATTCCTTGAAAATGGTTAATAGTTCAGCCGAAAGCGCTCGAAACCAACAAATTCTTTCATAAATTCCTGAAAAGACTTATACAAGAAAAACAAACTAAACAAAAATAGGTGGTCAGTTTTGTTCAACGAAACATGTATTAAAGATGGATTACTGCCAAAACATACAACTATATATATATATATATATATATAGAGAGAGAGAGAGAGAGAGAGAGTGGGGGGAGTCCCCTCCCAAAATATTGGAATGACAAGGCCAATTCGTTTGTTTTGTTTTGTTTTTGTCACTGAAGACATTTAGCTTTAAGATCAATGATGATTATGAAGCAGGAGTTCAAAAAATCCCTTGCTGATCCAATACATTTGGAGGGGACTATACACACACACACACACACACGCACACACATATATATATATATATATATATATATATATATATATATATATATATATATATATATATATATATATATATATATATGAAACATTCTAACAAGTGTGAACCGAACGATTAAAAAGGCGTTTGGCGATAAAACTCTGGAGTCGAAGTGTTGAATATAACATCAATCAGCAAAGGGATAAATTTTATATTTATATTAATCATATATATATGTGTGCGTGTGTTTGTGCGTACGCGCGCGTGTGTGTACGTGCTCTCGTATGTGTGTGTATTGTTGTACAGCTTACGAATATACTTATGTA
The DNA here is from genome assembly GCA_963932145.1 of Acanthosepion lycidas. Classification (NCBI taxonomy): domain Eukaryota; kingdom Metazoa; phylum Mollusca; class Cephalopoda; order Sepiida; family Sepiidae; genus Acanthosepion; species Acanthosepion lycidas. The sequence continues at coordinate 23,136,828 of OZ010598.1, forward strand.
CACGTCATCATTATTGTATTCGTGTATGCATGTGTGTTCTTATGTATTATCAAAAAACACACGACTTTGAGCAAATATATGCATTTGTCTCTACAAATGCGTATATATAGTCTCATATGTTTTATTGTATGTATGTGCAATATTTATAACTGAAGCATACATACAATAATATGTATATTGTTCCAATATCCAACCATTATATATATATATATATATATATATATATATATATATATATATATATATAGGATATAATTCGGCAGCAACTACTCTTTTATACAGGTTTGGCTGAAAAGCAACTAAAAACTTTTCTTGCTTGCTTGTTTTTTCATCGGTTTGAACCGTTTTCCTGGTTTTCCGGGCCGAGCTTATCCAATAATTATTGTCCAATGCCTTCTTCACGAGCTAGTTATTTATAAGATACTAGCTTAAAAGCTACACTCCTAGCGGCTTTTTTAACCTATCTCCTGCGGAGAGCTAATTGAGTCTCTGGGCCCAAACTAAATTACCTCTGGTCTAGCTTAGAAAACAAACAACAATAATTTTGAAGAAATAACTTTGAATTCTTCAAATAATTCCATGGAACTTCAAAACCTGGCGTTAACTCTGATTCTGGCTATAAGTCCAAATCTGGCCAAAAGATCGATTTGGGCCAAAACTCCCATTTGAGCCAAAATTTCAATTCAGGCCGAAAATTGAGTTCTTTAAATCACAAACTCTGCGGAACGTCAAAACCTTCTGACTTTAATTTTGATTCCTTGACATTTTTAAGAAATAAAATTAATTTCCTCAATTCACGAAGTTTTGGAGATATTTAAAACTGAATTTAAAACACGATTTTTTGAATTCACAAAGTTTTTTGCGTTACTTTATGCTCAGTACAAATTAAAAAATCTTTTAAAATCACTAGTTTCTTTTAGTTAGGGTAATTGATTTTTAAGTTAGCTCCTGCGGAGCCTCCACCCTAAAACTAAATGGACCTCTGGTCCAGTTTAGATAACAACAATGATAATTTTGAAGAAATAACTTTGGATTCTGTAATTCGCTCCATAGACATTCAAGACCTTTTTTTAACACTGATTCAAACTATAAGTCCAATTCCTGTCAAAAAACCCAATTTGGGCTGAGAGTTCAGTTTGGGCCGAAACTCCGATTTGGGCCCAAATTCCAATTTAAACCGAAAATTGAGTTCTTCAAATCACAAACTCTGCGGAACCTTAAAACCTTCTAACTTTAACTCTGATTCCTTGGTATTTTGAAGACACACAGACGGACAGACAGAATTTGCCTTTTATTTATTTCGATTATCCGAGAAATAGGCTTATTAAAGTTCTATCTGTGATATAACACGTATTTATGAACACAATCTTAGTACCAATTAAGTTTCGTTGGCATTCAATAAAAGACGCATATATAAGAACTGACGCTGCCTAAACGTTCGAGAAAATGTCTAAACAATTGACTTCCTCAAAGAAATAAAGTGTATAAAAAATATGGTCATTATTTCATGGCGGAAGCCTTTTGAAATATGCGTGTGATGCTTAGTTTCATGGATGTCATTTTGTGATGGTAAAAATGAGATTTCCAGCTGCTCTCGCTGAATCCAAAGTAATATTTAACATCATCGTCTGAATTGATCCTAACTCTGTATATTATGCCTTCAATCAGACACTGGCCATTTAATGGGCAGGTTACGTTCTTACGGCAGTTGCATTAACTTTTAATAGGATTAATTTTTAGAGTTTTGTTTGGGAGCTTGTTTAATATATTATTGTTATGCTGGGATATGTAATTATCTATGTTTTTCATACAGCTATAGCTTACCTTAATGCTATATATATATATATATATATATATATATATATATATATATATATATATATATATCTTCAGGCTGGTAGAAAATAAATAAATATACACTTTAATAAATAAACTTGGCGTTTATTCAAATACGAGTATCTACTAAAAAATAACGTTTAAGTAATAACACTCTGACGGTCTAAAAATAAAATATCCATTCATTTCTTTACAAATATATATATATATATATATATATATATATATATATATATATATATATATATATATATATATATATATATATATATGGTGCGACAGAAATACCTCCCACATTTCAAAGGTTGACAAAAAGACCAATAAGTTCTGTTAGAAAATTTATTTCACTGTTCTTTAAACAAAGGGCTACAGATGATATTGATTTTGCTTTTAATATCAAGTCCTCCAAAATGGTGAACTCTATTTACCATACACTGTTGTAGACGATTTTTAAAGCCTTGACATTTTCTGAAGGTCTTCCCGTTGGCTTTCTTTTAAGTGCTGAACCTGTGGGTCTGAAATTTTCAACCCACAGTAATATAGATTTTCTATCCGTAACAGCATTATTCCAATGAGCACGAAAACCTCTCTGTATTGCAATTAAAGATTCACCAGTCTTAAAAAATGTTTCAACATCAAACGAACGGTGTGCACCGGCCCAAGATACATAAAAATAAATGGTAAGACATTAACTAAACGCCATTCCCACATGCCTAAGTTCACGAAATTATCTATGACTTAATACTTATATAATGTCTATGATGTAAACAAAATTTTAACTATTTTTATAAACTTTTTTTATGTCTAAATACGTATATGACATGTATGATATAAACTAAGTTCACTCAGGCAGCATTGCCACTTCATTAACACCACACAGGTGACAGTTTCAAATATGGGCGGTATTCGCCATATACTGTTGTAGTTCCAGTGTTTGGAAGTCTTCCAATTGGCTTTTATTACTCGCTAAACCTGTGGGTTTAAAACTTTCAACCCATAGCAATATCGATTTTCTATCTTAAACAATACGATGACCACGAAAGACTTTCTGTATTGTAATCACAGATTCACCAGTCTTTAAAAAAATGTTTTAACAGCAAACGCACGGTATGCACCTATCTAAGACATGTTGCTAACTGAAACAAATGGTAAAACATTAGCTACATCAAGATTACATTATCACTTACTTAATTTCAGTAGCAGGTGTCACGCCCTATATATATATATATATATATATATATATATATATATATATATATATATATATATATACACATGATTGCGTCTAGCATGAAACAGCCTGTCGCGTTGTAGTGTTGACTTCAATGTTCACTTTTATATTTACACGCGCTCTATGTTTGGAGGTTAACTATTTAGCTAAAGGTGGACCTGAAATGGCCTTGCTGCAGGATGTATTTTATCGTCTTACCCAGGACGCCAAAGGTGATGCAAACAAAAAGAAAAAGAATCTAAATGAAATCGGCTAGATTATAGACCCAAAAAAGATCTTTAAAACAATCCAGCGTCTCTCGTTTGTGTCCATATATAGTCACTTCAACGTAAACAAATTTAGTCCGATGCAGCCCTAAAGCACGAAACGCGTCACACGGAAACTTTTTCCACTTTGCCATATATATATATATATTTCCAATTGGCCATTATATAAGTGGACATTGAAGTCAACACCGAGGGGCAGCAGTCTGTCTGTGGCCTGACGATTGCGTCTAGCACAAAACAGATTGCCACATCTGGATGTTGACTTCAATGTCCACTTTTATATTTACATACGCTCTATCCCTGATATTGAGAACTTTAACCCGTAAATATAACACACCTTAAAATTATATTAATTATATTAATTAATTATTATATTTCCCTTTGCCTCATCGTCTTCACTTTTGTTTAGGATTTTATTATACATCCTAAACACACACACACGCACACACACACACACAGACTCGCGTTTATATATATATATATATATATATATATATATATATATATATATATATATATATATACAAATGTAAAAGAACGAAGAGTAAGATTTCAGCATTCAAGACATTAATTTAAAACAGGGCTCAATACAAAAGTAGAGCAATAAATATTTATTTATTATGCACTGTTACATTAGAAAATGTACATACCCACTACAAATCTGTACATCTTGTTTCAACGTTAAAAAATATTTAACGTCTCATCAGGTGGGAAATCGCGATGCGTTAAAAAGATTTTAACGTTGAAACAAGATGTACAGTTTTGTAGTGGGTATGTACATGTTCTAATGTAACAGTGAATAATATATATATATATATATATATATATATATATATATATATATATATATATATATATATCGTGTGTGTGCGCATGCGTTCGTTAAATATAAACGGAACAGTTAAATAATTAACCGTTGAGCTGCTTAATATCAATCACTTTTTATCATGATAAGTGGAACGACTATATCGAGTCGAATTGTTACCGTCTGATATAAAGAAGGTTGGTTCACTCTGTAATGCCAATCGATTTTTTTCATCAGAATCCAACTTGCACTTTTATAAATCTACCATTCGTCTGCGTATCGAATAATATTACTATATCTGGTCTGGTGCACCTGCTGTACATCTCAAGATTCTTGACAAAATCGAATGTACTACAATCGATCCTGACCAGGCATCTCGTCCCCAGCCAATTTCTCACCGACGTGACGTGGATTCCCTCTGTCTGTTCTATGTTCTATTTTCACAGCAACTGTTCTATTTTTCCTGGTGCCCCGACTACATGAATTTATGCATGTTACTAGATTGTCAATTAGGTCTCGGCGTTCTAATGTTGAACTAGCTAGATGCAACAGAAACTTCTACACATTTTTTCTCCCACCTCCCACCTGTAGAAATCACTTCCGGTTTCTCACTACTCTGATAACTACAATCTTCAAAAATTTAAATGCAACGTCAGTGGCCATCTTCTGTCTTCTTAAACCTTGTTCCTTTTATTCCCGCCTTGCTTGGTGTGAAACAATAAAAAAGGGTAGATTTTGATTCCTTGGGAAGGTATGAATCCACCTATTACACTCACCTAGTTCTGGATGAATTAGTAGGACTTGTAGTTGAAAATCATTATTGTCTCCCAAAAATTGTTAATGCAATATTCACCCCGCCCCCACCAATAAAAATTATTCTTCCAATCTAAAATTTAACCAAAAATTCTGTGATTAAATAACCTAAAAAGTTTGATAAGCCGTAACAAACCCAATATTCGGAATTATAGTAGAGTTGTTTTCCCGTTAGCTCTCCTAAGAGTTTTGCATTCAAAGTAATCCTTCTCCTAAACTGGCTGACAAACAAGGCTAGAGAGCCCAGTCTAACCTGTTATTCAAGCCGTAGCTAGGTGGGGGTAAGGAGAAGAAATCGATTACTAGTAATAAGAATAATGACTTAAAAGCTTCTTCTGGACATAAAAGGGTGGTCAGTTTTGTAATGTCATTACGTAATAAACTGATCTTTTAGAATTACCATATATTAATATAACGAAACATATATTTAAAACAGACTCACATGTGAAACTCGTTTAGCAATAATAACGCGAGAATTTGAACTCGGAACACTGATTCCACTTCAGGTACCGATAACCGTTATGCTACCTGCACACTCTTCAGACTGTTACTACTACTAATAAGAAGAAGAATAGATTTTATTTTAAATGATTGGAGGTATTAACATGTACACGTTTTGTTTTGGTTAATCAAGATGGGTGACAGTAAATATCCCGTTTAGTACTACAGATTTGCTTGCCTGACCCTAACCAGCTGGCGCACTGGGCATCTCTGTTCATGGGTGAGAGTTATGGGGAAACATCCTAGCCGGATATCGAGATGGTTTGAAAGAGTTTGAAAAACAAGGTATCCAAGGCAACTCGAGAAGCACATTTAGATACTAGGGAACAGCTTCATTCGGAGACTGCCTGAGCAGACTGGGTCACCTGACCTGAAGGTATTTCTATGAGGGCCTCACTTGCAAGATCATGCTCTGCTTCTGTCAGAACCTATCATGCACAGTTGAATGTGATTAGGTTGGCATTTGAAATGCTCTTAGCAAACTGGGTGTCATGATGTGTAAATTGGGCTACGTATATTTGTACCCCAGAGTCAATTTGTTGGCGTACTACTCACAACGCAGAAGATTTAACAGACAGATAAAAGCTATCTCAAACAGAAAATAAAAACTTTATGAACTTAATCGCAGTACTAGATTGAAATGGTTCGATGTAACCGTAAGTTCTATGCTGATATTTCCTTCTCGCGCACTTCTCGCTTGTGAAACTCTCTTCCGGCTTTTTGATTCCCAATCAATTTTGATCTTCAAAAATTTAAATGCAATATCAATCGTTATCTTCAGTTTTATTAATTCCTCTTCTTTTTTATTGTTCTCTCTCCTTAATATTGTTTTTCCTTTTCTTATATTCTTTCACACTAAGTAACTCCTTGTGTCTTAGTGGCTTTATTGTCTTGCTTGGGGTGAAATGATTAAGAATGTATTAGATTATTCTGAGATTAAGTATTTTCGATATCATTCCGAAATTAAGTATTTTGGGGATTATTCTGAGATTAATTATTTTTAAAATTATTTTTCAGTATAAAAATATTTAATCTGAAAAATCATCTAAAAATGATTAATCCTGAAATGATTATCCTGAAATTACTTATTTTGGAATTATTTTGAGATGCCGTATTTGAGATTAACTATATTTAGATAATTTTGAGATTAAGTGATTTTGTATTATCTTGAAATTAAGTATTTTTGAGATTATTTTAAGATTAAGTATTTTTTTAGATTATCCTTAGATTAAGTATATTGGAGATTAAGTTTTTTTAGATTGTCCTGATATTAAGTATTTCGAAAATTATCCTGAGATTAAATATTTTGGAGTTTATCTTAAGATTAAGTATTTTTTTTAGATTATCATGTGATTAAATATTTCAGATTATTCATAGTTTAAGCAGTTTTTAAATTATTGTAGGATTAAATATTTCTATAATTCTGAGTTTAATATGTTTTAGCTTATTCTGCAGTTAATTATTTTTTTAAATTATCCTGCGATTAAATATTGTGGAAGTTATTCCTGCGATTAAGTATTTTTGCGACTATTCTCTAAAAATATTTTCTATTCGACTAAAAAATATTTTCTGCATTTTTAAGGCTGATCTGCTCTCAGGTCATTAAAATAAGCAACGTGAAATGGAAATAAAGTAACAACTTGAACTCGCATCCCAAATCTGAAGATTCAATTCTACCACGACAACTTAATACACAACTGTTATTTATAATCATTCGTGAGCAAAATCAGATGCTTACCAATTTTCGGAGAGCTTCTAATAGTTTTTACAGTAATTACAGCCTGAGAGATGAGGTAATTATGGTAGAGTGGTTTGCCCTATTGCACCCTCACCCGCTCTCTTCGCATTCCAATGACAAGACGTTTTTTTATGTATGTATCTAGTGATAGGACTGCGTGCAGCAGGAATCTCAAAATGAAGGAAACAAAATGGCGATTTTGTTTCCTTCAGTTTGATATTCCTGCTGTACATATCAGGCCAGAAGTAGATCTATCGCCAGGGTATTAGCAACCAATCAAAATGAATATGACAGTAAGCTGAATATGTGAGTACAAAATGGTAATATAGAAATGATTATGCCATTTTTTATTTTACTGAATTCAGGCTTAGTGAAATAATGTTAAAGAGTTCTAAATCGATTATTTTAATCCCAAAATAGAGTAAAATCATTTTGTCCCATTTACTCAGTGTGAGTGATGGCGTTGGTATGGAAGCGAAGAAGAACACTTTTATTAAAATTAAGTAAGTCTTAAATGAACACTTATAACCTTCGTCGAAATTCGAAACTGGGCCGATGATTTTATTTTCGATGATGATAATCCTTAAGATAACTCGCATCTTGCGCTCTCTTTCTCTCTTTCTTTCCTTTCCCTCTCTCTCTCTCTCTCTCTCTCTCTCTCTCTCTCTCTCTCACACACACACGCAGACACACACACACGCACACTTAGGCGCGTGCGCACTCTATCACTACTTACCACCATTTCTCTCTCGCTCTAAACTCTCTCTCTGTCACACACACTCTCTCTTCCCACCATTTCTCTCTCTCTCTAAACTCTCTCTCTCTCTCATTCTTTTCCGGTTTTACTGTTCCTTCAACGTTGTCATTCGCTCCCTTTTTCTCTATCTCCCTCATTCTCACTGTCTTACTAACTCCTTTCTTCTGTCTCCCTTTATTTCCTTTCACCTTTCTTTTCCTCCCCCACTGCTTTCTTTCTCGTTTTATTTTGCTCACTCCCTCTTCTCCACCATCTCTTTCTCGCTTTTTCTCTCCCTTTCTTTCCTTTCTCACGCTTTCTTTCTTTTTCTCTCTCTATCTCTCTCTCTCGCTGTTTTATCTCCTCTCTCTCTCTTTATCTCTTACCTTGTCTTCCTCCTTCTCTTCCTTGTTCTCTTTTCTCTTTACATACATAGATAGACAGATATGTGTATAGATATATAGATATATCCCTATCTCTTTCTGTTTCTGTCTCTCTTTGCACACAAACACACACCCACACAAACACACACACAAACATACACCCACACATAAATATATATATAATAAATTTATAGTTTTTTTAATATTGCTTATTACTATAAACGTTATCTCAGTGAGTACAAATGTTTGTGAAGATGTACAAATGTTTTGTGAAGATATATATATATATATATATATATATATATATATATATATATATATAGGCAGCATATTTTCATTAAAATAGGTTTGGTTAAATAATTTAGACATAACATGCCGATTAGTTTTCGTTGTGGCCTTTTTGTTGTGATCATTTTGCAAAAGGACATGTATATCAATTTAAATGTCCTTTAGGAGATTGTATCTGATAAAAATGCCAATACGTACGTTGGCTTTATTATGACGATGCTGACAAAAAGGCTTATATTTCATTTGGCTGAGCATAGTTCAATATCTCAGCATTTAAAAGAACAATCATACCCAAACCCACAGATGAGACGGATATTAGTTGAAAATACATCTATATTAAATAAAAACAATAACAAGCAAAAACTAAAAATCATTGAAGCCTTTTATATAAGAGAATTAAAGCCCCAAATAAATAAATTCAACTATAAGTATAGAAAGGAAGTCTCTAAATGCATATGAAAAAATAAAAAATTAAAATTATATATGTATGAGCAAAAATGGAAAACTTACTTCTCTTATAATGGAAAAAAAACAAAAAAAACATGTGAACATTGAAATCTAGAACAAAGCAGTAAAAACGAACAGTTGAAATGTTTTGAATTAACAGAAGCACAAATACATACTCACAGAGAGCTTAAGCCCCTGAAGATTGTCTCAGATGAGATTGAAAGTACTTGAGAAACAAAAAACTATTTGAAAGAAAATTTGGGTATTTTTTAATCAATTTTTTAAGGCTACCAAAAAATTAATCCGCAAACTTGAAAGAATCTTAACGAAAACTAATCGACATGATATATCAAAATTATTTAACCAAACCTGTTTGAATATATATATATATATATATATATATATATATATAAAATCGTATTTAAAATTGGTTGTAGAAGAACTAGCCATCCCTGATTTTTTTATATTCCTTTTAAATGCTTGTATTTTAACAACTTGAACACCAAACATGTTTCTTTTGGTTTGTGATGTCTGTAATAATTGAAAAAACAATGAGGATTCTCCAGGGACTAAACAGTATGAATGAAAATCAAATATTTCAGCAGTGTATGGAGTGTGAGGACATGATGAAAACAAGGTGTGAATTTCAAAAGGAAGACCTTCATTAACGCTCTTTTACACTTAATGTGTTACCATTCTTCCTATTCCAAGTGCAAACAGCTATTAATGATAGAAGTGGCTTTTAGTTTCAAAATCAAAAATTTTTCATTTTTCTTCATTGATTAAATTAATTCTTTTAAATGTATATTTCTTTCATATGACCTCCCTAAGATGAAATCATTTTCGATTTATATATATATATATATATATATATATATATATATATATATATATATATAAATTGCCCCCTACGACCCTCTGCAGGTTTTGAATTCAGAGTTGTCCTTCTCCTAGACCATTTGCCATCCAATGCTATAAAACCCATTCTGTCCTGCTATTTACCCATAGCTGGAAGGGAAAAGAAGAGGATTAATACCTTTCCCAAGGGTTTTACCACACAAGTGAACGTAATGGATTCAACTGGAATTCGAACTCGGCTCTCCGATTCCTCAATCACAGCCGCTATCCATTACTCCACCGTATATATATAGTGCTCACTGCTGTGTAGAGCTTAAATAAACATAAACACAAAAATGTAAAATATAAATACTTTAACAATTCAAGTTTCACCCGTCTAAGAGATAGTCCGTTTGGGTCATTTTTTTAATTATATTTTCCATAATCGAAATATATATATATATATATATATATATATATATATATATATATATATATATATATATATATATATATATATATATATATATATATATAACGTTTAACTATATGAAATGGAAATGACACGTTTTCTGATTATAGAATGAAACTGCTTAGAATTCACCTTATAGTTTTTCAGCCATATTTGTTTAGATTATATTTGAAAGTAAAACATTTTTTTTTTAAATGAAAAATAGAGGCTAAAGTAGTCCATTTATCCTCTCCGTAAAGTCACTAAAACCTTTAAAAATTCTTTAAGCCTTCAAATCCTATACCGCCCATCTATGACTCGTTTTCTTGCTAAAAATGAAAATCTGCGCATGTTCCCTGCGCATATCTGGAAAGAAATATGGTGAACAGATATCCACCAGCAGTTTGGATATACTTTGTTTGATTTCTTCTTTTTATATACAGAGAATGGCAAATTAATCTTTTGTTGATTCATATATATATATATATATATATATATATATATATATATATATATATATATATATAAAGGAATGTTATATAATACGTTAAAAAAGAGAATGACTGTTGGTATGTATATAATATTCTGTACGTTCGGCTGATTCAGGTGAAGCTATTACAACGTCATCCTGTTCGGTCTCCAAATTTTCAGCTATATTCAGATAGCAGAGTTTTAGTTTTTATTTATTATGAAGGCATCATACGTACGAATTCAAATTATTATTTAACGGCGAAACAGTATTTAAAATCTACGATTGGTCTGGATTTTCTAATGATCAAAAAAGGGTTTAAAAATTCAGTGTCTTCATAGTTAATCATTTTCTATATTTTAATGTTTATGACTTACTAAAGCAACAGTAATAAGATGGAATAAAACTAGTAATATAATAATAGTGAAAATGCTTCTTCTGAAAAGAAACAATAATAAATGTACTAAAACTAGTAATAAAATAATAGTGAAAATGCTTCATCTAAAAAGAAACAATAGTAATGCGGGCTACAACTAACAATAAAATTATATATATGTATACATGTATATATATGTATATATATATAAATGTATATATATATATATATATATATATATATATATATATATATATATATATATATATACACACACACACACATATATATATATATATATATAAACACTATGCGTATCCACATATACAGTGTGCGATGGATTGTCTAAATTGTGTAAAAATGAAACTAACACTGACTTCTCATTTTAACAGATATATTTACCAAAATTACACAAAAATATCTGGAAATACTAAAGAGTAAATTTATTCAATAAAATCGCCATTGACTTCAACTACGGCCTCCAAACGACTTCAGAATCTCCTGCAACTCTTCTGAACGGTCTCCTTGTTTACGTTGGTAAATGCTGCCATAATCCTTGCCTTCAGTTCATCTTTGGTGTTACAAGGAGTTTTGCTGGTCTCTCTCTCAACTGCGACCCACACATAATAATCAAGGAGGTTAGGTGATTTGGCCGCAGAAATTGTCTGACAGCCATGACTGGGTTCACCTGCTTGTGTTGCCAGATATAGGGTCTTCCAGCCCTCGCCCTCTTGACCCCGGACAACACTCAAGGCACTTGATGTCGGCCTGAGTCTGAGGCCCTGCGGGAAGATGAATGGAGGCATAACGTCGCCATCACAAGTGATCTCTCCAAACACCATGATGTTGACTGGATATATCATCCGACTGTTTCCGAATCCTCTACAATGTCCTCAGATTGACACCCAAACACACTGAAATGTTTGTATTGGAGTTTCGGGCGCGAATGCCAAGTTTTCTCATAGACGCTGCCCAACCGACCCTACTATACTGTGCAGTCGACATAATCAAAAACAAACAACGCGCATGCGCGAAATTAATTATATAAAATGGTGACAATTTACCCATCGCACCTTGCCTGTGTATGTGTGTGTATATATATATATATATATATATATATATATATATATATATAACTATGAACCTAAAGAGCCAGGCAAACCTACCTAGGTTTCATCTGCGCGGATCGTACCCTAACGATGCACGTAGGTGAAACCTAGGTAGGTTTGCCTGGCTCTTTAGGTTCATAGTTAGATTTGCTCTACCTAGGGTATTTAGCACTTTGCTTAGTTATTTCTATTTTACTCGTGTCGGAGGTTTTTTTTCTTTGGACTCTGAGCTTGGATTCTGGTCGATTGTTTTCGCTGGAATTACATGTTCTTAGTTCTTTTTTTTTTTAATTCCTTTTTTTTCCTTGGGTATTGGTTTGTTCATTTACAAGCCAAAACACCTAAGTTTTTTTTTCCGGACGAGGTACTTACTTATATTTATAAGATTATTTTATATATATATATATATATACATATATATATATATATATATATATATATATATATATATATATATATATATATATATATATATAAAGTTTTCTCCGTCACCAGAAGAGTCCACTACCTAGAGATAAGCGAATACATCTCTGTGTAATGGAGCATTCTGAGAACGTAGTATAACGTAGTATAAATGCTGGATATAAAGTGAAAGGAATTTTTAAATTGCCAGTGATTCTGTAGATAACTGAACGTTTAGAATGACACGTTGTACAATTTTTTTTCTATATCGATTAACTTTTTCGAAAATAAATCTAAAATGCAATGTTTTCTTCAGGGCAAATTGAAAAAGAGATTGAAATAAAAAAAAATGTAAAAGCGTAATTTTTTCATGTAGAAAAGCCCACGAACATGTGGTTATCAATAACGCTTTCAACCCATAGAAAACTATTTCATTTGGGAAACAAGTTAGTGTCTTGTTAGTAAAATCTTTAAGATTGTTATGGCAAAAGCCTAAAAAAAAATTTTTGCATCATTATCGAATTGTATCATGTTAAAAAGTTCGTGTCATAGTTATTTGAAATATGTTTTTATTTTGCATACAATCATTGTATTGGATCTCACTAATTAAGAAACAAATAAAGACTGATCAGTTTTTGGAACTGGTTTATTTTCACAAAATATTTTGAACAATTTTCTTATCGATATTATAAAGAAAACATTGAATTAAATTTTCTTTTTAAAAGGCCTCATAAAAAAATCGCGCCAAAAACCAACATTCGGTCTTTATAAATATATAATGCAAATGTTACATAATATTTATTAAAATCTCTTTATAAAATTTGTCCAGAAAATAATTCTTGCATTTGTAAATAAAAGCAAACTAAAAGATAAATTTAAATAAAGACGAAATAGTTTATTAACCCAGTGCTGGGAACCATTAATTTTTAGAAACATTTAAATTAATTTTCATTTAATTTTTTTTGCACATCAATTTTTTTTTTTTTTTTTTTTTTGAAGCAGTTATGGCAACAATTATAAGATTTGCATTGTAACAAAACAAAGATAAAAAATGAAATAATTTATTAATTTAATACCTGGAGTCATTAATTCATAGAAATATTTAAATAATTCGTATTTAAGAATTTGGCTCATTTAAAATGGCGTCTGGATTGGATTAAATACTCTTTGGAGCCATGCATTAATGTTCCATATTTAGGACTTTTTGTATAACAAGTTCGAGTTACTGTGTCGCTATTTCCTAACACTAGCGTGCCATGGCTCAAGTGCAAATGGAAGAGAATCAGTAGATGAAGTACTAGTGACATGTATAGTGTTTATTATGTGGGGCATGTTCGGATTTGTATTAGGTTGGTGCAAAAATAATGACGTTAAACGTCAAAAAACGACATTATTACGTCATTACTTTTGCACCAACCTAATATCTAGAGATTCTTGACAAAATTTTAACCCTGAAATTGCTACACGATTTAATTACTTTCTTTTCAAGCAGCAGTTTCAGTGTCATGCCTCAATGTTCCATATTTAGAACTTTCAAACAAACACAGAATTTGGCCTTACAAGTTCTTAAATTTCCAAAAATGATTGATATTATCCGATAAAAATATATAAACATTGCAGGTGCAATTTTTAATTTTTATATAGCTTTGGCTTTAATGCACCTCACAACTCGAAATTGTTACAATGACATATAAGTATAACCTTTCATCATTGTTGTCAATTATCAAACAAAAAATAGGCAAATTTAACAACTCTTATGAGACAGAAGTGGTTTTTATTAAGGATATTATGGTTTGCTTCTGTTTCAAAATGACACATAATCTCAAAAGATTATTTTAAAATAATGAAATTCACAAGATAATTTTTACTGTTCTTATTATTTGGAAGAATTTAATTTCTTTCTTTGAGTACCGTTTGCAGGTTTCACGGCCCAGGAAATAGACAAAAAATTAAATAAAACAGTTGACTAAATGGAATTATGCCTAGCTGATTAAAATAGTGATGCAATTTCATTACAATATTTTGACAATTATAACCGGGGTCACATTGAACAATCGGATCACCATAAGTAAATTAGTGTTACTACTTCATCTATAGTTTAAATGTAGCTAATTTGAATATTAATTGTTTTTCAAATTTGAATATAATGCTTCTAATAATAGGCAAAGTTATCTTAAATTAAATTATTATTTGTTATTCTTAGGTTGTTTTGAATTTCTTGATCTTTACTACAAATTCATCCTAAATAATGTAAAGTTACTTATCACAAATATTAATTCACTCCAAGAAATTATAATTTGTAAATCAATTTTTTTTTATTAAATTTTTGGCGTGCTTTTGAAATTATAAATTTTAAATCAAAATTTGTTTAACTTGCCTCACAACAACTCCAACCCTCAGATCACCAAAACATCCTGGAGTTATTCACATTTCGTAAGTGCAGATGATATTCGAGGTACTTGCAAGGATTTTTTTACAGTTTAAAAAAAAAATCTGTTTTTGGTTTGTTTATCGAAGTGAGCGCGACAAAGACTCCACAATTAAAAATAGCGCACCTGAGTCGATCACATTTGGGATGATCGCAAAGGTCCTTCTAATTGGAGTGCACTGGAAGGGCCTTGATCTGGGAAAATTTGGTGTGAACTTTAGTAAATACAAATTCTTTGTATTTTGGAGTGAATTAATATTTGGGGATGAATTAACAGAAAAGATCCAATTCTTTCTTGGCAAACGGAATTATCAGCATTGTACACGTGTTTGTTAGTTCTAGTTAGTGAAATGTTTTAATCAAGTTGTTGTCTTCCTCCAGGACCGTTGTTCCGGTAAACGGTAGCTAAGCCTTTTTTTTTTTTTTTTAAATTAATCGCTGGATGATATTCTTGTTTTCTTGTTGGAAAATCGATCTAGCGAAAATCGACTAGATCCCCAAGCTGATCCGAATCAGCTTACACACCGGTGTGTCATTATATTGAACGATTTCTTGACCAAATGTCTTTCTTGCTGAAAAATGACACGTTCAGTCTTAATAAATAATAAAAGAAAAAGAAAAAATTGTTTGAATCTTTCGTTCTTTCTGTTTTTGATTGTCCAAAAAGTGAACTTGAAAAAGAGAACGGAATACACGGTTACTTTATAGTGGCGTGGATTTAAGGGATAAAATTAACAGTTGATTTACTCACGCCCAGAAGGTTAATAGAGGCAGATATTGACGAGGCAACACGCGGGTTATTTTTAACAAAACAAGATAAGGAATCTACGAATTTACACGCTTTAAGTTGTGTCAGTATCACCTTTCAAGAAAATAAATCAGAAATTTTTAAAGTCCGTAGTTGTCATGAAGAGGAAATGTTCATACAACAGATTAAATGATCTGACACAAAATGTTTAAAACAAAGGTAAGAGAGTTCTTTTTTTATATAGAAAGGTTCATATGTTGAAAAGTAGACGAAGAGAGTTTGAAATACTTAGCTTTTTTTGGATTGTTGGAATAAAGTGCTTTGAAATGTCAAGTGCTTGGTTAAAGCCGATAATATATAATATTAGAGAGTAAATTTGACACTGGACGCTGGACGCGTGATCAAAAATAAAGCCTTTCACATGATTTCAAGCACGCTTCGCTTGTTCGTTTAATTTTTTTTTTCTTTATTTTATATCAAAAATGATTTCGCATAGGCTCGCCATTTTCTTCCTTTTTTTCTTTTTAAGGCTCAACAGCTAATTCCTGTGAAAACAAGGTTTTCATTGGCCCAAAGAAAATTTCACACTGGCTCACGAATTTGTTTTCGCCTTTTTCTAATCTCGTCGGCCAATCTCTGTGAAGTCAAAGTTTTCATTGGTCCAAAGAAAATTTCACATAGGCTCGCGAATTTCTTTCCGTCTTTTTCTTCCAATTTGAAGGGGAGTGGGTAAAGGGAGTTATCATTATTTCGTAATCACCACAGGTTTATTGCTATGAATAAAATTAAATGACACTAGATATAAAACTTAAACGTACGACACCGAAACCCGAAGATGTATTGGGATGACCAAAGATGCATTCCAAAAGCTAAGCAGAGTATTAAGAGATAGAAAAATTTCGTTAGAAACAAAGAAAAGAGTACTGAACTGTTACCTGATATCTGCCCTCTTCTATGTAAGCGAATTCTGGACAATCTCCTCAAAGATGAAGGAGAAACTTGAAGCAACAGAAATCTGCTTCTACAGAAGAATGCTTAGGATACTATGGACCGAATATGTGAGCAACGACGAGATTTTAGAGAAAATGGAAACATAAATGAAACATATTCATAACATCAGGAAGAGGCTGTTGAAATTTCTGGGGCATATAAAGAGGAAGGAAGGCTTGGAAAATTTTATACTCACAAGACAGATTGAGCGAAAGATGGACAAAGGAAAACAGTGCATAAAATACTTGATGAGATTTAAGTAAATTGATAGAAGAGCAAGGTTTAGGAGAAATAACGAAAAGACAGAATTTATTAAAAGCTACAAAGGACAGGAAATTGTGGAGAGCCATGATCGCCCATGTCCTGAGGGAACACGGCACATAAAAAAGAAGTTATAAAATAATAGCAACAATGTTTCATCTGAAAAACTTATGTCTGTATATTTTCTTTAATCAGCAATAGTTTACTATAGAATGTAAGACAGAAGAGACTCAACTTAACATAGTTTTTAATTATTTCCTCCCAAGCAAGGCCACTAGTACGCTGGAAGGGGAGGGTACAGGGAGTGAAAGTAAGAGAAAAGACTGAGTATAGAAACGATTGAGGAAAGGGTAAAAGAGATTGACATTGCATTTAAATTTTTGAACATTGTAATTATCAGGGAAGCCAGTAAATGGAAGAGAGTTCCACAGGAGGGAAGTGTGAGAAAACAAACTGTTGAACTAGAAATGGTGGTTTCATTTAGCTATTTCAACAGCAAAAGGGTTGAACCTAGATACCAATCAAGTAGTATGCTGAAATTCATGTAGTTAGGGCATCAGGGAAAAAAGCTTGTCAGAGCAGTTACCATGAAAATATTTATAGAAAAGACACGCTACGCCGGTGAGAAAGTGACTGAAGTTAAGATGTCAAGTCAGGATCAATTACATTGCAGATCCTTCTTTAGATTTTGTCAAGAACCTCGAGATGAGTAGCAGCAGCACCAGACCAAATATGGCAACAGTATTCAATGCACGGACGAATGGTGGATTTGTAAATGTGCAAGATGGACTCTAACTAGAAAACTGTCCCGGAACGACACAGTGACCCAACTTTCCTTGCAGTTGATGCAGCTATTGATTCGATGTAGTCGCTCCACTTCAAATCGATTGAAAACGTGAGCCCAAGAAAGTACAGTGTGTCGTTCTACAGGAGTCTACCATCAGCTATGCTGATGGCAGGCTGAAAAATTTCTCTATTGTTAAATGAGAGTAGTTTTGTTTTGAAGGTGTTAAAATTTACAAACCATTTTTCTACTTCAGTTAACCACTGATTATAGGTCTTTTTTAACAGCAGCAGACAGGTTTACTTTGTTCTGCTGTAACGGATTTGCTATTGAGACAGGCCCGACTAATAATATATTTGACCTACGCAGCAAAACAAGTGTAAAAATTGAAAGACCTAAACAAAGACATTTCAGTAGTTAATGAACGAAACTATTTCCCCCTGAGGATATAATCACTTAGACTGATTGATCACAAGTTATTTAAATTTAATACAGTAGAATTTCTCATATCCAAACCTTCAGAGTAGTTCGTATATAAAGACAAGTTCGGATATAATGTGGTATATTTAATATAACTATAACAAATGACGTGCACTTGTACATTCTGCGCTACTTTACAAAGATTTTTCCATGTATGTAATGACTTCATCAATAGCTTTCTCTATAGCTTCATCATTCTTCATATTTTCACCATTATCGGAAGAATTTTACTCGTCTTCCATTTCCCGACAATGCAAATACTTTCAAAATGATTCTACCGTTGAATACTTTTAATTCATTAGCGTCTTCATTTATTCATTCTTTTAAGTCATCCAAGGTGAGAGTATTCAGTGAATCATCACCAAGAGCAAGTTTTAGTATTTTCTTCACAATATGCAATCCTTGTTTGTTAATTTTCAAATTCAACGAATGAGGAGATTCGTCCAGTTTTTCAACAATCTCTAAATACTGACGTAACCTAAAGAAATTCTTTTCCTTTTTCTTCCAGTTGAAGTTTCTTCTGTGCAAGACAAGAAATTTCAAGTTACTAACAATTATCTGAAAAGAAAAGAAAAATATTGGAATGTAGCATATCTAGGATCTAAATGGCAACTGAGAAGTTCGGATAAGAGGACGTTTGGATATGAGGATGTTCGGATATGAGGACGTCCGGTTATGAGGATGTTCGTACATCAGAACGTTCGGATATGTAGACGTCCGGATATGACGACGTTCGGATATGACGATGTCCGAATATGAAAACTTTTGTATATGAAGACGTTTGGATATGAGGACGTTTGGATATGAGGACGTTCGGATATGAGGACGTCCGGATATGAAGATGTTCGGATATGAAGCCGTCCGGATATGAGGATGTTCGGATATGAGGACGTTCGGATATGAGGGCATTCGGATATGAGGATGTTCCGATATGAGGACGCCCGGATATGAGGACGTCCGGATATGAGGATGTTCCGATATGAGGTCGTCCGTATATGAGGACGTCCGGATATGAGGACGTCCGGATATGAGGATATTCAGATATGAGGACGTCTGGATATGAAGATGTTCGGATATAAAGATGTTCGGGTATGAGGACGTTTGGATATAAGGGCATTCGGATATGAGGATGTTCCGATATGAGGACGCCTGGATATGAGGACGTCCGGATATAAGAATGTTCGGATATGCGGTCGTCTGGATATGAGGACGTTTGGATATGAGGATGTTCGGATATTAGGTCGTCCGGATATGAAGACGTTCGGATACGAGGGCATTCAGATATGAGGACGTCTGGATATGAAGACGTTCGGATACGAGGACGTTCGGATATGAGGACGTTCGATATGAAGGCGTTCGGATAAAAGGCCTTTCGGATATGAGGACTTTCGGATATGAGGATGTTCGAATATGAGGGCATTCGGATATGAGAACGTCCGAATATGAGGATGTCCGGATATGAAGACGTTAGAATATGAGAACGTTCGGATATGAGGACGTTCGGATATAAGAGCATTCGGTTATGAGGATGTTCGTATATCAGAACGTTCGGATATGTAGATGTCCGGATATGAGGGCATTAGGATATGAGGACGTTTAGATATGAAGGCATTCGGATAAAAGGATATTCGGATATGTGGACGCCCGGATATGAGGACGCCCGGACATGAGGACGTCCGGATATGAGGATGTTCCGATATGAGGTCGTTCGGATATTAGGACGTCCGGATATGAAGATATTCAGATATGAGGACGTCTGGATATAAAGATGTTCGGATATGAAGACGTTCGGATACGAGGACGTTCGCATATGAGGACGTTCGATATGAGGGCATTCGGATATGAGGACGTTCGGATAAAAGGGCTATCGGATATGAGGATCTTCGGATATGAGGATATGAAGACTCCTGGATATGAGGATTCCTGATATGAAGATATTGGGATATAAAGACGTTCGGATATGTGGACGTCTGGATATGAAGATGTTCGGATATGAAGACGTTCGAATACGAGGACGCCCGGATATGAGGACGTCCGGATATGAGGATGTCCGGAAATGAGGACTTTCGGATATGAGGATTTTCGGATATGAGGGCATTCGGATATGAGAACGTCAGAATATGAGGATATCCGTATATGAAGACGTTGGAATATGAGGACGTTTGGATATGAGGACGTTCGGATATGAAAACGCCCGGATATGAGGAGTCCGGATATGAAGATGTTCGGATATAAAGCTGTTCAGATATGAGGACGTTTGGATATGAGGACATTCGGATATGAGGATGTTCGGATATGAGGACGTCCGGATATGAGGATGTTCGGATATGAGGTCGTCCGGATAAAAGGGCTTTCGGATATGAGGACGTTCGGATATGAGGATGTTCGGATATGAGGTCGTCCGGATAAAAGGGCTTTCGGATATGAGGACGTTCGGATATGAGGTCGTTCGTATATGAGGTTGTCCGGATAAAAGGGCTTTCGGATATGAGGACGTTCGGATATGAAGACGTTTGGATATGAGGACGTTCGGATATAGGAGCATTCGGATATCAGGATATGAAGATGTTCGGAGTAAAATATGTTCGGATATGAGGACGTTTGGATATGAGGACATTCGGATATTAGGATGTTCGAATATGAAGACGGCCGGATATGAACATGTTCGGATAAAAAGGCGTTGGATATGAGGATGTTCGGATATGAAGACGTTCTGATACGAGGACGTTCGGATATGGGGACGTCCGGGTATGAAGATGTTCGGATATGAGGATGTTCGGATATGAGGAAGTTGGGATAAAATGGCGTTCTAATACGAGCACGTTCGTATACAAGGACGTTCGGATATGAGGATGTTCGAATATGAGGGCATTCGGATATGAGAACGTCCGGATATGAAGATGTTCGGATATGACGATGTTCGGATATGAAGACCTTCGGATACGCGGATGTTCGGATATGAGAACTTCTACTAGAATTTCTAATTGTTTTAAAATTTCGAGATACTATGCCATTTTTATTTCGCTCGTTGAAAATATATTTTACAGTTTTAGTTTAGTGAACATTTTGCTAATTGAGCTAACCGCGGCAAATTGAAACTGTGGTGGACAATTACGCGGATGTTGAGGTCTAGTTGTACTCCTTCCTGGTGTCTGTTATAATCAGTTTACATCATGAAAGACAAAAAGAGCATGTCCGCTTTGGTTAATATGAAAGAATAGCAGGGCAAATCGTATTGGTGAAGAATCGATTCTAAGACCGCAATGTCCGATCACAAGTCGTGGAATATAGATCGGCAAACAGGGAAAAAAAAGAACGTGATTGATTTTTTTGTCATGTAAATCTGTCTCGATCCCGTGTCTGCGGCGATGCAATCTTATGAGATGAATGGGCAAAAGGAAAAAAAATTGGGGGAACGAAAAGAAGGATAAGACAAATAAAGAATAGTTGTTATCTGCCGGTGAGACAGAGGAATTGTGTTCTCGACAAAATGATAGGACCAAACTCGTGTATTGGTGGTAGAAAGAAAAAGAAGAAAGAAAAGGTTGTATACATAAAACAATGAATATATAAAGAGAGAAAATAGTAAGGATAGCGAGAAGAAAGGACTAATCATCAACTGTAAGAAATCAGAAAGTATGGTTTTCAAAAAAAAGAAAGACCCAAGATGCGAAGAACGAATTGGAGACGACAAATACAGAAGTTTAGATATCACGGAAGTGTTTTGTATTTTTGTTTTTTGTTTGTTTTGTTTTGTTTTGTTTTGTTTTTGGGGGGTAGTGTTTTTGTTTTGTTTTGTTTTTGGTTTTGGTTTTTTTGTTTTCTTTTTTTTTTTAGTTTGTTTGTTTTGTTTTTTGGTTTTCTTTTAATCGAGTTCACCCCAAGCAAGGCAGTAAAGCCACTGAGACACAGAGTTTACTGGGTGTGGAAGAGTTAGAAACAGGAACATTGTCTAGGAACAAATACAAAAGGAGAGCAATCAGGAAGACAGTAGATAGCAATTGACATTGCATTTAAATTTTTGCAGATTAAAGTTAGCTGGAAAGCATGGGGCTGGAAGAGAGTTCTACAAGTGAGAAGTGCAAGAAAAGAAACTGTTAGCATAGAATTTATGATTACATCTAGCCAGTTCAACTGAAATTGATGAGACCTCGACGCCACTCTAGTACTGTGCTTAAATTCAAAATGTCTAGGTACCATAACGCAGAGCTCATCCGAACAATTACCATCATGAAAGTTTCATAGAAAAGGCACAAGGCGGTAATCTTACGACGGTGAGAAAGAGACTGAAGCCGAGGTGCCAGAACAGAGTAAATAATATTTCTGATTCGTCTTTGTATTTTATCAAGAAACTTTAGATAAATAGCAAGAGCACCAGACCCTATTTGGCTTCACTATTCTAAGCAACGACGAATGATAGACTTATAGATATGTTTTTAGAAGAGAATGTGACACCGAAATCCGAGGATGAAAAGAAAAACATGGACATTTCATTAGAACAAAGAAAAGTGTTGAACTGCTATGTAACATCAATTCTACTATATGATAATGAATACTGAACAGTTTCCTCACAGATGAAGGCGAGACTTTAGGCAAGAGATATGTAGTTCTACAAAAGGTAGAAAAGAAGGCTTGGAAAATTTGACACTCACAAGATATAATGAAAGCAAGAGAAACGAAGGAAGCAGCAAGCAAGCAAACTACCGATCTTGTGTAAATGGATGTCCAAACATATTGAATTCGGGATAGTTAAAAGACAAGTATTGCTAAGAGCTATGAAGGATAGGAAGTTGTGAAGAGCCATTATTGCTCGCGTCCTGAAAGGTCACGTCTCATAGAAGATGATGATGACGAGCCCAAACAGTTGCTGTTTCACTATGACCACAGAATGACTTACTTGATCAGGCAGAAACTCCAGAAAACCTTTAATGATTTCCTCTGGGATATGTTACCAGGATGTTAACAACAGATCTGTTGACTGCTGAAATTTACATCAATATTCTGCAGATTGAACTTGTTGGTTCCATACATCCTATATGTGCTCAATGGGGTTTAGATCAGGAGGACAACGCAGTTGTCTTCCCCATGTTCTTGTAACCTTTTTCTTTATTTTTTATTACATTCCTTTATTAAAGTTCACCCAATACAAGGCCCATAAGCCACTCAAGGCAGAGAGTTACTGGATGAGGCGCATGATATAAATGTAAGAGGGGGTAGTAGGAAGTGAGGTGAGGATAAAGGGGATAGATAGCGATTGAACCTTGACCTGAAGAGGTTAAGACTGAAATGTATAGGGAAGCATCCATGAGGGAGATTGTTCCATAAAGTAACATTTCTTAGGAAATGGTTGTATGAGTAGAACTTCGTCTTTACAAAGGGAATACGGAGAAAATGCGAATGATTCGATTGGATGCAACATGGCGTGTCCTAGCTATAAAGGTATGAATTAGTAGAACTAAAAAGTGGAGCTCATCTAAGCATATACATTATATTTACACAGTGCATCCTGCTGCCATCACTTCCCTGGGATGACGAAGAAAGCCTGCACCGCATTCTAACATAGTCAAGAGGAAAACAAGACTTATCAGACCCCAGCTATACGCTTTTGACACAAGGCCAGTTTGCTGCATGCTGTCCACAAGTATGTGTCAACACTGAAACTACAGATGTCCTTGTTTTGTGTTTGTTGGAATATGAAAGATGTCGTCCATTGTGAGCTACTGTAACATGGAAGGACCATCAATGCAAACGTATACTGCCGGAAACTTGATCGGCTAAGGGAAGTAATACGCCTTGCTTTTGTAAACAGAAAAGGTGTTATTCTCCAGTGGGACACTGCAATGGCACACGCTGAAAAACACACCCACCAACAAAAAAAAAATATTTTCTACATTTTCCAAACTCACCAGATTTAGCATTTACAGAATTTCATTAATCATGAAAACATTTCATAACTGACAGACATAAAAAGGAATAGAACGGTTAGCCTATGACCCGGTTCACACTCCTCCCTAGTCTTTTGACTTCTCACTTGTTTCCTGTTTATGATTGGTTTTCTGGTTCCTTCTAAGATCTACATCAACACTATACTTGTAATGTCTTCGTCTGAACTCTGAAATTTTATTTACTAATTATTTAATTCCTTTTTTGGCTTCTGTTCTTCTCTTCAATAGGAGTGGGTAGGTTCATCTATCGTCCGGTTCACACTCCTCCTCTGTCTTTTGGACAAGAATAGAATTTCATCCTTCTTTACCCTGTTTAGGATTGGGTTTCCGGTTCCTTGTGAAGTCTTTTCATTCTCTTTCACTCCCAGTAGCCTCTTGTGTCTTAGTGGCATTATCACATTGCTTGGGGTGAACTGGTAAAACAAAACATTCAGAAACAAAGAAGTTGAAAAACTGGAATTATTTTAAGACGTAGCATCGAAAATTTGCCTTCCTGTTGTGCTGCAGTCGTTGAAAATGAAAGGAATTACAGTTTTGATAAATAATATTTGAATCAATTTACATTACAATTTTCAAATACTTTCCGGTAAAATGTAATGATTTTCATTTTATTCAATTAGCGTTTGTCGCACTGCCGCTGGGATCACCACTCTCCTCCATCTCAGAACTGTGGTTCATGGTGACATTTAAAGCAGCAGGAGTGGATTTGTTTTTGAAGTTACCTTCTTCTGGCCTTTGCCTATAGAGTCAGAACCTACGAGGCAGCAGGAGTGGATTTGTTTTTGAAGTTACCTTCTTCTGGTCTTTGCCTATAGAGGCAGAAGCTACAAGCTTTGAGCACTTCAATATGGTTTAATGGTCAGCAAGCTTGTCTTGCTAGATCACTTAGGACTGAATAGGGAATTTGATTCTCACTATGTGCTCCATACTTTGGGTTTGTGCCACCTTCTAAGCTACGCTTACAAAAAAGTTATACTTGTGTCACATTCGGTAACGTTGTGGGGACACTGAAAAATCCCACTTCACTTCTTGCTTTCTTCTCTTACTTTCATATCACATATCTCAGTCAGTAACATTCTACTTTGAGTGGCTCTTGCGCCTTGTATTGTGTGAACTCTAGTAAAAACAAATTATGCAGTAAATAACTTTTAGGGTATTTCTATTGTAAAACTATTGAATTTACGTAATATACAGAATAACTTTCTTTTATAAGTAAGGCTTACATTAATTCCTGACTACTAACAATCCCAGTTCTTCCTATGCCACAAATCAATGTTTTAAACTTATTTCCCCCTAACAATTGTGAGTTTAATCTCTGGTCCGGGTACTGCAACAGCTGGGCAGTAATAAATAAGAACAAGACGAGGTATCTGTAGAAATGGACAGCGGAACGAGAAGATTTATATAAAGTCTTCGGTTCAAAATTCTCTGAAAATTACCGACAGACATCTGAAGAAGGCCGGATAGGTCGAAACGTTATGGTAAATGACAAAAAAGATAAAGACATTAGTCTAAATGTAAATAATGCAAAAAATGGGGAATATTTTGTTGAATCAATGAAATGGACGAAATGAGAAAAATCGAAAAACAAAAATGAAAAATATTTATGTTCATTTTGCAAATATTATTAGAAATATAAATGTTAAATAAAAGTACACACGAGAAAATAAGGAACTTGGTAGAGAATTTAAATCTAAGCTAAACGCCACCCACGATGAATGAGTTCTCGACAGCCATTACATACTGGGGGATAACATTACGGGGTTAACTGCTTCGAAAACCAAAGATCCTATCCATCAAAACGAACTCATAAAACTCCCCCACAAGGCAAATGTATAACATCAGTATACGAGACACAATGCTCTGAGTTGTTCGACAACTAATCTTGTAGTGTTACTCTCACTTATGCATCGTGTTTGTGCTTAAATCAAGTCGGAGCAAATTACCATATTTCTCTGTTGGAACTACGCCTCACCAATGGAGAACGTCGGCCTTGCGTTCTTTTCAACAAAACCTGAAACGTTCAGAATTCAAGTCAGGTCTCTAGAGCGGCAGCACATTTATTAAAAGTAGGGTCTTGAAATAAATTTTCCGGATTCATCGCTGACGAACCAATGGTAACTAAATCTGGACACTCGACTAATGCCAAGTGATCTAAATGTAAATGATCAGAATTTGGTTTCTGTTCTTGAAAAACAGCTTCTTCTTCTTCTTCTTCTTCTTCTTCTTCTTCTTCTTCTTTCTTTGGCCATTCAAGATGTGAATGATCATGGTTCTCCAAAACGTCCCATATTTATAAGCAGTATTTGTCTTTTTAACTATCCTTCCTAGCCACTGTTTCACCATCGATTTATACAAAATGTTTCAATGTTTCTTTCAGTGTTCCCTCTGCTCCTCTTGCGCTCAAAATGCCCTGTGTGTGTCAAATTCTCCTAACCCTTCTTCCTCATAATCAACTGTCCCTTGCTGATTCTAAGTGTCCTTTCTTTTGTTTTCTTTTATTCCTTAAAACGTCCTCGTTGATTACACGCTCGGTGCATGGTATTCTCAGCATCCTTCTCAGAACCATATCTCTTTTGCTTCCGATCTCCTCTTCATCTGCGAGGAAATTGTCCAGGATTCTCTTCCATATAGGAGGATTGATATCACATAGCAGTTCAGCATTCTTTTTATCATGTTTCCTCTTACTCAAAACTTAGAAGAGAAATACGCAGAGGTCCAGGTCACCTTGGAAGGAGTTTGGAAAAGGTCTTTATTCCAATTGTGGACATGTTAGATCAGCTGATGATTATAATGATGATGATGATGATGATGAAGATGATGAATTCCTGAAGAGGAGAAAAAGTTATTACGTATGAAGCTTGACCATACGCTAAACCTGACCTGAAATGTTAGCGTTAATTGTACTGTACATTTTACGAGATGATAAAATAAAATTTAAAATTATGCTATATTTATGGGTAAAAGTGCTCAATGTCAGAGATAGATTGTGTGTCTGTGCGTGTGTGTGTGTGTGTAATTACAGAAGGGGCCTCTGAGGTCAACACCGAGCGGCGGTAGTCTGTTTCATGCTTCAATGCCTGAAGATTACGTTGACGTATACGTACATACATACATATATATATATGTATGTGTGTATATATATATATATATATATATATATATATATATATATATATATATATGTATATATATATAATAAAAAGGCTTAAACACTAAAATTCCATGGTCATAATTTATTACATTGTAATCGTAAATACGATCCAATTCATCAGACCTACAAATTCAAAAGGAAATGATAAAAAATAACTCAAAGAATAACAAAATTTAGTGAGAGTGTATGTATGACAGTGTATATATATGTATATATATATATATATATATATATATATATATATATATATATATACGTGTGTGTGTGTGTATGTATGTATGTATATTTAATGGACATTTGAGCAGCAACATCTTTCATTAAGTATGCCAGACAAGAAAGATTTAATTAATTTCTTTTATTTAGTTTTTCCAGCATCCTTACGTTTTTCCATTTTTTAGGAGTAATATATATATATATATATATATATATATATATATATATATATATATATATATATATATTATATTATATTATATTATATTATATTCAGGTTATAAAATAAAGGACTAAGCTTTTGCCCTAGTCCCCTAGAGTTTGATAAAGACACCCTGGAAAAGGACGTGAAATCCTTCTTCAGAAGAATATGGGGACAATAATCACACACCTTCCATAGTTGATACATTAACAGAGAAAGATTCTAAATTCACTCCAAAAAACACGGACATTACTATACAGACATTTGAAATGGCAGTAACAAATGACATAAAGAAAACAATAGCACGTAAGCTGCCACCTAACAATATAACTGAAGGGGAACGTGTCGTCCTCGACACGCTGACACATAGAGATAACCTAATCATAACACAGGCTGACAAAGGGGGTGCCACATTGATCTGGGGAATCAAAGAATACATTAAAAAGGCCAACAATCAGCTCGCCGACAAAGAAACCTATAAAAGCTTAACTACAGACCCTCTTCCCGAATACCAAAAAGAATTAACTAGCTCAATAAACTCGATGCTTCGCAACAATCTAATCGACAAGGAAACATGCACAACACTTACACCCACAAACATCACACCTGCTCGCTTCTATCTCCTTCCTAAAATACACAAAGCAACAATCCAGGACGGCCGGTCATTTCATCATTCAACTGCCAGATGACCAAAATTTCCAAATACGTAGACTATTACATACAGCCCCTAGCTAAAGAAGTAAAATCCTACATCAGAGACACAACAGATCTACTAAACATAATTAATCACGTACAAACAGTGCCAGTGAATGCTATTCTAGTGACTATGGACGTAAGATCACTTTATTCAAACATTAAACACATCGAAGGGCTAACCGCCCTTCAGAAGCACTTACTAAAAGAAGAAAACAAGACCCCACCACAGAAGTTATCATAAAGCTCATGGAGAATATTCTTACATTGTATATTTTCAACGTCAATAGAGCACACTACCTGCAAGTAAGAGGCTCTGTCATGGGCACCATTGCAGCTCCATCATATGCTATAATATTCATGGAAAAATTTGAGGAGACCTATATCTATCCCCTCATCGCTAGCGACTGCGTAATCTATGCAAGATATATCGATGATATATTCTTTGTATACACGGGCAGTGACAACAAACTTACCCAATTCCTCTTGCCACTAAACACAGTGCACAACTCAATTAAGTTTGAATATGAAAAATCCACAACATCAGTAACATTTTTAGACACCCGCATTTACATAGATGAAAACTACAAACGACACTACACACTAAAATCACCGACATCCACAACTATCTACACTTTAAGTCTTCCCACCCTAAACACCTCAAAGAGAACCTTCCCTATTCACAAGCACAGACTCAGAAGGATATATTCCAACAATGAAGAACTAAATAAACACACCCAAAATCTGGAGCATCGATTCACAACACGTGGCTATAAACAACACCTAATCAGGGAACAAATAAAGCAATTTCCACACCTAGAGAAGACACCCTAATGTACAAGATTAAAAATAAACCCAGCCGCATCCCTCTAGTAACCACTTTCAACCGCACTCTACTATTCCAAATAATCAAAAGTCACTGGGAAATACTACAGCTCAAACCAGATCTAAAAAAATTGTTTGAGGGACCCGGCCTTCTAGCATATCGTAGACCTAAGAATCTAAAGAAAATTATAGGTAGTAACAACATTTCAGGGGATAAGGATATCCGTAATAATCCAAAAACAAAAACAACAGGATTTTCCCAACCATGTAACAACAAAAGGAGCTTATGATGTAAGACACGCCAATTCATTAACTAACTTAGTCACTAAATCTACTTTCAAAATCTACCACAACTCTAACTGTAGAAGTCATAACATAATTTACCTCTTAGAATGCACACTATGCCGGAAACAATATATGGGAAAATCTGAATGGCGCTTTCACTACAGAATTAATAATTATCGTACTCGAATTAAGTCGACTCCCCAATGAAAGACTATTACCTGTAGAACATTTCCCCCTACAAAAACACGATTTTAAAACCATGCCAAATTCACTATAATTGAGAAAAGTTCAGATTAGATAACATTAGAAAAATTTTAGAAGGTCATGAAGATAAATGGATTCTGCGCTTTAAAACGCTCCATCCAGACGGGCTTAATCACAAATTTAACAACATAGAATTAATATATAACCCCACAAATCAGGTCCTACCCACATTTCTCACCCACACAAACAGACATGCTTGCGGAGGTGTTGAGGCCTCAAATCTTTATACACACCCATACACTTACATCATACTCACTCACTCACTCCCTAAGAACCAAATAACACACACACTTAACAGAGACACATCCACTTTCCAGGAACCAATAAAACTGTCAAAATGACCAAGGGAATTCGGAACAGTATGAATCCATCCATCCCTTATCTTAAATAACAACTTAAAAGAGACTGTTTGACCAACACAAAATCAACCTGGAGAGGTTTGGGTTCCGTCAGGTTATCATGCCAGGAAACACCAGTACTGTGGTGACAATACATCCCTAATGGGTTACGGGTTTAAAAAAAGTAACTAAAAACTTCTACCTTGAGTCCTATATTGGATAAACATAATCTAAATAAAGAAACGGCAAATTCTGTCTGTGCATCCGTG
The DNA here is from genome assembly GCA_963932145.1 of Acanthosepion lycidas. Classification (NCBI taxonomy): domain Eukaryota; kingdom Metazoa; phylum Mollusca; class Cephalopoda; order Sepiida; family Sepiidae; genus Acanthosepion; species Acanthosepion lycidas. Next base: position 23,167,395 of record OZ010598.1, read on the forward strand.
TGTCTGAAAAACCCTCTAACTCGAGACACACGTTACATCGACATATACCATTTTGAAATCAGAAGGATCTAAGGATTGAAAATCTGCTCTTATCTGATGCTTGAACATCCAGCAGTGGGATTTGTGTTCGGATGAGGCGAGAACAGTTAATAATTCAAATTTTAAAATAACTAAAAGAAACTAGTGATTTTAAAAGATTTTTTAATTTAGATTGTACATAAAGTAACACAAAAACTTTGTACCGCTTGAAAACACTTGGTTTTATAAGCAACCACCAACAATCCGAAGGCAAATTAGATTTGTCTTTTAAAAACACTGGGTCTCATGCGAGGAACGCTAAATTATTTGATTTATATCCAAATTTATACCTATATCTCTATCTATAAAAGGCAGGATGTGTGTGTGTGTGTGTGTGTGTGTGTGTGTGTGTGTGTGTGTGTGTGTGTAACGAATGCACGGCCGCAATTTTCGACGGATTTGCACCAAAATTTACATGCACATGCTCTAAGTTAGCGGGAAGGCCAAGACCGACTTTGCATTTCCCAACTCCCATCGATAGTGGAAATAATCGATTTTTTCATGCCTCTACGGCAGTTTTCATGTAGTTTGCGGCCATTTTCTACTGGCTAGAGTGAGAGCCTATATCTGGCTGCCACGAATAGGCAGGAAGATTCTATTGGCCAGCGTGAGAGCCAACAGCTGACTGACACGAATGTTAACTAGCATGCTAGCATGCAAAAAAATCGATAGCTGCATTCGTCACAAGTGGGAAAAATTTGAATCTGCATGGCACTTTACTTCAATTGGCTCATTCGCTTGCTTAAACTCAACGTTGATTCTGATTCCGCAGAACTGGGTTGGGTGTGAAAAAGTATTTGTTGTTAACATTCTTTTTTCATTCGGTTTTTTCCAGTTACGAGTCCTTTTTTAAATCTGATCGTTTTGGGTTCATTTTGTTTAGTTCTTTTTTCGTAATAGATTTAATGTTTAGTATAGAGCTTAGAAAAAATTCGCAGTGTGAGATAGGCAAGAAGTAAGGCATGTAGCAACATCAGCACAGCAAAGGGCACTTCTTTAAAGGCAAGGAAGGGCAAAAATATTTTAAGTCAAGTGATAGTGATTACTGTATGAGTTTTTGAATCAAGCACGGGCAACGCCGGGCCATGCTGCTAGTGTGTATAGATAGATAGATAGATAGATAGATAGATAGATAGATATTTTTAAGATGAGGTATTGTAAACTATTTACTTCGTTCGGACTGTTATCCTCATCTTTATCGTGATATTCACGTCGTTTCGGTCGTTGTACGCTCCGGTCTTCTTCAAGCGGTATACGTTGGAATTTCGAACCGAACGCTTTATTCTGTGCTATATTGTTTCAGTTTATTGATCGTTTGCTCCAATTATTCTGTTCCACGAGTTTTTGGGGAGGTTTTTTTTTATTATTTTTGGCGGGGAGTGAAAAGAATTGTTGCCTATTGTTTTCAAATCTTTGACAGAGAAATTTTCAGCATTCATGTATGAGAGATAGCAAAAAGAAAACCTTTTAAAATAATGATAAACCTTTGATTATCCAACAAATTTAAGTGCATTGCGCAATAACAACATCCAGACAGAAACTATCTGTCTTTCTGACAAATGGAACTTTTTGAAAACATACTAAAGCAATACCGACATAAGAATATGGCAGTGTGCTTTAATCAAAATGAATTTCTTCCTTGTGGCATTGAAACAAATTTATTTTTAATGCCATATTGGAAAAGCTAAATTATAAAACTTTTCATAAATTTTTAAATAGATTTCTCTTCTTGAAAGTGAAAGTGAAAGTTCTCAAACACATGGACAATTAATGCCAGCAAAAGATTCAAATATCCTATTAAATCAGCAAAAGAAAGTGGTCTAGTATCTTTTAAGCTAGTTACAAGACATTACTATTGTACAGTAGGTTGAATTCTCACTGAGAGCGCAAAACCTGTTGACATGTGACAGACTAAGATACGTATTTTTTTATTACCATTTTCCTATCATTGTGTGAAACACTTAACTGTAGGACAAAGGTTAATGAGCTACTGTTTCATCCTCATTGGATAACCCAAACGTAGCCTTGTTTCAGACTATCATAAGATTAGTTGCTAATGTTTTAATTCAAGGTTCGTACTTTTGTGTCTTCAGCTTAATGCATGCAGCACCAATATCCCGACCAAGGTGGGGTTTTTTCCGTTAATGGCGAGCCACATTTCCTGATGTTATTTCACTGACTCCAAGTGGATACCTAAAAGGTTGATGTTAATTCAGTTCATGACCTACTGCAGGCCCCTGATTTGAAAGACTTAATAACGATTAAATATCCCTTTCTTGGCTAGTGATGTGAGGTGCGCTCTATGTCAGCAAAAAGTCTTTTGCGGTGAGACTGTTTTTAGCAAAGTGAGTTTGTTGCTTGATAAGAAGAAACACTACGGATGATGTGAATAGAGACATGGATGAAGAGATTGAGAAAATCCTGCGGCTATTTGTCGTTTTCTTCTTACTTGTCTTGTTTATTTCGAAATTTATTGCTCCAAATAAATTTGGCGACATGTTCACTAAATAATTTCTTTCACCCGGTTAAGTTAACGATATAGTGTTAAGAAAATTAAAAGCTCGTTAGAAACAAAGCAAAGAGTACTGAATTATTACGCGATATCTGTCTTCTTATATGGCAGTGAATGTTAGACAATCTCCTCAAAGATGAAGAAAAGACTTCAAGAAACAGAAGATGAGAATACCACTGGCAGAACCTATTTTTAGCATCCTTCTGTAAAACCAAGTCTCTGTTATCTCAAGCCTTCTCTTCATCTGTAAGCATTCACTGTGATATAAGAAGATTGATATTATGTAGCATTTCAGTTGTCTTCTCTTTGTTTTTCATGTAATTTTCCTGTTTCTTAATACTTTGCTTAAATCTTGGAAGGCATCTTTCGTTATTCCAATTTGGCTTCAGATTTCTGCATCATATTTCCCGTCATGTGTAAAAGCAGTTCCCAGGTAATTAAATTTGTTTTTGCTTGATTTTGACGTCTTCAATTTGTAGATTAGACTGTATGGTTGCCAGCAACAAAAAGAAGCCGCCCAAAATGCGAATTACAAATTGGAGATACCAATGTCAAACACGTACAAAAGCTTACATATCTAGCAAGTATTTTAACAGAGGATTGAAAGTGTAACATCAAAATCTGAAGGTGAATCGGGATAGTGAAAGATGCCTTCTCAAAACTGACCAAAGTATTAAGAAACAGGAAAATTTCATTAGAAATAAAGAAAAGAGTACTGAACTCTTATGTACTATCAGTCTTCGTACAGTCTTCCTTGTCTTCTGGACAATCTACTCACAGATGAAGAAAAGACTTGAAGCAATAGAAATGTGGTTCTGCAGAAAGATGCTGAGGATACAATGAACTGGACATGTGAGCAAGGATGAGGTTTTAGAGAAAATGGATACAAAAAGGAAACTTATACTTAACATCAGAAAGCGACAGTTGAAATTTCTGGACCACATAATAAGGAAAGGAGGCTTGGAAAATATGATACTCACAGGACAGATTGAAGGCCAAAAATGGACAGACGAAAATAACGCATAACATACTTGATTAAATTGAGTAAATGAATGGCAAAACTGGGCTTAGGAGAAATAGAAAATAGACTAAATATATTAAGAGCTACAGGGAACAGGAAGTTGTGGAGAGTCATGATCGCCTACGTCCTGAGGGGACACGGCACATAAAGAAGATATTGAAGATATACATCATCTCTTCTCCCTCACTTTTTTGTCCTTTCTTACAGGCGTGAAGATATAGGCAGAGTATCTGTCCGAGATGTTAGTACCAGTTAACATGATCCAACTTGCACAAGAAAGGTTTCATCCAGCCTCAAGATGTCTAACATGAACGAAAGAGGACAACCTTGGGGAATAGATGTGGATTACATGAAAGGCCTCGATTTTACCCCCGTTCACTTAACTCAATTTTTGAAGATATAGAAAAAAATATTAATAAAAAAAAAAATAATATTAAAATGAAAAATAAAGAAAGTCAATATCCGTCACGTAGCCTTATGTAATTTTATCCGAATTTTAATTTTCAGTTTGACTTAACAGAAGATAAAGCTCGGCTACGCATGGCCGGAAGACATGTGACATCGAGTTCTTCCGACCTGAAAATGAGACTATGATCCGTTTACTATAACAGTATATGATAAGTGTTTTGACAGAGGACGGCAAGTGTTCAACGCTGAGATCCGAAGACACACGGAGATGGCCAATGACGCATTCCAAAACCTGGGCAGAGTATTACGAGACAAGAGGATTTCTTTGGTGACAAAGAAAAGAGTACTGAGCTGCTACGTGACATCTGTCCTCCTTTACGGCAGCGAATGTTGGACGATCTCCTCAAAGATGAAGAAGAGACTCGAGGCGACAGAGATGTGGTTCTACAGAAAGATACTAAGGATATCATGGACCAAGCGTGTGAGCAACAATGAGGTTTAGGAAAGGATGCAAATAAGGAGGACGCTTATACTTAATATCAGTAAGAAGCAAGCTGAAATTTCTGGGATACTTAATGAGAAAGGACGGCTTGGAGAATCTAATACTCACAGGTCGAATAGAGGGAAAGAGAGACAAGGGAAAGTAACGTATGACATATATAGCGGGCTTAAGCAAGTGGATGACAGAACGGGGCTTGGAGGAAGTAGCAAAGGGACAAAAACTCATTGAGAGGTACAATGGAGACGGAGAAGTGGAGAGCCATGATCGCCTACGTTCTAAAGGGACACGGCACATAAATATAAAAGACTGAAATATCATTCTAGTTTTAATAATTGAAACGTTGTGGGTGCTTGAGCGTAGAGTTTGATCTTTGCTGCAAATATCAAGGTGTTCCACTGATCAGATGCATTTTAGACATATATGGAAGTGATGGCTGGTAGTCGGAGCGGATCCGTTGTCAATAGGCTGCAATTTATTTTCGACATTCTTCTTCCGAAGATGGAACAAGTGTTGTCGATACGATGGGGTTGATCTGATTTGCGACATTTGCGAATCTAATGATAGCCTGGGACAATCCCATGGCTCAAACAAAGCAAACGATGGAAACTTGTGCAACCTAAGACCTTACTAAATAAGAGAATTTGAAAACTGAAAGGTTTTAGGGGAATATTTAAATTGTCAGTCCTTATTACAAGAACCTGGGGCCACTCTTGGTTGAGGGTTATAGAGTAAGACACAGTTTGTATGTATAGGACGGGAAGATAACGGTTAACCCGAGATTTGAACAAGTTAAGATTGTAGTGATCGGGGAAACATCCTCTTGGGAGTCGGTTTCACAGAGAAATAATTCGCGGGAAGAAGCTTCTCGAGCGGAACTTACTTATCACCAATGGAATACTGGTTTTGTATAATGGGAAGGGTTGCTACAAAATTTAGTCGCATGACGGGTCCTAGTCGTGAAGGTTAGTGTTGGCGGAACTAAGAAATGTAGTTCGTCTGAGAACTTTTCATGGAAGTAGACTTCCAGCAATAAAAGGTTTACGGTCATATCACGTTGAAAACACCTGTTCTTGTATGATCGCCGAAGTTAAGCAACGTCGAATCTGGTCAGTACCTTGATGGGTGACCGCTTGGGAATGCCATGTGCTGTAAGCTTGGATGTGCGTGTAGTGTCACAGTTCGGAATTGGATCTCGACTCTCCGATTTCCAGAACCAGTCGCGTTCATTATATTCATTTAAGCTCAAATACTCTTGGCAAAGATATAAGTCCACCTCTTCTCCCCACATATGTGGGTTAAATAGTAGTATCAGTAAATCATCATCATCGCCATAAATTCTTACAATTTAATAATATTTTCTTGATTTAAATACCCTGCAAAAGGTTGGTAAACCGTAAAAAAAAAAAATTCTGCAAAAAGATGGAACGATTTTAGGTCTTCTAGACACCGAAAAACATGCCAGAGATGAGGACACCAACGGTCTGTCCTTTTATTTTTATTTTTCGGTAAGAAAGATTCAGATTTAGTCTGTATCTCACACACACACACACGCGCGTGCGCGCGCGCATATACACACATACACTACATGTGTGTGTGTGTGTGTGTGTGTGTGTGTGTGTGTGTGTGAAGGATCTTATACAATTTATCAAATGCATTAGTTACACACAGAAATAAGTTCAACCACAACATTGATCTAAAGTGTGCCACACTTATTAAAAGAGAAACTAACATATAAAATTACTGAAAATTCTTGAGAGTGCCTCTATCGAATCTTACCAACATATAAATCTGCTCACTGGATATTCTTCAAATATCTCCTTTCTGAATTCTTCCTCAAGTCAATATTCATGACTATAAAAAAAAGTTTAAAATTAAAAGAAAGCAGTTCATTTTATAACCTTCTATTATCTAAAATATATTAGATATGTGCATAAATTAATCTCAAATTAAAATAATATAAATAATAATTATATTATAAAAAAATTCAACAAGATTTACTTACTTTCGTTTATTAGACATTAAATTATGTCTCTTTGTAGCCTCCATAATTTATTTTGACTTCTCAGTTCCCCTGAAGTGCTTTTTTGAACGTTCTTAAATTTAAAAATTCTGAAAAACTAACAACATTTTTACTTCTGTTTGTAAGAATCCTTGTTGCAAAATAAAATTCTTATATTTGCCTTCATATAGTCCACCAGAGGACGAAACGCGTTGGTAAAGAATAGTTTTTCCAACAACAGGCTAAGATTTTTCTTTTGTCTTTATTCATATATATATATATGTGTGTGTGTGTGTGTATTAATTTAAAGAAAAACAAACCACTTTAAGGCTCCAGTTGTAATAATTTATTTCACCAGAGAATTTTATTTTTCTCTGGATTTTCAGACTTCACTTTCAAAGGTGAAACGAAAAATGAATTTAAAATTTACACTTTTGACGGACAGCATTAAGCTTATATAAGTTGACATAGAGGGTGGTGAGGAATGGTATGAGAGACATGGTCGAGTTTAGAGAGGGAAGGGAGAGTTTTAAAATTTATTTTTATATTTCTTTTTATTATAATACTTAATATTGAGGAAGGAGGGGGTAAGGATCAGACATTGACATATTTAATTGGTCAACTCAACGAAAATGATGTGGGAAAAGGAAAAAGAGAAAAAGCAGGAAAAAGAAAGAAAGTGAGGAAGTAAAGAAATAAGAGATGTACGAAGGGTTTTTGGGGGAAGGGATGGGTGGTATAGTTTTAGCAATTTAGATAACAGATTTTTACGTTTGATAGTAATTTAAATGTTTAAAAACTTCACAAAGAAATTAAATTTAATGCTTGTTAGCAATTTAAATATATATATATATATATATATATATATATATATATATATATGTTTGTGTGTGTGTGTGTGTGTGTGTGTAAAAAAGAGCGCTATGACGCAATTCACTCCGCCAGAAATTTGGAAACTGCATGCTTTACTGCTTTGCATTCGTGTTAGAAGCGCCAATAAAAACATTTCAGAGTGTTTTGGTGTCAATCTGAAGTCAGTGGAGAGGATTCGGATGGGTCTAATGATGATTACGAAGGTGTTTAGAGTGATCACTAGTGATGACGACGTTATGCCTTCATTCATCTACCCACAGGCCCTCATAATCAACACAGAGGCCTACATCAAGTCTCTTGAGGAGGTAGTGCTGCCCTGTGTTAAAAGGGTGGCTGCTAGAAGGCCCTATATCTGGCAACAGGACTTTGCACCATGTCACAAAAGCAGAGTAACCCAGTCATGGTTTCAGACAATTTCTGCGATCACCTCTTACATGTGGTCATTTAAAACCCCAAATAAAAACCCCGTTAATTACTATATATGGGGAGCATTTGAGAGAGAGGGGGAGAGAGAGAGAGAGAGATCAACAAAATTCCTTGTAACACCAAAGATGAACTGAAGGCAAGGATTATGGCAGCATTCACCAACTTAAGCAAGGAGACCGCCCAGAAAAGTTGCTGAAGATTCCGAAGTCGTCTGGAGGCTATTGTGGAAACCAATGGTGATTTTATTGAATAAATTTGCTCTTTAGTATTTTGAAAATATTTTTGTGTAATTTTGGTAAATATATATGTTAAAATGAGATGTCAGTGTTATTTTCACTTTTGCATAATTTAGACAACAATTTATCCGTCGTAAGTTCGCTCTCTCTCTCTCTCTCTCTCTCTCTCTCTCTCTCTCTCTCTCTCTCTCTCTCTCTATGAATAAAGAAAAATCTTAGTTTTATTCACACACACACACATATATATATATATATATATATATATATATGAATAAACACAAAAGGAAAAATTTATTTTTATTCATATATATATATATATATATATATATATATATAAAGAAAAAAAAACTAGACGCCCAAAAATTAAAATTGGAGCCTCTCGCGACAAACCGCCATTGTCGAAACAAAAGAAGAAAAAAGAAAAAAAGCTGATGAGCAAGTCTAAAGTAAAAAAAACGAGGAAAGGGCATTGGTCACAACACCCGACACCCGACACGTACACGCATCCACGCGTTCGAGCGCATGGCTGCGCGCTCGCAAACGCACACACGAACATAAAAAATACGGAAAAAAACTTACACGAATATTAAAGTAAAAATCTAAAAAATAGAAGCAGTAAAATGCTGATACCCACTGAAGAGTGGACGGACAGGTCCGCCTATGAAACTCTGGAGTCGGAATGCTGAAGGTAACATCAATCAACTAAGTGAGAAAACTTTTCCTTATCTTAATCCTATATATATATATATATATATATATATATATATATGTATATATATATATATATATATATATTGGTGCATGTTTCATTAAATAATATAGACAAGTTTTGTCTATTTTAACTAAGTTCCTTTTATATTGTCTGATAAGCTTAATAACATTATCATTGAAAGATGAAAGAAAATCACCATATTGATACATGTTTTAATACTATCTAAGCTTTTGGCTTACATAAGCCATTAGCAAAGATGACAATTACATTACAATATATTAAACAATACACGGACAAAACAATAACAAGAACTACGCAACCACCCTGATATAATTGTAAAAAAAAAAGCTGATATGACCAACATTTTTGTCATCCTAAACAAATTGGATTACAACAAAAAACTTGACCACATACTCCATGATCACATAAAGTTTGAAAAACTCAACAAGAACCCGACCAACCAACTATAATCAAAGCTTAATAAACTTATTAATGCTAATAATGCTGAACAGAACTCTTTAAAGCTCCCTAAAATTGTTGGTGTTTATAGACTTGGCTACATATACGGCACTATAAAAACACATAAACCTAACTATCCTCTCCGTCCTATCATATCGCAAATACCAACTCCTGTATATCAGCTAACAAAATACATTAACCAACTCATTACTCCCTACCTTCCTAGTAAATATAGTGTTAAGTCAACATTAGAAGTAATCCAAATCCTAAAAAGTGAAAAGCCCAACAATGAAATCATAGCTTCACTTGATGTTGAAAACTTATTTACCAATGTCCCTGTTAGTGAAACTATTGACATAATTATAAGAAATATATACAGTAACTCATCTTTACCCCCACTTAAAATTAATCCTAATATATTAAGAAAACTACTATTAGCTTGTACTACTGAAGTGCCTTTCTTAGATTATCATAATAATACAACGTGATCGTGTCTCCATGGGTACAGTACTGAGTCTGACATTTAGCAATTTCTACATGTCGAACCTCGAAAATAAGATATTTACAGATTTTAAAAAACATCCATCTACCTAAGATGTGTTGATGATATCCTTATGTTAGTTAAAAAATACAAATGAAATATTTCAACTTCAAAAACGTTTCCAAAATAATTCTGTTCTTAAATTCACGTATGAACTCAATACTAATAATAAAATTCCCTTCCTTGACATATTGATAAACACAAATAATAACAAATTTACTATTTCGCCATACAAAAAACTACCAGCATAGATTCATGTACACTTAACTACAAGAGCGAATGCGCATATTACTACAAAATAGCAAAACAGATTTTTACAGTGAACTAAAGAATATAAAACAGACACTTATTAATAATAGCTTTCCAAACTATATAGTTGATGAATAAATAAGATGCTTTCTTAGAAATCTCAATACTAAGCAAACAGAACATAATACTGCTTCTACTAATCTCAAACATATTAATCTCCTATATAGTAATCCAATGCATACTAATTATAAACAAGATGAAAATATACTAAAAAAATTTAGTAAATACTAATATATCTACAACAGATCCAACCAAAAAAAATAAGTTAATCATATACTACACTAAATCTAGTATATCCAACTCAATTATTCGCGATGATTCTTCTCCCCCGGTTAGCGGTTTGCAAAAAACCAACATAGTTTACAAATTCAAGTGCCCTTTGAGAGATTGCATCTCCAACGGATTAAACAATATTTATGTTGGATACACCACAAACTCGCTTTCACGACGCTTGAAAGCCACATTTGAATGATAATTTTTAGGCATTTAAAACAACATACCTGGCCGCATACACAATTCCATAAAATCCTCGTTGAAAACGCAACTATACTTAAATATGAAAACAATAAACAAAAACTAAAAATTCTTGAAGCTATATAAATAAAACAGTTGAAACCTTACCTGAACAAAATAAACTATGAAATCTCCACAAATATTCTTAAATGTCTATAATTGGTAACAGAAGCCATTGGTTTATACCAACGGCTTCCTATACTTAATACTTCTCGCTTTCACTCTTGCGTGGTCATGTGTGACGTCATGAGCTGCGGTGCGATTTTCGCTTCAGCGTCTTGTATGCACGAGTTTGTCGTTGCTTGGAAATCTTCCATGTAAACATAAACAGACTATCACTATTGTTTTGTCCGTGTATTGTTTAATATATTGTAATGTAATTGTCATCTTTGATAATGGCTAATGCAAGCCGAAAGCTTAGATAGGATTAAAAATATGTATCAATATTTTGATTTTCTTTCATCTTCCAATGATAATGTTGTTAAGCTTATCAGACGATATGAAAAGAATTTATATAAAATAGACAACACTTGTCAATATTATTTAACATGAAAAAATGAAAAAATGCGGCCTAAATACACACAATATGTGTGTGTGTGTGTGTGTTTCATTAAATAATATAGACAAGTGTTGTCTATTTATTTTATGTGAATTCTTTTCATAACTTCTGATAAGCTTAATAACATTATCATTAAACGAAGAAAGAAAATCACAATATTGAGACATTTTTTTTTTTTTAATCCAATCTAAGTTTTTTGGCTTACATAAGCCATTATCAAAGATGGCAATTACAGTACAATATATTATAATTTAATTCGTTGGAGATACAACCTCCCAAAGGGCATTTGAATTTGTAAAATTTCCGTGAGTCTATGCGTAATTTCCTCCCGTTGGTCCGGGGTAGTTATATCATTTAGTCTATCGTATATATATATATATATATATATATATATATATATATACGACAAAAGGAAAAAAAAATTTATTCACATATATATATATGTGTGTGTGTGTGGTGTGTGTGTGTATCCAGGTAAGATAAGAACAAATGGAGTATAATTCCACTATCCGTAACATTTAATTATATATATGTGTGTGTGTGTAATAACAACAACAACAATAATAATAATAATAAGTAAAGACAAACCTTAAAAATCCATTTCGGTTATAATTTAAATATATTCATGAAATAAATTATAACCGAAATGGATTTTTAAAGATCGTCTTTCCTTATTATTATTATTATTATTATTATTATTGCTCTCTTTGGATTAATGTCTTCCTTGGAATTATCCCTACCAATTGGTATTATATATATATATATATATATATATATATATATATATATATATATATATATATATATATATATATATATACTTAGCATCCTCTATAGTTTGAAATGCCAAGAACATTTTTACTTCTGTTTATAAATACATGTTGCAAAATAAAATCTTTGTACTTGCCTTGATAAAGTCCATCAGATGACGAAATGTGTTGCCTTTATTCATATTCTCTTTTTACAGATATATTTTTTAGTTATATATGAATTTTCACATATATATGATGAAAATAAAATATACGAGGGAAAGTCAAAATTATCCGCAACAATATGTTATGGTGAAATTGCCGATAATGTACTCAATATCCGGGTTAGAGCCTTGTGGGCGCCGATGTCAAGACAGAGTCTGTTTCATGCTTGAATACAATCTCCATGCAGAATGTCAAATTCAGCGGCTTCAGCACTTCTAATTAACTTATGATGGTGTCGTGACGATATTTTAGGTCCAACATTAAAGACATTTATCAAATGCAATTAACAATAATTTATTAGTAGTTTCCAATGTTAATTATAGTTTTGCTTTTGATAATCATTCATTTTTCGGGGTGGGGCTTATAGTACCAATAAAAATGCCAATTAAATAACTTGAGAAGATATTTTTTTTTGTAATAAGTGTTTGGCTATACAATGCAGGGGAAGTAACTCGAAATATATTTTAAAGAGTTATCTCGCTTGGCAATAAAATATTTTTCTTTCGTTTAATTTGTTTTCTGTCTCATTAATTTTTTACAGGTTATTTAAATCTATAAGATATTTTTAGATTGTAGGAAATTTTTTGGCGGTGTGAGGGATAAAATAATGATTTAGCGATACATGTTTTACAAACTAACCAATATCTGGGGGTAAAAGAGTTGGAGTCATGCCTTTGCAAACGAATCTCTATTTCACTTTACGTGCTAGGCTAATACCCTTTGGGAAAGGTATGAATCACCTTCTTCTCCCCTACCCAGCTTTGAATATGTAGAAGTGTGTGCGTGCGTCTGTGCGTGCGTCTGTGCGTGCGTCTGTGCGTGCGTCTGTGCGTGCGTGTGTGTGTGTGTGTGTGTGTGAATTATTTTCAGATAGAATAAAGGAACAAAATAAACAAAAAGAGACAAGCGGAAAATCAAAAGAAAACAGTTAACTTCATGTTTTTGAAGAGGCACAGCACAGCACATCTATTCACCTCATGCCATAACAATCTAGTCACAATTTAAACAATATTCATTAAAAAAAATTATTGAATATTACTAATACTCATTTACTTTTTGCCAGATTTTGATTTATGACAATGTGTGTCTTCCATATGTTTTTTGACTGACGAACATTCATGAAGTTTCTCAAATTCTAAAGCCTTGATAAACCAATGACATTCCCATTTTTGTATATAAACAAAATAAATCTGAAATTGGCTTGACAAATTCCATCAGAGAATGAAACTCATCGGTTAAGAAGAGTTTTCCTCTTGTCTCTTTTTATTCATATATATATATATATATATATATATATATATATATTTAGTGTATTAGTACTACGTCATAGAACCGCATAGGTCTGCGTCTGCTACTCCGCGACTGTTAAGGTCGCATAGCAATCTTCTATGTCAACATAACAGAATATCATCTTTGATGGTGAATATCTTTGTTTAAATATCCATATAACCACTCTGAAGATGGCACATGTGAGCCGAAAGCTTAGATCAAGGAACAGCTTAATAATAAATATCCAAATTTTGGACAATTTTTGTCTTTATTTTCGCCCGAAATTAAAGCAACTATACAAAGTTTAGAACGGCTCATGATCGAACATAAACGACTTTCGTTGTCTGTTATATTTAATAATAGATGTTTGAATATATATATATATATATATATATATATATATATATATATATATATATATATATATATATATATCAGATCATCTCATATGTTCTGTCCGAATTTTGAATAAAGAAAACAAGTGACCAAATGTTACATTTAATTACAGATTCAATCAACAATGTATTTTCCCTGATTATCTATGACTTCCTTCCATCTATTAACAAGTTTACTAATTCCATTACTGTAAAATTCTTTTGGCTTTGATTCGAAGAACTCACAAATGTCAGTTTTAACCTCTTCCTGTGTTACAAAAGCTGTTTCTTCCAAATGATTCTGTAAACTACGAAACAAATGGTAGTCTGAAGGAGCAAGATCGGGGGTATAAGGTAGATGAGGAATTTTCTCCCAACCAAGTTCTTCGATTTTTTGTGATGTGATTCTTGCAGTGTGGGTTCGTGTATTGTCCTGATGAAACATCACCTCTTTTCGATTCACTAGAGCAGGTCTTTTTTCCCTCAAAGCTTGGTTAAAACTCTCTAATTGCTGACAGTATATTTGAGCATTAATTGTTGCATTAGGTGGTAAGAATTCAAAGTGGATTATTCCTTGGCGATCCCACCAGATTGAAAGAAGAACCTTTTGCCCATGAAGTTCCCTTTTTGGCTGTGGCGGGGGTCCTTCCCCTTTACCAAGCCACTGTCTACGACGCTTAACATTTCAATAAAAGATCCATTTTTCATCGCCAGTCACAAGTCTATCCAAAAAAGGTGAAACAAGTTGGCGAGAATGGAGACAAGAGCAGATGTCAACTCTGGATTTGAGGTTGTTTTCAGACAATTCATGAGGCACCCATTTTCCAAGTTTAGGAACTTTTCCAAGTTGTTGAAGATGACGATGAACAGTTTTTTCGTTTGAACTGAGAACCACTGCCAATTACTCAACTGATAAAGCAGAATTTTCTTCAAGGGCTGCTTCAAGAAGCTTTTCATTAAACTCAACTGGACGTCCGGTTCGATCTTCATCTTCAAGGGTGAAATCTCCACCTCTGAATTTTGCAAACCATCTTCTGCTGAGTTTCCTTTCTTGAACTCATAAAACATTATGTGCCTCAAATGATTCTTGGGTACTTCCATGTTAACAGTGTTTTAATCAAACAAAATTTAATTTTATTGTTCTCTGAAATAAAATCTGATCCATTTAAATGCATCTAAACATAAAAATAATGTTCAGCTCCATTAGACATTATAAAATACTTTTTAAATTGTGTTCATTTTAACAAAAAGTTAAAATTCGAACAGAACTTATGGAATGACCTGATATATATATATATATATATATATATATATGTGTGTGTGTGTGTGTGTGTGTGTGTGTGTGTGTGTGAGTGTCCATTCTCTGATATTACTTAACTGGAAGTTTACCCCAAAGTCCTTTCAGAGGTAAGTCTCTGCCATTTTTAACTCGTTACTGAATTTCTAATGGACATCTCGTCTTTAACTAAGTAAAGTATCTCTTTTTTTTTTTCTTTTTTTTAATACGAATAAATAGGCTTTCCTATTGTTCGGTCCATACAACTCCCACTTCTCTTGAACAGGAATAGAGGCTCATCCCTTGTTTCCTGTTTAGGAAGGGGTTCCCGGTCCCTTTCCATCTCTCAGGCCTTAATAGTAGTGCTGTCATGAATTTTTGTGATATGTGTGGATGGTGGCAACGTCTCTTCATCCTGAGGGTAGCGGGTTGGCAGTTTTCTAGTTGCTGCTGCTGACTTCTAGTTAGGGGCCTGAATTCTTGCGTAGCACCTTGAGAGGCTGCACTGATCAACAGTCGCATAATATCGGGGTTCTTGCAGTGCGATGTCACGCATGGAAGTATGTCCCTGCAAACACCTCCGGTGGGCAACCCCGAGGCCACATTATATTACAGTCTGCGCCAGTTCCCTACCTGCACATGTTACATTAGATGACCGACTGCCAGTAGTATCTTAGACCCTTTCCTTACCAATATAACACATCATGACTATAAACAACCAAAGATATAAACCTAAACCAGCTCAACAGAAAGAACCTAAACCACTTAACCTTTGTTTCTCCAACATTCCTGGTATTCGTACCAACTTCTGCGGTGTGGAATCGTTCCTCTTCGAAAAGTCTCCGGACATCTTAGCTCTTTGTGAAACTAATCTTAACTCTTCAATCCCCTTGATTCCTGGCTACATTCTTCTCCCTAGAAAGGACTCTAATGTTCACATACATGGCCTGGGAGTTAATGTCCGCAAACATCTCCGCTGGTTAGAGAACTCTTTCTTAAATCTCCAGACCATTCTCACATGTGTCCCAGTGTCTCTCTACTTAACTCAGTCATTTATCTCTTCTTTCTCTACCGTTCCACTTCCTCTCAAGACTGTTACGTACTAGATAGTATTTCTGATAATACAGACAAGGCCACCTTTCTACACCTGTTTGTAAATATATTTGTATTCGGTGACTTTAATGTCCACCATACCAGGTGGTTTAAACACTGTCACTGACCTCGCTGGCATCCAAACCCTTAACTTCTCAATCACTCACGCAAGTGGCTGACTTCCCCACGCGTCTCCGCCGTAAACCTGACGGAAACGCTTCTCTTCTCGATATCCATTTTTACCTCTATATTTGACTATTGTCGTACTACGCAGCTCTGCCCTCTTGGAAACTCTGATCATGCGGTTGTGTCTGTAAACATCTCCTTCCGGTACCCCACCAGCCTAGTACCGACTACCAACAGAATAGCTTTGTTATCAACGAGCAGACTGGGACTCGTTCTGTGATTTCCTTTGTGACGTTCTTTGTATTTAAGCTTTTAATCATCCTGTTCAAAAATGCGTGTCTGGGTTCTCATGGCATCGATGCTTACATTCCAGCAAGGAAATACCAAATTAAACAGTGTTCATCTCCTTGGTTCTTACCTGCATGTTTGGCTGCTATAGCCAACATGAACCACTTCTTCGGCTGTACCAGAGAGATACGTCTGATTGCAACAGACGTCTCTTTGTCTCTACTTGAAACGAGTGCAAGCGTGTCCTCAAAGAAGCGAAGTTATTATTTGTTGATAGAATGAAACAACGTTTAGCATCTCGCAAATTCAATTCTAGAGATTATTGGCGGCTCTGCAAGAGTGTGCTGAACAACAGTAAATCCGCAATCACTCAATCAATTCGAAATCCTGACATCTACAGCACATAAGATGGAATGCTTTGTCCGGAAATTCTCTTCCAACTCAAAACTCGGCTCATCTGGAGTACCCACACCTGATTTCCTCAATAAGACGGGGGTTCTATTGAGTGATATACGCATAACCCCGTCACTGGTCTCCGACATAATTTCTAAATTAGACGGGATCCCAGCCATCGTTCTAAAAAAACGTGCCCACGAGCTGGCTCTAGTTCTCTCCAAACTCTACAACTATTGCCTCTCTGTTTCCTGCTTTGCAGCTTGTTGGAAGTCCTTCTCAATACTTCCTAATTTTAAGAACTCTGGAGAACCTTTTAAACCCTCTAAGTATCGCCCTATTAGTCTCCTACCGCTTTTCAGCAAAGTATTCTAGGTTTTAATCAATGCTGAAGTGGTTAAGAACCTTACGTCTCACGACCTACTCTCTGACAAACAATATGGCTTCCGTTTTGCCAGGTCTACTGCTGATATGCTAATGGCCATCACTGAATATGTTTATCAAGCTCTTTGTCATCACTAATGATCATCCCAAATATCATGAGGTTGATTGGATACATCATCCAACTCTTTCCGAATCCTCTGCACTGTCCTCATATTGACACCCAAACACTCTGAAATGTTCGTATTGGAGGTTCCGGGGCGAATGTTAAACAGTACAGAATGCCGTTTCCAAATTTCTGGCAAAGTGAATAGCGTCATCGTGTTCTTTTTCGCACAGATGGTGCCCAACTGACCCTACTATACTATACTATACAGTCGACAAAATCTATAACAAACAACGCACATGCCCGAAATCAAAAATATATAATGGCGATAATTTACCCATCGCACCTTGTAGATGCCTACCCACGCACATTATTGTTTCTTCCACACCCACAATGCCAACCTGGGGTTTGTACTATAAGTATTCTGAGTTGACAGTAGTTACAGTTTCAAAGCCAGTAATTTATAACCCTCAGTCACGATGACTTGTCACTTTGTGCTAATACAACAATCAGTCAATTGTGAACATTTCTGTATACCCAATTTCATTCCCCCAAGACTTGGGCCAACCTATGGTGTGGTCTTCAGGTACTTTCCAAAAGTGTCAACTGCTGGAATCATCTCTCTAGGAAAATTTTACCAAGATATCACCTCTATGTAAAATTGAACATTGCAAGATTCAATATCATTCAGATATTTCTCAACAATGCTGAACAACTAAGTTTTCAAACAATTTCATCTAACAAATTTCAATAACAAGATTTGGGTCAACCCATAATATGATCTGACACTTCCCAAATTTCACTCACATGGCTTGGATCTACCCAGGGTATGGTTTTCATACCCAGGGTATGGTTTTCAGATAATTTCCAACAGTGCTGAACAATAATCAACTGCTTGAAAACAGTTTTGTCAACCAACTTTTACTTACAAAGCTTGGGTCAACATGTGCTATCCAGATTATCCTTTACACTAGTATAACCTACAGCCTGGTGCCCCTCAAGTTTTGATAAAGCAATGATTTTAGTTTATGTTATAACTTCTAAATAGTTTCATAAACTGAAATTATATCAATATAACAAACCCATATTTATTTGACTTTGCAGGAAGTAAAGCAAGGAAAAGAATATTTTAGTTTGTGTCATTTTGTTTCAAGTAGATGACATGTTTGATTTTAGTTCAGAATATTTAAATCTTAGACATTTTTATAAAGCAGTAGTTTTAATTTTCTAGATGTTATAACTTCTAAACAGTTTCATAAACTGAAATTATATCAATATGACAAAATCATATTTATTTTTCATATAACCTTCATAATGTTTTGTTTTTTTAAAATGCCATATATTTGGTTCCTTTTTTCCCCAGACAGGGGCAGTCATAGCTTTCCAGTTTGTATTTCCTTTGTAACTGTGAATTTTCCCTGATTTTTCAATGGAAATTTAACAGTGTGATTTCCCAGTGTTGCTGCTATGATTTTGAATCCAAAGTTCAAGGCAAGTGTACCCTCCTGTCTTTTTTTTTCTTCTTTTGCTTACATTAAATTTTTATTGATAATGAAAACAGAGAGAGATTTTATTGTCTATTGAAACCGGAAGTTTTTAAAGAGAATTTGCACATATGAGAATTGAAAAAATAAAATAAAATAAAAAATCTGTCTAAAATCAATTTTTATTATTATTTTTGCTTGCATAATTTATCAAAAATACACATTGTTACAAAATGAGCACTTCTATGATTCATAAGATCACATGCACAAAACCCATACTAATAAAAATTTTAAAAAATGAATCAAAAGACCCTTGGACATGAAAAATATTTCAATAAGCTGCTCGCCAAGAAAACACATTTTACTAACAGAATATAAGATTATACTTTTTACAATCATACTTAATTTTCAGCAAATTATCAACTTGGAGCCACCAGTGATCCCTGTATTTTATAATTGTTCTGTCAACTGCAAAAAGAGACGGTTGTTATATATTTTGTGCTTCATGTTCATGGTTGAAAACAGAATGAAATATATTACACCAGTCATGGTTAATGAAAGTACAATGATTAAATGGCAGTAATAAATATTGTATTTCATTGATAAATCTTGGCTAGTGTTTCTTTTCATCTTACTGTTGATTTTTTATCACAATTTATGCATATTTAAAGGGTATAAACTGTGATATAAAGCAATAACAGAAAAACTAAACAAAAACTAATAATGAAAATACCTCATAGAAGAATTCAGATAAGACAATTATTAATATTACTCTTACTATTGAATTAGTGTCACAATTTAGAATTTTGTAACAATAATCAACAACAGAATGAACTAATAAAACAAATTTACCACCACTTATAATGGATTAGTGTTGCATAATAGAGTGTTGTGATATAAAGCAACAAAAATAATATGAAAGAGTGTAGTGATAGAGAAATAAATAAATAAAAATAAATAATGACATGAAAATCAAAAGTTCACCATCTCTAAAAATAGATGTATATTCAAAATCGCCAGACTACAAAGCCATAGTTCGACCAACCAATCAGAACACTTCTGTAACCAGGATATAAGAAAAGAAATAAACAAATAATAACAAGGAGACCAAAATCTCATCATCTCTAAATAAACATTCAAAATTGTTAGACAACAAAACCAGAGGTTGACTAATCAGAAAGCTTTCATAACTGGGTTTTAAGGCCATGAGCCAATGCAGTTCAAAGTGGGATTTTTTTAAGTGAATCTTTAGATATGTATATAACCTGATGGAAAATAGACCAAATCTAGAATGGCTAAATAAATTTTGTCCATTCTTCGATATTGTGGCCATCATAACATGACCAGAACTAAACTGCAACCAGCTAGTGATCTGAGACTGCTAAACCATCCTACTACATTGAAAATATATATCCTTTCCTTCACCACCAATTAAGTAATAGGCAGCTACTAGATTTGGATACATATATACATAAGTATACATATATATTTACTTCCTCTTGGACTCTTGTCTCTATCTTTCTTGTGCACCAAGACTTTTACACTTGGAATCTTGAAATTTCAAATTTCAACTTATCCTTTTGTATTATTATATTGTGTTATATAAAGATTTACTTTTTATTCATCAACACTATGTCTTTTCTTTTAATCATTATACATCTCCTATATAACAGTGTCCTGGATAAGACGATAAACTACATCCAGCAGCAAGGCCTCTGATCAGGAAGTTTTGAGGAGCGTGGAACCATCTCTTAATTGCTGGTGGTCTCAGGTCCACCCTGACCCGGGGTGGTAGTGCCTGTCAGGGTCCCAGCTATGGACAAATAGTTAACCCCCAAACTGGGGTCAAAACACTATGGAAGTATAAAAATAGGTTTTAATACCAGCAATACTTTTTTGGAAAAATTTTTACCAGCAATACATTTTGGGGGGAAAAAAAATTACCAGCAATACATTTTTGGAAAAAAAAAAATATTACCAGCAATAAAAATCTTGTTGGCATTAAATAACCCACTGAGGTTGATATGCTGTAAAACAAATTAAACCAAACCCAACCTATATAACACCCAAATCAATTATACTGCTATATGGACATTGTCATAAGATGACATTTATAAATCCTCCACATCTGCTAACCTTGGACTCAGCCGCCATAAGAAAAATTGGTCAAAAATAAAGAATGAAAATACTTCAGTGTAGAATTCAGGCAAGACTATTACTACCATTTTTACTAAATTAGAGTTACAATCTACAATGTTGTGACATGAAGTAACAAAAATAAGATGAAATGAAAACTAGTCAAAAGGAAAGACACAAAGTGCATCTCAGAAATCATAAAGGATTATGACTTTTACAAGATTGTAGGCAAACTATATATCATGAAGAATGGGATCAAAAAAGAATCCCTATATATTTCCATGTATAAGGCGACCTTTAGATAAGACAAGGTCAAAAAATATGGCAAATTTCCATGAATTTATCCTACACCTGTAGTATAAGGCGACTGCTTATTGATCATATAAAGATGATGTTATTGGAAATGTTGTGAATGTATCCTCAAAAATTCAAAAGTGAAACCATTGTTTTGTTTACATTTCATCACATGATTTCTGCAAATACTGATTCTTCTTCTTCCTCTTATTTTCCTATATCTAAACAGTTGCAAACAGCCTGGTGTACAAATGGCCATTTACTTATACTTCATCAACAATCACAGAATATCACTATTAAATGTATGTTAATGTACGATAATAATACATTCCATTTATGTGAACGCAATCATACCTCGATGTTTACATTTCCTCAGCTGAGTTTGCATGGATACAAGCCGATTTCAATTATATGGAATTATTCTTTGAATAGGCAATTTATGATGAAATTATGCCAGTAATATATAAGGTAGAAATGGTTTTATTAGTTTTATTATCAGTTTATTTGATAATGGGAATCTTTTCATGTACATTATTGGTAATCACACTGAGGCTGAGGTTAGCCTAATGTCAAACATCACTCAGAATTTAAGGTTTCTTTTTTAGAATTGTAATACAAGATGACACCCAATTTTTAAGGGTGATTTTCGGTACTTAAAAGTCGCCTTACAAGCAGAAATATAGGGTAATTATGAAACTATAGATCTGGTTGAACTTAGATATTCAGTCTCTGTGACTGAGTTGTTAAAGTTAACACCCACAGACATGCAAATAGAATATAGGATTCAAGTTCAAGTCTTACTGGAGGCCATTTCTTCATTTCCACTACACTGCTTGCTTTTACACTCATACATTACAAAGTTGAAATAATAAGCAATAACAAAACAAAAAGAAAAATTCAGTCCCAAAATCCATAATGCAAAAAAAATCTCTCTTCATATCTGAAAAGCTTGAATTTATCTTTCTACTCTAAACTTTATCGCATTTTTAAATGGTTTAAATGCAAAAACAAAATTTTTCAGTTTAGGTCAAACATTTTTCAGATTTAAGTCAAACATTTCTCACAGATGATTTTTTTAAAATTTGAAAAAAATAAAATTTATTTTTAGATATGGAATTATTTTCATACCCTGATTTACTCAAACTAGCATTCTGATCTTGGTTATACACATTTCAGTCATACCAAAGTTTCCTCCAAAGTTTTTTTTTTTTTCCGGTAGGTATAGTTGGTAACCTTTTGAGAATTTCATACAGAACACTGTTCAATCCACAGGGAAAGATTTTTCTCATTCAGCTGTCCATGTTAGATCAATGGAAGAGACATTACAAAAGGAAAGAAGCACCACCCTTAGTAAGGTGATAATGTCACAGATTAATGTTCATTTGTGCAAAATTGTTCAAAATGACAATGTCTTTAGTTTTGGCAATGTGGCACTGGAGCAATTCAGGCAATAGAATCAGGAAAGGTTTAAATATTGTCTTTTTTTTCAAATTTTTCTCTCCCCCACCAAAAAAAAAAAAAAGCATAAAACATGACCATGATCAACTGGTAGTTTCCCCAAAGAAGATAAAAGTTTTCATCTTTTCTTTTTTTTTAAGTATTTGGAATTATAATTTTGGATGGTTCCAAAGAAGTTGTTATGTATGATCAACCAAGTTCAAAGTAGTTGGTTCAAATTTGCATAGACCTTTGAATGAAGTGGTACATTCAGATTTGCATGCTATTCTCACACTGCAGAAAATTACTTCATACTCTACAAAATACAAGACATTCATGTTTGTAAACATAGACCAGTTGACCACAAAATAAGCAATTTTTTTATTACTGTATTTGATGGCATATAAAACAATGTATTTTTATAACCGTATTTGACAATATATAAAACACAGTATCTTTATTACTGCATTTAACAGCAAATGAATCACTGAATTTTTGTTATTATATTTAATGGTATATAAAACAAACTGTATTTTTTATTATGATATTTGATGGTACACCCTTATGCAAATTAATTAAAATGACCGCTTTAGTTTCCTTTCTTTTTATATATGGTCAGTTTTAGATCCACTGGAGTGATGGGGTATAATCAATTTCTATTTTTCCTCAGATTATTAGGCCATTTGCAGTGGTGTGCAATAATATGAATCTGTTTTCAAGGTGTATGACAAAATTTGTTGGACCTTAAAAAATATTGCATCATCCATGATTGCATCAGATTTTCATCATGCCCAGACACTATTGTCTCAATTGTCAATTAGTTGTCCTATGACAATTGTCTGCGATGGATGCTACTCCAAAGAAGTGCATGAAAATTGTAATGCTGCGCAAACACACTGGCAAGTCTTACCAGTGAGGGAATCAAAGTACTATAGACTGGCCTGGAAACTCTCCTGATTTAAATCCAATCGAGAATCTGTGATCAGTCTGCAAGGAACAACTTTGTAGAATGGACGTACGAAGTACTAACATGTGCACTGGGTCATGTTTCATTGGAAAAATACAAAAAAAAGTAAATAATAATAGAATTATTTGTTTTGTTTTAATTAATTTGCACAAGGGTGTATATAAAACTATTTTTAAAAACACTATTTTTATTACTGTATTTGATGGTATATAAAACACATTAATTTATTACTGTATTTCACGGTATATTAAATATTATTTTTATTACAGTATTTAACAGTAAATAAATCACCATATTTTTGTCACTGCATTTGATGGTATATAAAACACACTGTTATCCTCATCTTCATTGCCATATTCACAACATTTTGGCCATTATATGCTCTGGCTGTTTTCAGTTAATTGGAATATTGAACCAAACCTTTTATTTCGTCCACTGGGGGTAGATTGTTCTTGTTCCACGTGACATGCCCCTTCTGGATGTCTCAGTTATTTCCCTTTAACTCAACTCTCCATGTTTTGGTTCACCACTGCTGTAGCCTGGTATTGAACTCACAACACTTTGGGTCTAGTCACTCGATCCAATCAACGTCTTTATCGACTGGGCCATGTGTCCTTGAGGATAAAGGGTTCAGTTCCAAAAATTCTAATCACCTGAAGAAGGCTGGAGCATACAACATCTGAAACATTGTGAATATGGCAGGGAAGATGAGGATAACAGTCCGAATAATGTAAATAATGCAAGTAATCATAATACCTTATCTCAAAGATATAGACAGAAAACACTGTCTTTTTATTATGGTATGATGGTATATAAAACGTGTTTTAAAAAAAATAATGATAAAAAATGAACATGTATTATATACAAAGTTGAGGCCACCTGCAGAATAATTTTATCGTCAACTCCCACTACTATAGGCTATAATTATATCTCAATCACTTCTGCCTAGCCTAATTCCATGATAGCTTGGTTTCCTTCATATTCCATCTGTAAGAAGGAAGTTCCATTTAGACAGCTTCTTCCCCAAAACTGTTGCATTGTGGAACAGGCTCCTGAGAAGATGCTTCCCCAATCACTAAGTCTAGAGTCAACCACTATCTATCCTACATATCCTCATAATATGCACCTCTTCCTTGTACACACTTTCAACAATCTCATTTAGTAAGACTCTAGCTTGATTGGCTTTTGGGCATTTTATTGGATGGACAAAATCAAAAATTATTATTTAAGTGGCATTATTATTATTATTAATATTATAACTGTTAAAATGGATTATCAAAACAAAGTATCAATGATATTCTATTTTATTAACACCATATGCTAAGGTGCTTAATACAGGCAGGGGGGCTCTTAATAATTGGTGTGGGGGGGTAGAATTTTTCTCAATATGTAATAAGCATGGTGGTCTTAATAAAAAGTGGGTCAGAAAATCATCTATAGAATCAAAAGTTGCCAAATTAATAAATGCCCCCAATTTTCTGGAGTAGATAAGTTCACCTATTATGTGATTCACACTCCTCCCTGGTCTTTGGAACAGGAGTAGAGGTTTATCCTTTGTTTACTGTTTAGGATTGGGTTTCTGGTTCCTTTCTAAAGTCTACAACAGGTCTATACTTCTAATGTCTCTACCTAGACTCTGAAATTTTATTTACTACATATTTTTTAATTTATTTTTTCCTCAATCGCAGTAGTTAGGCTTGCCTATTTCCCTATCAACCGGTTCACACTTCTCCTTGTCTCTTGAACGGGAGTAATGGTTTATCTCTTGTTTCATGTTTAGGATTGGGTTTCCAGTTACTTCTAAAGTCTTTTCATTCTCTTTCACACCCAGTAACACTCTCCATCTTTGTGGTATTATCACCTTGCTTTGGAAGAAATGATTAAAAACAGTTCTTACTTTATGTTCAGCTATACTACTAACTGACTTCTTATCAACAGTAATGTTTTCTACTACAGGCAAAGTGCTACTGTAAAGTCTTTTTAATGTATGAATAGCTTGCCTTTTATATGCAGTAATGTTTTCTGAAAAAAAGCTAAAGAGTTTCACTAAAATCTTTTTAATGTCCGGATAGCTTGATTTTATATACAGTAATGTTTTCTGCCACAGCTAAAGTGCATTTAATATCCCCATGTGGCTTTTATGCTTTTAAGTATAGCATATAAAGATTATGCTCTCATGGGAACATCTGTTATTGGAGGTTTGTATAAATTTAATCTATTATATGAGATGAAGAGTGTGGTCTGCTTTTTTACTAAAATAGTCATTTATTGCGCAATAGAAATTTGTAGTTCAAGCCTAAATAAAAAGCTATAATTTCAAACTAATTTTCTAGACTGGCAAGCTCTCCTTACTTAAAACTCTGATGCAATATCATCACCCACATTTTCCTAGATTTTGCGCCATATTAAACTGATTCCTTCTATCATGCTTTATCTTTACAAAAATCAGATTGGAGAGCAAAAATGGAGTATTGCTGCCATATCTGGGCTGGAACTGCTCAATCGTCACTTTCCAGCCTTGAAAAAGTTCAGAATTGTTTACACAGTTTTCCACTCAACAACTTCTTTTTCTGCTATATTTTACGTTTACAAAAGTCAAATTACAACAAAACCATAGTATTACCACCATATCTTGACTGGAGCTGCTCAATCCTCACTTTTCAGCCTCTCAGGTCAACCCACCAATGCACCTGTTTTCTTTAATGTTCTGTTGTGACACTGAATACAATGTCTATTCTGGTATCATCTAAGGTGTGGCAAATACTAGGCTCGTATTGACTGAATTTTAGCATTACAAAAAAAAAAATGGCTGAAATTATTAAAGTTCAAAATCACTTACACAGTTTTGTTCAGTGAAAGTTATCTTCCACTCTGCAACCTCTTTCCACAGACACAAGGCTGCAAGCCTCTCAGTACTCTATTGCTATTTCCATAGCAAATTTTCAAGTGAGCATTCTTTATTTACACTAGTTCATACCCTTATAGTGAGGACACACCATGCTACTCTCAGAGAGTTGAATTAATTTTATCTCCTCTGTGTTCCAAATGTAATAAGGAAGCTCTACTCAAGAAACTTTTTCTAAATAACTGTTACTTTATGGAACATACTCCCTTGAACCCCATAATCTTAACCGCTTCAAGTCAATCATTTTATATCTTCTTTATCCTTATAATCTTCACTTGCTACCAACTGTCCTTTCATTCATATTACACATCTCTTTCATTATTACCATTTCAACACTCTACATTGAATGGCTCTCAAGTCTTGTGCAATGTTATCATTGCAGACTTCTAATAAAAACATAAGACTAAATCATTACATTTTATTCAACTTCATACTTTGTCAGTTACCATTGGCCAGATGATGTGTGGCTTTGTGGCCTTCTCCAAACATGGATTCTACATTCTCATAAAGATCTATAAAGATCTTCTTTTTCCCTCTTGGGTGGGTGTTTATATATCTAGCTATCATCCAATTTTTTTGCACGTGTGTACATCCTAGGTGCAACTTGGTCATTTTACATGTTGGATCAGTCACTGACATCGGATGAGGTGTGGAGATGTACATGGTGGCTGGGAGGTTACCTCTCAGGTCAACCCACCAATGCACCCGTTTTCTTTAATGTTCTGGTGTGACACTGAATACAATGTCTATTCTGGCATCATCTAAGGTGTGGCAAATACTAGGGTCGTATTGACTGAATTTTAGCATTACAAAAAAAAAAAAAAAATGGCTGAAATTATTAAGCCAGCCTGGTGAGTTAGATAGTTGTTTAATTTCTCCTGAGATTAGCGGATATAATCCAGGATTTTAAATGATGGTTTTCCAAAAGAGCACAGTCTATTGGGAAGATTGACATGTTTTTGTTTTTTTCTAACATTTTGTGGGACATTATTTTCACTCTACAACTCTTTTCTGCAGATAATGTCTTATATGACTATCGCTATTTTCATGGCAGATGTTTGAGCAAACTACATTCCTTGGTTCCACCAGTCCAGAGATTCACAGCTAGAACCTGCCAGACCACATACACCAATTCCACCCACCCTCATTCCTTCATATTAGTGAGGAGGAAGTTCCACTTGGACAGATTCTGTTACATCATGAAACAAGCTTCCAAAAGAATGCTTCCCCAATCACAACACCTTTAACATATTCAAGTCTTGAATCAACTTTTATTGTTCCTGCATAATATTCACCTTTTGCCCTATCACTGTATGCTCTTGCTACAACCTCATTTAGTAACCATCTATCTAGAGTGGCTCATAAGAGATGAGTTTAATATCTGTCTAATAAATAATTTCAACTTTTTTTCTTCAACTTCGGAGCTTCGATAAACAGGGTCTGAGACAAAAACAGCCTAAGCATGCACACAAGTAAAGCTTAGATGTTAAGGCATTGGGCAGATATACATTTCTTTTATAATTATTACTTTTAATATTTATTCTGTATAATTGTTTATTTTTTATGATTTAACATTTAAAGAATTGTTTTCACGACAACAATGACTGTTATATCTGATGCCAATCCATTTACTTTGACATTCAAAGGCAAAAAAATAAGTAAAATATATCATCATAGTTCATTGCCTCTGGCACCAAACTACGTGAGCCAACACCATGCGTAGTACTTCAGAGTCTCTCACCAGTGGGATGTTCAACAAAGAGATTCTAACTACAGCAAATTTTGACTGGTTGAAAACTAAATTTACACACAGGACTAAATTACTGGCAGTATGTCCAGGACAGTAATGACATAACATCACTGGGCAGAGATCTTAGACTGAAGTCAATAGCTAGGGTAAAAAGTTCCCCTAATAGAATCAAAATGTTCATGACCGAGGCAAGATTTCAAGCCAGAGAACATCTGCTGTCATCTAACCTGAAGACAGATGGGCTCCACCAGGTCGACTTAACCAAGACACACTATGCACGAATGAATACTTCTCCACCTTCAACTCAGACATTGGCACCAGACCGAGACATGTGTAGGAAATCTTGCAACAACACTACAACCACACCCAGCCATGGTACAGATGATGGGAGAGATAGAATTTACCATTTTTTTTTTTATTAGCAGTATTACATTTACTGGGTTTGTGGATGACATAATGGTTATCACTACAAATCAGCAGGCCAAATTCCAACATTTATTTCAAACTAATACGTTTGAGAAAGGCATAAATACATATCTTCTCCCTAAAGCTAACCATGGTTAGCAACCAGGAAGGACAACCCTAAATTGTAATCCATGGAGAAGGCAATGGGAAACCACTACCATTTCCCAAGGACTGTCATGGAGAGTCACAATTTACAAATATTGTAGATATTAAACGGAAGTTAGATAACAAAAAGACAAAAAGTTATTAAGAGATACAAAGGAAATTGTGGAGAGCTATGATTACAAACAACTTGAAGGGATATGACACAGAGAAGAAGAAAAAAAGAGAGTTATGGAGAGTTATGATCACCTACAGCTTGAAGGGATATGGATTTTTAAAAATATATTCATTATATCTGATATAGGGTTGGTGGGGGTGTCCTAATTTTAGAATAAAGCAAAACAGCCTTTTTTCTTTGTGGTCAGTCTAGTCTTTGTAAAATCTGTAATATCTTTGTAGTAGACATATAAAAATGATCGTTCTGGTAAAATTAATCCACTTAATCTGAAGAAAACAAAAAAAATTGACTGTTTATTCAATACAAGCTGTTTACTTGTAAATATAGATAAATAACATGAACAATAGTGAAAAAATACAATAAAACATTTCCAACTCTTGAAACTGATTTATAAAACTAATCAAATATTTTTATGCAAATAATATTATGTCGATATATTTTCTCTTAAATACATTTCAAGGCAATGACTTTCACAGCACAACATTTTGAAAGTACCAAACAAGATCACTCCAAATTTAAGACAAATTATATCAGTATTTTATAAGAAGATTAATGAAAAACAATGTATAAACAAAAATGAAGTAAGCCAAGAGAAAGCAACAGTTTACTCAGTTCATGACCAAGTTGGATTGTATTTGTCTATATTATATATTTCAACATGTAGAGATTCTAGTTATATATCATTTGGAATTGTGAGTTAAAACATTCACTGTTACCTTGGATATTTGAACCCGTCAATAATGCTATGGATCTTCTTATGACCTTGGAGTAGATTTTGCTAAGCCCATTGCAATTTTATAGACAAATAAAGACAGAGTGAGAAATATGGATATAGGGATCAACACTATATGGTGACTGTCTCATGCACCGATA
>OZ010598.1:23204912-23234912 GCA_963932145.1 Acanthosepion lycidas
TATAAATATATATTTATTTTAGGGAAATGTATGACAAAGTGGAAAAAATTTTTATCCTATGCATTTCATCCTTTAAGATTTGACTGGACTAAGTCAACATTTATGTTAATGCAACTACACATGCACTGAGAATTTAAAAATTTAAACTCCTCACACAACACAAAAAATCTTTACATCTAATCATAGATTTCCCTAAAATTCTTCTTGTTATACAAAAATTTATATATATAACACAAAATATGTTAAAAGGCCAAAAAAACTACCATACCAAAAAATGGATGTATAATAAAGTGCTCAATGCAGCCGCCTTGAAAAAAGAGACATGCAAAGCAATCATATATATATATATATATATATATATATATATATATATATATATATATACACACAATAAAATCCAAAAATCACCTCATATAAGCTTATTTTGATTGATGAAAATATAATTCATCAGTCTTATTCAACCCCAGTATAGAATGAGTTCATGTTACCTTTACAATATATATATATATATATATATATATATATATATATATATATAATTGAAGATGTGGATTAAATCCAACAAAATTAAATGAGGAACAAATAGGAGGACCTTTATAAATCTAATGTTTTGCTATTTATTCAACTTCATCAGAAATTTTGGGGAGTCGGAACAATAAATACCTACAGACACACACACACGGCATGCGGTAAACACTCACCAAAATTGGTATTACATACAAATGCCATAAAATGAGTTACCAAACCAGTGAAAAGAAAACATAGAATTTAAAAATCTAAACAATTCCACATCATTCCACTTCCCCCAAATTTCTGAAGCTAAATAGTGAAACATCTAAATTATAATGCTTTTCCAAATTGTTCGTTATTTGATAATATTCTTTATCTGTTTATAACTAGCTAATTTAATCTATCATACACTGATGGAACACGAATTGAATAAAAGTAAATATTCTGGAAATAGTAATCTAATTCATAAAACTATCTTCATATATTTTCTGTTTTTTACTCTAAAATTAAATATATATGTAATGCATAAAACTGTGCACATACAGGTTTTTATTTTCAGTGTAAAACATCTTAAAAAATAATTGGTACAAGATTAAAAATATTTTAGGTCATTCAAAAGGTTAAAAACATTATGTACAGAGATGAGTAAAGGTTAAATTAAAAGTAAAAATAAATGAATTCAATGGATTTCTATCTTATTTTTAAACAATGTTTTCTTGTTTTTTTTTTAGTTTTCAATGGAAATTTTTTTGAATTTTCCAGAATTAAATGTTTCAAGTGAGAACTGGTCTATTCAAAATTAAATTAACTTGTAATATTTATTAAGAATTTTTTTAAAATACAGTCTAAGATAATGTACTAAATTGATATAATTTATATTATCGTTTTGAAAAGAAAATTGGAGTGCTGACACCACAAAACAGATCAAAACCTCAAGTGGTTGTAGCTTAATATAACCTGTGTATTAATATTTGTCAGAATTATTGATCCTACAAAGTTGCGAATAGGTATATTATTTATAAAGTATATACATATATATATATATATATATATATATATATATATATATACACAAAATCTATTTGTATACATAAATTCAAGTGATTATTATTTTTATAGATGTTTATATATGAATTCAATTAAATTTCATCACTATTCAGGCGATACCTTTTCACATCATTGGAAAAAAATAAAAGGGAAAAGTATTTTCATTAAATCTTTTCAAGGGAAATTCGTTTTTTCTTGAATTATTTCCCTTGCTTTATATTTCATTTGCCTGTTTTCCTAAACAAAAAAAATATTTTTTTAATAATTGTTTTGTGATATTAAAATTTAAAAATTAAGATTAAATGTTTTTTTTTTCTGATTTAGATTAGACACTAAATTTTGATCAGAAGTAAAACTCTTGAAGTATTTTGTATTTTTTTTCATTTTTTTTTCTTAATTAAAGAGACAGACAAAAAACAAGTTTTCTTTTCTCTTCATTTACAGAATTACAAAAAAGTAAGCGATAAAAAAATAAAATCAAAAAATGTAAGTGATAAAAAAAAGACAAGCAAGATTAGATAATATCGCTTATACTTTATATTTTTATACACGATATATTGACATGTTTATGTAAGTGTTTGTATACAGTTTAATGCTAAAAATTCACTGTTCACATGTTGAAATGGTTCTAGAATCAAGGAACAAGGTGCTGGCTTGTCCCTTTCCATAGGTCGAGATATCACAGATATTCTTCACAATACCGGTAATATTTTGGTTGTATCACAATGGAGGAGACTCATCAAACATTGAAAAATATTGTTTACATCTTACAATAAATCTCAAGAAATTAATAGCTGGATTGCAAATTCCCAATAAATAAAATATTTAGATTTTTTTATCTGACTTCATAGCTTTTTTTTCTCTCTCTCTCTCTTTTTTTTTTTTTTTAAATTCTTAAATGGATTATTATTCCAAGTTAAAAATAACTAAAAAAAAAAAAAAAAAAAAATACAAATACATTTTAATAATATAAAAAAAATAGTTCAAATGTCTCAGAGAGGAATGAATAAAGTACTTCATTTTGGTACGATTTACAGCAAGGATGCATGTTAACCTTGAATCATGAATAAAAATATCTATCATAGAATATCATATTTTGAATAGTAACTGTTACAAAGTAACTTTTAGTATTTTTAAGTTTTTTTTTTAAGAACCCTTATCATCATTTTTTAAATAATTGTTTTAAGTTACACTCAAATCTTATCTTTAGTCAGTTTCAATAGTAATAAATGTAATATGAGGTCAGGTAAAAAAAATTTCTTTAACTCTTCAGATATGGTCATATTGCAAAAAAATCTTTTCATATATAACATTTTTAAAGTAAATATGTGATGTTTACACATGTCAAAATTAGTGGCAAAAAGTAACTTAAAATTTTATGGACGGTAGTAAAAGAGCAGACTACTTTCACAATACCAAGGGACTTGCTAAGCTATTTTCACAACTTCAATCACTCAAGACTAGTAACACGTTTAAATCATCCATAAGATTTTAAAGATTTCACTTTTGCTGCTAAGTCCATGTAGTTTGATAATTGTTTTCGGCATTTAAAAAAAAAAAAAAAAAAAAAAAAAAAGACATTTTTGCAAAATAATAAATATCTGAAGATAGAAGCATGTTTTTTTTTTTTGTCTTTTTTTTTTTTTAGAGGATAAGATAGGAAACATGTCCACCTTCCATTGCTCCATTCTAACTGATGACATTTCCAACACTTAGAGAGCATAGAAAATTATTTCTACAGTTTATTTCAAAACATTTAAAATTCCACATATTGATATTTAAATAAAAAAATCAGAAATAATTGTAAGATATCAAAATTTTCAACAGATGATATTTTAGGCACAATTTTAGCCAAACCAATGAAGTTAGTGTTAGATGTAGCAACATTACTCAGGCTGATGTTAGTTTTTTTTTTTTTTAAAAATAAGAACTTTTGAATCCAAAATACGAGGAAAATTTTAAAAATATAAAAATATTTGATTTCTCCCATATTGGAATCAGTGCAAATGTGCTTGTGTTTGTCAGGACTGATTTCGAGCAAATTTTATGAGATGTATCTAATATCCAAGTTTCCCCCAAAAGAAGAATTGTAAAAATAGTCATCAGCCAGATTTGAACCCAAACCTATGAAAGACAAAAACTGAGTATAAAAATTCAATTGAAAAACCTTTGTCTTATGGCTTTATGGCTCAAATTTCATGATGCCAACATATTTTTTTTTTTTTTTTTTTAAATAACTCAGATTTTTGTTGGCTTCTACCAACTTTGGCTCAAGGCCAAGATTATAGAGCACCCAGTAAGTAATGAGCTCAATAGCAACGGCATGCAAGACAAGAACATCAACGACTGTCTGACAGCAAATGCTTAAATAACTCATTGTTAGTTACCATATTTGCTGGCGTCAAGAACACAGTTTCTTTCCTGAAAGTCTCAAAAATTTGCATAATATCAGGAATTCTGGCACAGGTAACCTTCCTCTGGGGTTATAATAGGCCTATGAAAACTAACCATCGTCCTTGAGAATGCACAGTAAATTTTCAAGACTTATTTCAGGAAACAAACTGTGACCTGGATGCCAGCAAATACAATGTGTTTTTAGGATTTCTTTTTAAAAGAATTTTATTCTTCACACATTTTAGGTACTTTTTTTTTAAAATCTAAATTTGTAGTTGTCTTTCAGGATATATTTCGGCCGATATCAATTTGGGCGTTGTGGAAAAGATACATGGATATAATTACATATTCAGTTTTATACTGGACATATTAGAAACATAACAATGCTGCTCAGAGGATAAGGCTTTCCATTGTTCATTATAAAATGATTCAGAATTTGTAAAATATTTCTTTAGACGTTTATTAATTACTGCCATGAAATTAAGTTCAAATATTAATGGCAGGAAGCATAAAAATGTATGAAAGAAAAGTAAAACGAAACAAAATCTTTAACCCGTTACCATTCAAACCTGGCCAAACCCAACCCATAAATATCAACCCTCAATGTTCAACCTGTCATAATCCAGAGTGTGACAGAAATCCTTCTGACATTTTAAACTGTCACCTGTGTAGGGATAGTGAACTTAAGTGACGATGATGTCTTATTAAAGCTAATGTCTTACCATTTCTTTTTTTTTTTTTTTTTTTTTCAGATACCATCAGTTATCACTATGGCTTGGACCAATGCACACCATGCATTTGCTGTTAAAACGTCTTTTAAGATTGGTGAATCTGTAATTGCAACACATAGAGCTTTTTGTGCGCATTTCATGTTACATTGGAATAATGCTGTTCCAGATAGAAAATCAATACTGCTATGAGTTGAAAATTCCAGGACCACAGGTTCAGCGCTTAAAAGAAAGCCACCTGGAAGATCTTGAAGCTACTCGAACTTCCAGGTAATGGAAAACTTTAGAAACCATATACAACAGTGTATGGTGAATAGAGGCCACCATTTTGAGAATGTCAATTTTAAAACCAAATGACTAAAAACTGTTGCTACTTTGTTTAAACAACAGTGAAATAAACTTTGTAATAACAGTTTTTGTCAAGTTTTAAAATGTGGGAGATATTTCTGACACACGACATCATTGCAAATAATGCAGTAAGTCATGCAAACAGTATTTCTTTGAGAGATGAAATTTACAGGATAAGGTTTTAGAGGCCACCATTTCGAGGATGTGATTTTTAAAACCAAATGGCTAAAAACTGTAGCCCTTTGTTTAAAGAACAGTGAAATAAACTTTTTAACAGCAGTTACCTTGAGCTTTTTGCCAACCGTTAAAATGCGGGAGGTATTTCTGTCACATGCTCTATATGGTGACATCATTGCAAATAATGCAGGAAGTCATGCAAACAGTGTTACTTTGAGAGCCAGGTTTTAGTGTTTTGAATGCTAAAGGGTTAAAGTAACAAAGCCGAAAAAAAAAGTTAAATGACTGTCCTGACGATTCTGAAGAAAATACTCATGTTAAAGGATAAAACACTCGCTCAGTGTTTTGAGGTGTGATTCGGGACATAGAAAAGAAAAAAGCTGACAATGACAAACTATTTTCTATGCATTAAAATAAGTTAAAAATGTCATCAGTTTATGTGGCGAACCAGTAGATGTCATTTCATCAACAGTCATTTATTTTTTTTTCCTTTTTTTGTTTTTTTGTTTTTTTTTTTAATCAAGCTAAATTATTTAGATCAACGTTCAACTGTCACCATATGAGAAAGAAACCATTTTTTAATAAGTTTCAATAACATTTCATTGACTTTTTAAGATCGTGGAAAACAAACATCAAATAGCCACACAAACAAAAAATTCAAGTTAACATAACAGTTTGATTTTGAAACTTTTTTTTTTTTTTTTTATAAAAAGTGTCTTAAACATTGTATTTAGCAATCCAAATAAAATCTATTATCCTGCTGGCTGTTGTATGGGCTCGCAAGACAGGTACACAGCCTCCTTTATGGCTGTAGAGGTTTTAAATTTTTTTTCTAAGTTTTATAAAATTACTACTATGTTCAACAACAGAAAAACAAATATACAACAATGATAAAGATTCAAAATAACAGTAAAAACAAGTTTTAAAAATTTACAATAGACCAACTCTCATTTTTAAGCCTACACTAGGATTATAACTTTTTGACTAGTAACTGATTTCCTGTATCAATTCAATGAGCTTTTGTTCAAAAATAATGAAGGGTTTAATTCAGGTTTTTTTTTTTTTTTTTTTAAATGTCACCCCCAACACGAAATTTCTAAAATCATATATAAGTATAGTATTACTATGACTTTCTGGAGTCTTCTAGAACTTTATGGAACATTCTAGACCTTGTTTTTGGTTATTTATAAGTTTGTATGTTATGCAATTGCTATAAACTGTTAAATGCATTCAAAATACATAAGTACTATCCAATTACATCATTAGCAAATTGAAAAATTGAAAGCTTCTGCAAATTTTCAAATTTTTATTTATTTGTAAAACTGTATATTATGCTACAGCTATAAACTGTTAAATGCATTCAAAATACATAAGTGTTATCCAATTACATCATTAACAAATTGAAAATTAAAGCTTCTGAAATGTTTTGATTGTTTACCCTTATAGCATATATGGGAAAATTACATTTTCAGTTTGGTATTGACCTTTTTCGAGAACTGAAACAAATTAACACCTTTTTCATTACTTTTGAACAAAAGTTCATCAATGTATTACACAAGGACATAGGGTGACAAAAAAGTTATAACACGAGCCGGCAAACGCTGCTCATGAACTAAGGCAGAGAAAAATGATATTGTCTCAACAAATATACAGTAGCTTAAGCCAACAGGAAACTTTTAATATTAATTTGATATGATCGTGATATTTGTTTTCTATGTCAAATACAAGAGCTGTTATTAAAAATAAAAAAAACTAATGCATTATGAGAGCATCTTATTAGAAATAAAATGCTTTAAGTGCACTAGATGATAAACAGCCAACTGTGTTAGCAAGTCATTAAAATATGTCCTGGCATCCCAGAAAGATCTCACTTGATTTTTCTTAAATAATCTGACAAATATTTACTTTGAACAAGACGTCAGAATTTAGGAAAGAAACAGATAGGTAGATTGTATTTTTTTTTTTTTTTTTTTTTTACTCAGCTAAATTAAATTTTGTTCATTGTGGTTATTTGACATTTGTTTTTATTATGTCGAAAAGCCTAACATTATTGATAATTATAAGAAGGCATTACAGACATTATAGAAACAGTGTGACCACTTTTCAGCAGCCATTTTAAGGCAGTCATGCGAGCACTTGTTTTTTACCTGCCAGGTAGAGGTTATTGTGATTATTAGTTGATGAAAACTAGCGACACTGTTTCTGAAAACTGTCGAAAGGTTTTATGAGTAACTTTTTTTTCTTTACTATAAAGTGTCTGTATCTTTCTTTTTTTTCTTTTTTTTTTAGTAAGATCCAAAGAGTTTCAACAGATTTTCCATTTATCTTTCTTGTGATTTGAATCTTTCTTTTTTTCTTTTTTTTTTAAATTAGTGGCCACTAATGTTCAATAGACAAATGAGAAACGATGAAGTAAATATAGAGGATTATAATTCATTAATATGACAAATATGAATGAACCATCTTGAAGAAACTGTTTGGATATTAAATAGCAATGTTAATTTATATTTCACTCAACACAATTTTTTTTTTAACAATACCAGAAAGCACAAGAATGTTAACTGAAACACTTACAAAAATGGATTTTACACAATAAAATAACTTCTGAACATTGACTTTTTTTTTTCTTTAAATCTCTAAAATGATATGTGGGTGTTTCTAGTGCATGTCTGTAGCATAATATTATTTTGACAGAGTTTACTCTGCCAAAGTTAAGAAGCCCTTCAGCTTTGTCGGAATGGGGAGTTCTCTCACAGTGCTCACAATCTCTTGTCCTCCACGAATGTCCAGTAAATAATTACGGATATTTTGCCGACACAAACTGGCCAGTGTCCAGGGTGTGGAGCGCATATGCTTCAGCCACTGGTGGAAGATGGATTGTTCCTCTGTCTTTCCTGGCAAATCAATCCAAGCCTCTTGGTTCAGGTTCCAGCCAGCCTGTACTAAGAAGCGAGCTGCCTCATAACCCCCATTCCACACCAACCAGCAAAGAGGAGAATTCCTACAAATAGAAAGAATATTTGAAAACTATGGAGGGAACACTCAGGCAGGTATTCAAAAAAGATGAAAACAACAACAAAAAAAAAATACAAAGATTAGAAACTGACAAATAAAGACTGGTGAGGTGTGTGGTGGGGGGTGACCAGTACTAAAATCCAAGACATTATGAATACCATCATACTTTTGAAGAACTTTCATTATACCACCAAAATGTCTGGAAATTTGGTATTTTTGTACACCTGTACTTAAATTACTTTATTTTAATGAAACATCACCCATATTTTTAAGTAGTTGTATTCTCGTATCCAATATACCTGTGTTATGAGGATGAATCATGCAATTGATGTCCTTGTGACAACTGTTTAAACTAGGGATTCTAAACTAGGGGCAAGTTCCACCCATCACGGAGAAATTTCAAGGTTTCTAGGTATGT
Organism: Acanthosepion lycidas; assembly: GCA_963932145.1. Taxonomy (NCBI): domain Eukaryota; kingdom Metazoa; phylum Mollusca; class Cephalopoda; order Sepiida; family Sepiidae; genus Acanthosepion; species Acanthosepion lycidas. The sequence goes on from OZ010598.1 coordinate 23,213,550, forward strand.
GTGGTGGGGTGGGGTGGTGGTCTTTTACTTTTTCTTGTTTTTTATTTACAAAAATTTGTTTATTAAATTACAATACCCTGGCATTCTACTGAATTTTTTGTTTATTGAAATATGCTTCAGTTTCTTTATTTAATAATTAGTTATGAATTAAAACAAATTACTGTACATTTATTCAAGTTTAAAAATCCATCAACATTTTCTATTGATATTAAATTTGTAAAGCACTAATAAAAATAATTCATGTAAATGGGAAAAGAATGAAGATTTTCAATAATATATTAATATTATTTGGAATGCACTTTTTGAATTGGACAATCTTGCAGAAAAGGGAACGAATGGTAAAGGGTACATTGGGCAAAAAGGTTGAGGACCACTGCTTTAAACAAATAAGCCTTCATGTCCTTGGGACAAGCCTTTAAACAAATAAGCCTTCATGTCCTTGAGACAACCCTTTAAACAAATAAGCCTTCATGCCCTTGAGACAACCCTTTAAACAAATAAGCCTTCATGTCCTTGGGACAAGCCTTTAAACAAATAAGCCTTCATGTCCTTGGAACAGCCTTTAAACATATAATCTCATCCTAAATAAGTACTAAATAAGATATCAAACACATGGCTAGTGGATGGGGTCAGTTTGGCGCTGAAATTTCAGAAAGTGCCCAGGTACTAAAATGGTGGTACCAAATGGTGTTTTGGTTGACAAACAAAAAATAAAAACATGGAAAATTTTGGTATTTTAGAACACACACCAAAATACATTGTGTTCCAAAAAATTACACTACCCTTGATAACATTGTAAATTTTATATTTATTTACCAAATAGAATCATGTTTCTGTATGTGACAATATATTAGTAAGAAATTTTATTCATCGAATTATAGAAGATAATGTCCTGCAAATTTTGCCTGGTTGCTATTTTACAAGTGTAAGTTTTCTGCCAATTGTCACATAACTTTTGGAACACACTGTACATTCAAAATTTTAATAGACACTAGCACAGTACTAAACATCTTTGATCTTGGTACCATCCTCCAATGTGGAGACAGGCTTGTTGAGAGACACTAAGGATAAATTCTTTCATTTTTGCCACCACAATTGCATTAATTACTAAATTACTTCAACATCTTTTGGCATATAGACAATAATTTGACATGAGATAAACCAAAATATCACATATTGTAATTTAGTTTAAACACATTCTTCACAATACACAGATTTTTTTTTTATTTGGAAAATGAATCCTAAATTCAAATGGAATAAAATGTATCCGGTCTATTCACATTTATTATGAAAACTAAAATCTTTCAAATCACTAAGCTAAGATCAGAAAATAATAACATGCAAATTAAAAAAAAGTAAGTCATTTTGCACAATCTTTAAAGTGAATGAAAATTTCAGTGTATTTGTTTAACCCATATCTTACTGGTGTTAGTTTAATCTGACATTATTCCACTCCCACCACAATTAGTAGAATTAGTTTTTGTTTTTTTTTTTTAATCAGTTAGTGCCACTATGATGCAAGGGGTTACTGGGAATGAAAGAGAATAAAAAGACTTTAGACAAAACCTGGAAGCCAATCCTAAGGTTGACATTTGCTTGATCAAAATGCTGTTATTCTTAATTTTAACAATCTTAATTATTGATTGATTGGTTTGTTTAACAGCATATCAACTTATGGGTTCATTTAAAGCCAAAATTTAATTTTCTTGGAAGGTTGGAAGTAATAAAAGTACGATATATGTTTGTGCGTAGACATGTTTGGATAGACATGATTACGAGAGGTGGGGTGACGTGTGTTTATGTTGTAGTTTTGTTGAAGTTATATTTTGGAATACAAATTGATTGTAGGATATTATATGGATTAATGTCATGAAAGAGTTATTACATGTTGGTTGCTTGGTTGATTTTGTTTAATGGCAAATTGACACCTCCATGGCTTATTTAATGCCATAATCTAAATATTTTGAATGCAATTGCATGCCTTCAACCACAGATAAAATGTATTGTTAGTCATTTATTTTGCTATATTTTGTTGGTAATTCTACTATAAATAGGTATTTTTGGTTAATTTTTTTTATACAGGATGCGATGGATAAATTGTCATCTAAATTACACACAAAAAAAAAAAAAAAAAAATTAATAATAACACTGATATCTCATTTTAACAGATATATTTACTAAAATTACACAAAAATATCTTGAAATACTTAAGAGTAAATTTACTCAATAAAATTGCCATCAGCTTCAACCACGGCTGCCAGACAACTTTGGAATCTCCAGCAACTATTCTGGACAGCCTCTTCGTTTAAGTTGGTGAATGCTACCATAATCCTTGCCTTCAGTTCATCATCGGTGTTGGGAGTTTTGTTGGTGTCTCGTTCAACTACACCCCACATATAATAATCAAGGGGGTTGCAGTCTGGGGAGTTAGATGGCTAGATGTAAGGAGTGATGCGGTCACAAAAATTGTCTGACAGCCGTGACTTGGTTCTGCTGCTTGTGTGGCATGGTGCTGAGTCTTGCTGCCAGACATAGGGCCTCCCAGCAGCTACCGTCTTGATCCAGGGCAGCACTATCTCATCAAAGCACTTGATGTAGGCCTCTCTGTTGAGACTGAGGTTCTGTGGGAAGATAAATGAAGGGATAAAATCGCCATCACTAGTTATCACTCTAAACACCATGATGTTCTCTGGATATATCATCTAACTATTTCTGATTCCTCTGCACTGTCCTCAGATTGACAGCCAAACACTCTGAAATGTTTGTATTGGAGCTTCCAGCATGAATACCAAGCAATACAGCATACCATTTCCAAATTTCTGGCAGAGTGAATTGCATCTTGGTGCTCTTTGTTCTCCCAGACAGTGCCCAACTGACCCTACTATACTGTACAGTTGACAAAATCAACAACAAAAAATGTGCATGTGCAAAATTAAAAATATAAATAGCAACAATTTACCTATTGCATCCTGTACGTTTGTGCATATACATGTTTGTGTGAACATAATTACTAGAGGCAATGATATGTGTGTTTTATGTTGTTGTTTTGTTGAAGTTATATTTTGGAATACAGATTGTTTTAAGAGATTGTAAGATATTATATGGATTAATGTCATGAAAGTTCATACATGTTGGTCATTTGGTTGATTTTGTTTAGCAATATATCAACCTCCATGAGTTATTTAATGCCAAAATCTAAATATTTTGATGATAATTGTATGCCTTCAAATACAGATAAAATTTATTGCGGGTAATTTTACTATAAAATGTATTGTTGATAATTCCACTATAAATAGATATTGTTGGTAATTTTTTATATAAGAATGTATTGTAGGAATTTTTACTATAAGAATGTATTTTTATACTTTTATAGTGCTTTGTCGTTGCTTGGGAATTCACTATTTGCCCATAGCTGGGACCCTAACAGGCTTTATCACCCGGGATCAGGGTGGGCCTGGGAATGTTCCATGCTCCACAAAACTTCCAATCTCCTAATATGGTTTCGATTAGTCAATATATGGCTATTTTAGAGGGTGTGACGGACAGATGGACTAATGGAAGTCACAGAATTTTATATATAGATTCTTGCTCTTTTATTGTTCTCTCTCCTTAATTGTTTTTTTCTCATATTTCCTAACACTCAGTAACCCTTTGCTTCTTAGTGACTTTATTGCCTTGTTTGGGGTGAAATGATTAAAAAAAACATTACCCTCTTTTAGATGTAGCCCAGTTATTAGACAGAGAAGCCTGGTGGAGAGTTAGAAAATTGATGGCAATGTCGTATACTGGTTTATTGTTTAAAGTCATGCTAGATAAGATTTCAATATGGGGTGGTTTTCTCTGTTCATTATAGATAGAATTGGGTAAACTCCCTCTTTGTATAAATAAGAATCATCCAAGTTATATGGGTGACAATGAATGGTATCAGCTGCGTATCTTATATTACAAGAATTAACCAAATTAAGTGGTATATAAGTAACCACCTTGTGTAAAAAGAAACAGATACCTTTCTTATAAATATACAGTTGAAGAAGGCTGTAGAAACTAAAAGATTGTAGAAACATCAAAAAAAGAGAAATTGTCCAAATAAAACTTGAAGAAAAAAAAAAAAAGTAGAAAGAAGCAAACAGTACTCATTAGCAATGACTTGTGAGACTAGCACACTAAGCATTATTGCATGACAGGTGCAGAACAATGCAGCTAGACATGCATGCAGGTAGAGAAAGGCAAGCTGAATCATAGTTTGGCCTATTCAAAAAAATAAAATAAATGAAATATGCATTAGCCATGACTGATTTTCACACTCTACTCTGTCTTTTTATTGTCCATGTTCAATTGAGCTTCTCTATACTTAAAGTCTAATTCTGCTACAGGGAAAATGAGAATGAGACTAACAACGGCGGGGAAGGAGAGCAAAATAAAGAGGTTGAAAAGCCATTGTCAATCCAGTAGGGCTTGCATACTTAATTCACCTGCATACTTACAATCCAATCAAAACTATTTTCAAGAGAACCAAGCACAAGAGACAAAAACAATGAAGTTTTCAAACTATTGCAGCAAAAGCAGTTTATTTCTCTCTGAATTTCTGAGATAAGAAGTTAGAATTGTTTACAGTCAGACTAAAGTTTTCATTTTTCTTTTTATTACCACATTTCAGACATTGTGCTCTTTCAAATCAAGCCATTTATATAATCTACTCCCATAGATTAAATAAAGTGATCAGTTTGGAATTCAAAATGTTGTGAAAATAACAGTAAAGATATTAGTCCAACTGTAAATGTAATAAGCAATTTTTTTTCTCTCCCTTTGCAGGTGATCAGTTATGGATATATAAAAGATTCCCTGTAAATTATATACTAAATCTCACTATGTTTTTTTTGTTATTAGTGAAAGTTTACACAATACAAGGCCCAAAGGCCACTCAAGGTAGATGGTTACTAAGTGAGATTGTAAGGGAAGGGGAGTTAAAGAGTAGTATGAGGATAAGTAGTTGGTTGACCCTGGAATTAAAAAAAAGCAAGATTGTAGTTGTCAGGTAAGCATTCTCTCAGGAGTTTGTTACACAAGGTACCTGTTCTGGGGAAGAAGCTGTCTGAGTGAAACTTGCTTTTTATCAAAGGAACACAAAGGCAATAAAGATGGTTTGTCACCATGAATGATGCTCGAGCTCGTGGAAAAGATTTTCCTTATATGTAAACAGAAAATGTACAGCCAATTTTGGAACATTTTTCACTAAATATTCAACATTTTTCAATAAAGATGCAGTGACCAACTATTTCTTTATGAAGCAGAACATAGTCAATTTACACTAATATTTATATCTTCATATATAAATAAAAATAAGTTTGACAGTTATCTAATTTTTTCTGTACATATGATTGTGTTTAAGCCTGAAAGAGACTGTCACCACTAGGAGTTGACCTCAGTATCCACATTTATATTTATACACGCTCTATCCCCAATATCGAGCACTTTAACTCATAAATATAGCATGCCTTAAAACTATATTTTTATCATGTATATGTGCGCATGTTTTTATATATATATATATATATATATATATATATATGTGTGTGTGCGTGTGTGTATGTGTGATATATATATATATATATATATATATATATATATATATATATATATATATATATATATATATACTGCAAGGCAGTAAAGCCACTGAGACACAAGGGGTTACAGAGTGTGGAAGAATTAGAAACATTAATAGTTGACCTCAGTGTCCACTTTTATATTTATATACACTATCCCCGATATCGAGCACTTTAACTCATAAATATAGCATGTCTTAAAACTATATGCGTATATTTCAGCAGCATATTTTAATAAAGACAGGTTTCATTAAATAATTTAGACATGTTTTGTCTACCCTTTCTCGATGAGCCACGACACAGCATTCCTGACCCCACATATAAAAATGGTAATTTTCGGATGACCACAACAATTTTTGTTCTTCACAACCATGAACACTAAATACTTACTCTGCAATTATCAATACCCTGATGATGACATTATACTATGTCGAAAGTACTCGGAATAAATACAATATGAGCCAACAGTGTTTTCCTATCGTCTTTTAATAATGGCCCAAAAATCTTATCCACAAATATGAAAGGATTCTGTCAAGAATAAGTAAACAGAACATGTCTAAATTATTTAACAAAACCTGTCTTAATATATATATATATATATATATTTAAATCAGTATCATCCCATGCTAAAGCCACTAAGACACAAGGAGTTACAGAGTGTGGAAGAATTAGAAACAGAGACATTAATAATGAGAAAGAAGAGAACAGTAGATAGCAATTGATATTGCATTTAAATTTTTGCAGATTAAAGTTAGCTGGAAAGCATACAGTCAGAAGAGAGTTCTACAAGAACTTGTTGTGGAAGGGAGTTCCACACGCAAGAAATATATATATATGTATATATATAAAATATATGTAAATAGTCAAGTGATATAAATAGACACATTCACAAAAGGCTGGAAGCAAAATAGGCAAAAAGGTAGAATAGAGTTTAGTGCAAACAACCATTCTTCTCCAAGAGAACAAACACAAATCATTTTAGGTGGTTAAGTAAACAGGAATGTGTGTTTGTGTGCACGCACTTGTATAACTATTTTGAAAGTTTGTATGTAAAAAGCTCGATATAAAATTTATAGTACATTAAACAATTTTCCACACTAAACAAAAAAAAATACACAAATGTAACCAACAAAAAAGTCCATTCTTTCATAGAATCGCAATAACAAAACGTGAATATCTAGATTCATCTGTGAATTTAAATATGTCTAACTGAAATATTTGTGTAGAAGTAATTGCTGCAATGCTTTACTCAAAGCAGATCAGAGAAGACATTTCAGGGGTTTTATTGTTTTTTCTGCTCTAATTCAACAAAATTGGTTTTATGGTTGATATTTTACTAAAAGAAAAGCTTTTCATCATGAGACAGTTATTCACCATCATTAGTCATAATTACCATATAAACTTAATATATATAAAATATGTAGTGCAGTTCAATTTATATTACAATGAATCATTCATACAAAAAGTAAATTAGTGGATAAAGGCATTGGTTAGATCCAGTGACAGGACCCAAAAGAGTGAGAGTTCAATACCCGGTTAAGGCAGTGGAGAACTTTCAGAGGGAAATTAACATTAAATATAAACTGATAACTGACATCCATTAAAATATGGCACATGGAACTAGAACAGTCTACCCCTGTGAGCGAAATAAAGAGTTAAGTTCGACATTCCAACCACCTGAAGAAGGCTGGAGCATACAACGGCCGAAATGTTGTAATAAATATGGCAACAAAGATGAGGACAATATTCCAAATAATGTAAATAATGTACATAATACCTCATCTCAGAAATATAGACAGATACAGAAGTGTGGTTCTACAGAAACATGCTGAGGATACCATGGACTGAACATATTAGCAACAACGAGGTTTTGGTGAAAATGGAAACAAAAAAGAAACTTATACATAACATCAGGAAGAGGCAGTTGAAATTTCTAGGGCATGTAAGGGGGGAAAGAGGGCTTGGAAAACCTGATACTCACAGGACAGATTGGGGGGAAAGACGGACAGAGGAAAGCAGCACATAACATACTTGATGAGCTTGAGCTACTGGATGGGAGAACATGGTTTGGGAGAAATAACAAAAAGACAACATATTAAGAGCTACAAGAGACAGGAAGATGTGGAGAGATATGATCACCTATGTATCTTCAGGACATGGCACATAAAAGAAGAAGCAAACAGGAATGTGTGTGCATGCACTTGTATAACTATTTTGAAAGTTTGTATGTAAAAAGCTCGGTATAAAATTTATAGTACATTAAACAATTTTCCACCCAGTTGGATCCATTACATTCACTGATGTACTAATACCCTTGGGAAAGGTATGAATCCTCTTCTTCTCTGCCTAGCTATGGGTAAATAGCAGGACAGACCAGGTTCTATAGCATTGGATGGCAACTGGTCTACTACAGAAAGAAATGGCAACCTACTGCGGGAAAAAAAATCTGCCCCATCAGTCATGTATCAAAAGATACATGATTGCCTAAGCATGTATCACACACAGCACATAACTGACTGAGACAAAAAAAAAATATACAAATATAACCAACAAAAAAAAAGTCCATTCTTTTATAGAATCCCAATAACAAAACACGTGAATATGTCTAATTGAAATATTTGTGTAGAAGTGTTGGAGAAGACATGTTTCAGGGATTTTGTTGTTTTTTTTCTGCTCCAATTCAACAAAATTGGTTTTATGGTTGATATTTTACTAAAAGAAAAGCTTCTTATCATGAGACAGTCATTCACCATCATTAGTCATAGTTACCATATAAACTTAAAATATATATATATGTGTGTGTGTATATATATATATATATATATATATATATATATATGTATTGGTCTTAACTAACTTTGGTAGAAAGTTAGATACAAGGATTTTATATAGCAACAATTAAAAAATTTAGCATAAGAACAATTTTGATCAGTAATAAAATATCAACAAGATAATGTACTCAATAGCACATTTACTAGGAAAAGTTTGGAAAATGAAAACAACCAGCTGAAATGTGGAAACACAAGTACAAAAATCATTGACTATTGTCGACATTTTTTAACAACTATTCATAGAAATGAAAACACCCACATGCCGATTGTTATTGGTAAAGACTTTAAATTAGGTGTTTAAAGCATCAAACCACATTTCTTTTTCTTTATAAAGCAAGAAGTGATTGGCAATTCAAAGAGGAAACAGCACGGATATTAGTTTTTGCTAAATCAGCTGTTTCTACAGAGGAACAAAGAAAAAATCGTTAATCAATTCAAAAATGTAAAAGATTGAATTTTGTGTTTGTTTTTCATATTATAAAAAAAATCATATTATAATTCTGCTTTAGTAAGTTAGTTAACACATACATCGTGGCATTGCCTCAAATAAATAATGGACCATTGCATTTTGATTGCGATGAAAGACAGAAGAAAAAATATATCAGAGATGCACGGTTTTGTTCTAGTGAGAAAAAGAAAACAAATAGAAAGAAAGAAAAGATAAGCATGGGCGATAATGCTCTCATGTGTTTGATGTCTGCTTCAGTGAAATGGAAAATGTTGTCAGTTCTGATTCTTTTCATTTGTACCCTCTTACTGCTTGAAATAATGACTTGCATTTATATTTATGACTTGTGGGGTTAACTGGTGTTGCTCAGAAGATCTCTCAATAACAGTTTATTACTGACAATTTAATGACATTTTTCAGTCATTTCATGGAAAATAATTTTTTTATGCAATTTTAAAAAAAAATAAACTTTAGCATTTTTTTTGGTTTCTTACAAAATAACTAAATTTAGGAAAATACCACACTCAGGCAGGGGGGGGTATCTTAGGGGGCTGAGCATCCCCGTATCTTTATTCAGAAAGACACTTTATTTTTCCATTTAAATACTAACATAAATACTCTGTTAATGTTGTTTTCAAACAAATCAAACTTAGATAAAAGTTCATTAACTTTTTCAAATTATTATTAATAAAAAAGTAAATAAACTTAAATTAAGATATATTTAATAATTTAATTTAATCATTTTTTCACGAAAAAATATAGCAAGCCTTACTTCTTCAAAAAATAATTATTTACTATTTATTTTAGAGGGGAATTTAGATTTTTTTAAGTAAATAAAGTTTTACTTTTAAACATTACATTAAAGAAGCTAACATTTCTCTATAAATGAATTTAATTACTATTTTGAAAGAGAGTAGAAGCAAGATACATTGAGAATTTAATTTGAAAATCAATTATGTTTAAATTTCAAGTAATATTTGTATTTGAAAAGAAAAAAAAACTTTAGTTAAATAAAAATCAGCAGACAGCCATTACTTACAGTCAACATTAGTCGTGTTGAACATTTGTTTTACAAATGTAACTATATTTTATTTAATTTTTGAGAAAATAAAGTTCATTATAGTTTTTTTTGCTTTAATAAAACTTAATTGAAAATCAATAATACACACACACAACTGACCTTTATGGTGATACTGAGTCTGAATATTTATTTTGTAGCCAAACACACACACACACACACACTCAAATATTTGAATAAATAAATATTAAACTTTTTGTCAAATAATTGTATTTAATATTATTCTTTTTTATATATATTTACTTTGTCACCGCTATTGCAGTTTTTTTAGTTTTAGACAAACACACATACACACTTTGTTAAAGTTGTTAAACACAAATATTTATCAATGCAATAGGGGAATTTTAACTGATATTTTATAATTGTGGAACTCACAAGGAGCATATTCAATCATTAACTTAAGAATGATGATTCATCAGAAAATTCAAATAAGAAAACTGTGAAATGTTCATAGATACCACTGATATATATTTATTTATTATAAATGATTAAATGATTTTAGCTATCTAGGTTGAAGTTCTGCAGTGGATTGGCGATTAGATGTTTTGTTTTCTTTTAACTGAATAATTAATATTTATTTCTTTCAATATTAATCAATTATATATTTTCTCTTTTTAAGTTGCCAGAATGTGGGTCTTTAAGCATCAATATTTAAACATCTTTTTTTCTTTTTTCTGTGGCTTATTTTCCCTCTTTGATAATAACTGAAGGCATCTAATCAAAGTCAGTTATGTGCCATGTATGATATACGCTTAGGCAATCATGTATCTTTTGATATATGACTGACGAGGCAGATTTTTTTTCCTGCAGTAGGTTGCCATTTCTTTCTGCAGTAGACCAGTTGCCATCCAAGGCTATAGAACCTGATCTGTCCTGCTATTTACCCATAGCTGGAGGGAGAAGAAGAGGATTCATACCTTTCCCAAGGGTATTAGCACATAAGTGAATGTAATGAATTCAAACTTTTTTTTCTCTTTTTAACTTACCAGAATGTGGATCTTTAAGCATCAATATTTAAACATTTTTTTTTCTTTTTCTGTGACTTACTTTCCCTCTTTGATAATAACATGAAAGGGTCTCATCAAAGCTTCTTCTATAATGACTGACAAGCCCCTAAAAAGGAAACTGTTTCTACAAGTGGATTGATTTTATAACACAGAAAAATAGACTTCAAAACATGTTCACCACCAAGAAAAGAAAAGTCACACCAGTACCAGAAATTGTGGAACACACAGTCCACTGTAGATCGTAGCCAGCCACAAGATTTTCTTAATGGCTATTGGCAGCAAACTGTCTGCCTCTTCAAGCAAAAGCCTTAAATAAGCATCAAATACATGAATATTCATCAGCCTTTGGTATTATAAAGATCACAAACATCCCACATTGCAAATGACCATCTACATGCAAAGCACATGAAGCATCATGCTTGTTTAGCTTCAGGTAATTTGTCATTGAAATCTAAACAGTTGGGTATTTTTTAATTGATTGTTTTTGTTTATCAGCATATCAACACCTCTATGGGTTATTTAATACTGAAATCTAAATATTTTGTATACAATATTTATTCTATTTTTTTTTTTGGAGATAATGTTTTGGTGATACAAGTTTTACTAATTTACCCATAGCTGGGGGGAAGAGGTGGATTCATACCTTTTACAACAGTATTTGCACATAAGTGAGTATAACATACCCAACTGGAATTGAAACTCGGCTTTCCAATTAACAATTCCAAACCATTATCCATTACACCACCCAACATCTAAGCTTACAGCACCTGGTATTCCCAAGTGGTCACCCATCTAGATACTGATGAGGCTTAATGTTACTTAACTTCAGTGTTTCATGGGTATGTTTTAAGGCCTCCTGCCAGTTGCAGAAAGAAATCACTAGTTTTTTTTCTATAAAAAAATCAATCGACTTCTGTAAATGCTTTATTGCAATATGTTCATTCCAGTCTCTACATACAAATCAATAATTGTTTTCATCATTTTTATGGCATTTTTAAAATCAGTTTTTAATTAGCAATTTAACAAACTGCCAGTAGATTTAAATATTACAGTAAAAACTCACAACACTTTTTTCATTTAGATTACATTTGAAAGAACAATTTGATGATCGAAACAACCTTTAATCAGACTTCTCAGTGTGAACTCTAAACTTTGCAAATAGCCAATTAAATATTCAGTTTCCTGATGTGACCTCATTTAATGACTTGCAAAATTATCTGACTCAAAAACAAACCATATAGCCTCCATATTTCCAAAAAAACATCATATCTGTTTCTCAAAAGGTTTTTTGTGATGGTAGGTCTCTGAAACCTTTGAGTTTTATGAGAAAAATGCATAGCACTAAAAATGTTATACTTTGATAACAAATGGTATTATAATCAGAATGTTCTTTTCATTTATTTCAAATATAGTTATTTTTTCATTAAAGGTATAATAAATAAGCTGTTGGTTCCAATTTCCAGGATTAAGAACTAAAAATCTCCCAAGCCTAACTTTATAAATAAATCCCACTGGGATTTCTTCCTAGCCAATAAAAATTGACAATTCTTGAGTTTACCAACATATTTTTTTCTTTCTTTCTTTCCTTCCTTTGTTGAAGTCAAATAGCTATAACCACTTGACTGTATCCCTTTTGCATATGAACACTATTTCTATTTTATGAACTTGTGACTTTGTAACTGTCTTATAGTTGTTTTGGATTACATTATCTTGTCCCATTATTTTGTCCTGTTGTTGTTGTTGTTGCTCTTCTTCTTCTTTTCTTTTTATTGAGAATTTTGTCAATTACACTTAACCATTCCAGCTTCTTCAACATAAGCAAATACCAATAATGTCAATATTTGTCAGGTAATAGCATTGTAAAATATACAAATTATGAGGTACACTGGGTCACCCCCAACACCACAGGACCTGGTCTAACTTGCAAAAAGTCAAGTGGGACCTAAATAATGTTATTAGAGTCCTGAAGTGCTGGGTGCTTTTATGACCAGAAGACAAAATCTTTGAAGTTTGATGTTCAGAGTGGCAACCAATGGGGAAATGAATGAAATTTTGTGAGGTCAAGTGACACTCAATCAGAAGCTAGATGTCCTTGCTGACATGATAAATAAAAACATGGTAAAATTAAATTTACATACCGTAATTCCCCATGTATAATACACATTTTTTCTAAAAAATAAGAAAAATTAGAAGTGTGTATTATACACAGCTGCAAAAAAATCTTTAAAAAATTGCTGTTTCATAGTTGCGAAATGACTACTCACCACAAACATACAACAATTTGACACTAAGATTTGGCGATTTCAACCCCATGTAAAATACAATCTCATATACCTAACAATACTTACAAATGTAAAATAAAATAAGAATTATCATAAAACTAAATTAGAATAATATTATTCTATGTTTAAAACCATTTTTTGTTTTAATAAGAGTAGGAAACGCTGACCGTAATGAATTGGAGATGTATAATTTATAGGATTTGATTACCAAACAAGGGGTGCGTATTATGCGTGAGTAGAAGCATTTTCCCCACACTTCCAGCACAATTTTAGGGGTGCGTATTATGGATGAAGGCGTATACATGGAGAATTACAGTAATTTTTAACATAATAGTTAAGCATTGAAAATAGTAAATATTTCACAAATACAATTGAGTCTTTTGCTATAGATCTTTTCTAGTTGGGCTGGAAATTTCATACATTGTTTTTCTTTGATATTGAGTGAATGAGATTTTTGCTCATTCAATGACATTATTTATTTATATTAAACCAGGGGTGGGCAAACATTTTTTCAGGGAAGGCCGCATCATTGTTGGTTGTGTGTAAAATGGGTCACATCACAATAACAATTTATCGCTTCTCGTCCTTTTAGGTGGGATGAAAACGTAGTTATCTGTTCTCTCCACATTTGAGATGGGAGTAGGTGTCCAGTCTTGAGGATTACAACTCTTTCAGCAGCACCTTCCTCACTGCACTAAGAGAGGTAGAGTCTCTGTAGTATTAACACCAGCATGACAGTGGCTGTGGAAAAGTTTATTTTTGTTTGTCATCTTACTTCTATGGTCAAAAATAGTTGCTCATACCTTTAACTTTTATCAGCTATACTGAGTGTAGCACTGTTTGACTGGTAATTGTAGTTTTCACAAGGACTAAATCTACCAAGATTAATCAAGAAAAAATTTAATTTAAGCTGAGCTTGAAATGTAATATTTACATCGAATGAATAACATCTTATTCAATGACATTATTTGTTTATACTAAACTTTACAGATGAAATAACCTATTAAAACACATACAGCTAAATGAAAGAGTTAGCTAGAATGTTTGTAAATATAGAGGACTTCTTTGCTCATCATGTTATATTTATTACCTAACAGTAGTAACTTATACTTTAATTTGTAACTGCTATTTTGAGTGTGCTCCTGCTTTATTTTTCTTTTCGACAAGAGTACTAACTGAAGAGCAATAGCTAACAAAATAATTTTTCAAGCCAGTGCTGAGTTGGATCCTCACCAGGTTATCATCTATTGTAATGGTAATATTAGCCATTTTCCTATAAGGAAACATTTGGCATTCATTGACCGAGCTGCCAGTGCTAATCATGTTACATTTTTCTTCACTCACTGGCTTGGATCAAAGTGTAGTAACTGTTCTCTTCATCAGAAGTTGGCAATGATACTCAAGCTACATTTTTCTTCACTCCCTGGTCATTCGGCTTGGATCAAAGTGTAGTATCTGTTCTCTTCATCTCTAATGGTAATATTAGCGGTTTCTTTATAAGGAACCAATCGGCATTCATTGACCAAGCAGCCTGTACTGCTTTCAGTTGAAATTTATAAAATCATTCTCTTAAAATGATTTTATAACAAAACAGGTTTTTGAAGTCTATTAGCTTTTACCACTCTTTCCAGTACTGATTGGTGTTTCTCTCCTAACCTTTTGTTTGAAGTAGTGTGGAATGTTAACATCTTATGTCATTATTTTCTTTTCAAGTTACATGTGCTATCCATTTTAGTTGTTGCTGCTGTTGGTAGTCTTCGAGTGATATGGTTTCTGTTATTTGGTACAGTTCTTTCTTTGTGATTCTGTAGCACCAGTCCACAAGTTTCAAAGAAGGATGATCTTTTCCAAGACCTTCACAGGCTTTACTCAGTGAAAGCCTTTTTTAACCATTGATCATTGGAAGCAGTTGTACCCGTGCCAAATAAAGCTTAACCAAGTAAATATCAACTCCTATTTGAATAATAAAGTCTATGGTTGCCAATTTCCTAAAATTAAAATGTGGGCCAGGGAAGCTGAAGTTCCCCAACCAGGAAACTGTGTAAACTGCAGACAGATTCCCAACCACAGGGTCTGCAGATTCTCTTAGAAACATGTTCCTAATCTTGGGTCCTGAGTTAATCAGTTTGGTATTTTTGAGCAATAAGAATTCCTATGTAACAGATTCTCATTCAAGAATTCTATACGGACAATGTAAAATAATAGTTCATTTAGAATTTTAGAGTAAAACAGAACTGCATTTGGTTTTTTAATGAATTCACTCTAAGCAAGGTGATAATGCCACTAAGACACAATGGGTTAGTAGGAGTGAAAGAGAATGAGAAAACTTTAGAAGAAATCAGAAACCCAATCCTAAACAAGAAACAAAGGATAAACCTTTACTCCTGTTCAAAAGAACAGAGAGGAGTGTGAACCGGACAATAGGCAGGCCTATCTACTCCTAAGGAAAACAATATAAAAAACATCATGCAACATTTTTCATACATCTTTGTGGCATTTTTAATGTATCTTCATATTGGCATGTACTCTTCAGGATCACCATTTTTATTCTTCTTCAAACAAAATATCACAGCAATTTGGAAAAAAAAAAGAAATTATTTTAAAAAAATGTTATATTCCATGCTAATAGGAATATATACTTGAAAACACAGTGGATGAAATAAGTAAAGGTTTATTATACAAAACCAGTACAATAAGAATAAAGATAACAGTTGTCACAAGTCTATCCAGTAGTGAGTGCTACCATTTGAAGGTCGGTAATTCTTGCATAAGTCTGAGTCGTACTCAATAGATCCCAGCTAGTCTCTGTAGTCCATTGACTTACAGATACTTATAGGAAGTTACTACCTATAGTGTAGTCACTCATGGTGGTGACAGGTTATTACATTACATCAGAAAAGAAAACAAAAAAGAATGCAAACTTTATGGGTAGTATTTTAAGATGAATTGTCAATTCACACAATACTGGCATAAATGTATCCTGCATTAAATAATGCAGAACACACTCTTCAACATCAAAATTGTAAGACAATCCTGCATTTTAAGAGATGTTCAGCAACCCTAGTAAAGTCAGGTTAAAGTATTAATTCTTGCATTGGTTAATAAATGCCCAAAAGAATACTTTAGCAACATTATTTAAAATTCAAAAACTTATCTCCAACTAAATTAATGAATATTGATCATTACATAATATTAAATGAAGTTGAACTGAAAATATTCTGATTAAAATATCAACAGCAAAGATGACGACATATTTGCTCAACTCAAATATAGAAATATAATCAGTAGTGATATTTTTAGAAATAACAAAATCCAGCAAAGCATATTTCTGCTGACAGCTGACAGAAAAAACAATCCTCTATTTATAAGATGTCCATCAGTGTGTGCGTGTTTTGTTGAAAGGATATCATACACTAACAGAGCAAAAATAATGATGGACTGACAACAAAAATCAGGAGACAAGAATCATTTGCTTTGATACATCTTTGCAATTATGGTATTTA
This sequence comes from Acanthosepion lycidas, assembly GCA_963932145.1. Classification (NCBI taxonomy): domain Eukaryota; kingdom Metazoa; phylum Mollusca; class Cephalopoda; order Sepiida; family Sepiidae; genus Acanthosepion; species Acanthosepion lycidas. The sequence continues at coordinate 23,230,305 of OZ010598.1, forward strand.
TAACAACTTGAAGGTCTAATTATACAAATCTAACAATGAAAAGCTACTTTCAATAAATGTCAAAAGTTCTGAGATGAGGAATTATGTCCTTTGAGAAAATAGGAATAGAGAGGTTCAGATTGAAAAATCAACGGTCATAATTTCAAAGATCATAATCAGTTCTACAAGTCAAAAATGCCAGAGAGTGTAAATCAAAAAGGGTCAAAAAGCCATGTCCACAACTCGCAAGACACCACGACCTTCTTGACTTACAAAGAACCAAGAATCCTAATGTAATCAAAAGTAGAGTTCTTGGGGTAAGAAAGGCTGTGATTAATAGAGACTAGTAGACAAGCTCAGAAATTACCATATTTTGAGGTGTTACTAAAGAAGACCTGATCTTGATTTTCTTTTTTTGACAAATAGCACAGAGAATGCAAATTCCTTTTCAAGGTAAACCTTGGTTTTCTCCTTTGTCACCACATTTCCTTGTCACTCAGATTAGAGATGTTGTTCCTGTCTTATAGATATTTCTAATTCTCTGAGTTCCAGAACCAAATCCAGGTGGTCAAGATTACTAGAGTCAGATATAAGCTGGTAGTCTGAGAAATATCCAGTACAAAATATGTATACCAACTAGGTTAACACTGAATCCATTGCTAACTCAGCTGCTAAGAAAGTTGGTTCTCTGTGTCAGGCAAGACAATTTCTCTCTCTAGAATCTATTATATATATATATATATATATATATATATATATATATATATATAAATCTTCCATTCATCCATGCTAAGAATATTGCTGCCACATATGGTCCAGTGACCTTACTATTTACCATAAGCACCTTGATAAAATCCAAAGAAGAATCAGCAATATTATTGGTCCTGATCTGTTAAATCAGCTTCAGTCACTCTCACACCACCATAAGGTTGCCTCTCTTTGCCTTTTCTATAAATACTTTCATGGTAATTGTTCAGATGAGCTCTTCACTACGGTACCTAGACTTTTTGAATTTAAGCACAGTATTAGACTGGTGTCAAGATCTCATCAGTTTACAGTTGAGCTGGCTAGATGTGCTTACTTCTATGCTAATAGTTTCTTTTCTCATACTTCTCACTTGTGAAACTATTTCAACTCCATGCTTTCCAGCTAACTTTAATCTGAAAAAATTTAAATGCAATGTCAATTGCTATCTACTGTCCTCCTGATTACTCTTTTCTTTTCCTGCTCATTATTAATGTTTCTGTTTCTAATTCTTTCACATCCAGTAATCCCTTGTTTCTTAGTGGCTTTACTGCCTTGCATAAAGTGAAACCAATTAAAAAAAAAAATATGCAGAAAAAAAAGACAACCACAAAAAAACACTTACAATATTAATTCTAACCTATCGAATACCCTAGTGACATTTATTTTTTTGTTTTTCCTATACTCAACACTAATATAGTGTTGACTTCTACACTAGGCTTAATTCTGTAATCCTGCAACAAATAACCAAAACCACATCACTTGAGGACTATCAACAGCAGCAACACCTAAAATGGATGGCACATGGAGCTCAAAGAGAAAATAATGATATAATCAAGATGCTGATGTTCCACTACACCCCCACACACAAAAAAAAAGGTGAAAAAGGAAACCCCCATCAATACTGGAAAGAGTGATAACAGCTACTGAGCTTGAGAAACCTATTTTAATGGCACTAGTTACCTGGTCAATGAATACCAAATATTTCCTTATAAGGAAACAGCTAATATAACCATTACCATTTGTTAAGCTTACAAGTGCACATTATGAACCTTTGGGTGTATCCAAGAAGCAAATGTTTGTTCAAACAAATTTTATTAAAGAAGGCACACAAGTTATATCTACTATATTTTTTCATAATTTTTTTTTTTCTTATTGACAGATTAGTTTTTTTTTGTATCTTGTTATGGAAAGTGTAAAAGAACAGTTGAGAATGTCTTTAATTTCAGACCTGAATTTGATCTAATATCTTCCTTGTTTTAATAATGATTGGAGACAGTCAAAATTCCAGAATCTTAACAAGAGATAAATTGAACTATGGACGATTCCTTTGCACCTTCAACACCAATAGACAGAAACTAATCCACCAACTAAATTTATTAAAGATGTCCGAGGGAGAGCAAGAAGAAAAGACTAACCATAAACTATAAGAAAACAGAATGCATGGTCATCAGTAAAAGGATGTGCCCAAGATGCAATTTGAAGGTTGGGGACACTAAAATCAAACATGTACCAGATTGAGTATCTGGGAAGTGTTCTGACGGAGGACGGTAGGTGCGACGCTGAAATCCGAAGATGGATTGGGATGGCCAAGGTGCATTCCAGAAGCTGGGCAGAGTACTACGAAACAGGAGGATTTCTATGGTGACAAAGAAAAGAGTACTGAGTTGCTACATGACATCTGTCCTCTGATACAGCAGCGAATGTTGGATGGTATCCTCAAGGATGAAGAGGAGACTCAAGGCAGCAGAGACGTGGTTCTACAGAAGGATGCTGAAGATACCATGGTTCGAGCATGTGAACAACAACGAGTTCTTGGAGAGGATGCAGACAAGGAGAAAACTTACGCTTAACATAAGGAAGAGGCAGGTGAAATTTCTGGGACATGTGATGAGAAAGGAGGGCCTGGAGAATCTGATACTCACAGGATAAATAGAGTGAAAAAGAGACAATGGAAAGCAGCACATGACATACATGGCAAGCTTGGGCAGGTGGATGGTGAAGCAGGGTTTGGGGGAGTTGGCAGAAACACAAAACCTGTGGAGAGCTACAATTGATAGGGAAGTGGAGGGCCATGATCGCCTACGTCCTGAGAGGGGGCACATAAAAAAAAGACATTATTTTGTCTGTTGTCACTAACAAAACATGTTTGAATTATTAACCCTCTGCACAAATCTTTAACAATCTAATCTTGAGCCATTTATAATGGGATGTTGAAATCTGACTAAATAACAAAAAATAAAAAAAATAAAAATCCGTTTTAGAATTCATTCTCAGTCAGGAGAGTGAAGTTTTCAACAACTTTCCCACCCTCATAGAAATAGGGGGAAACAAAAAAAAAAAAAAAAAAAGATGAAATGTAAAAACAACAAAGAAACCAACAATAGAAATTTTGCAATAAAAACAACATAGATGGGTATATATTCTGTCTGAATTTCAGAGATTTCATTATTATTTACAGTTGGACTAATTATCTAAGTCGGTCATCATTGCCTGAAGGTTGCTTCAATTGATAGATGGCTGATGAAGGCAAGATGGCACAATGGTTGAAACATTATAACAACAACAAAGATACAGGCATTATTAGTCTGACTGTAAATAATGTAATTAATGTATGAGGATGTTAGCTATTTTTCAGCTGAATTAATTTGATCTTCAACTGTCAAATTTCATTTTCTTTTTATATTTGCCAAAGTGATCATTAAATGTTTTCTAACTCTTGATCCTAAATCAAGCATTCATATTTTACTTACTGTCTCCATACATACATAAATACATATATCGGTACTTGTACACACTTGTAAGTGACTATACATTTTTAGAAATGTATATTTTATAAATAGTAAAAGGATCAAGTGTTCAATGGTTGGTTAGCGAAGGCCAAGTCATTTATCAGTGTGACCAGTGAGATGAATTTAAAATTAAACCTATGAAGTTTACATTTCTCAGCCAAGTGTCAGTTGGTTGTTGTCACAAAAGCCTAACACCAATTAGGCTGGCTTAAAATAATTGTTATTTTAACTGGACACCTTTAAGAACTTAATTGATTATTAGAAGATAAGACACTTACAGGCTTGAAAATGAGAACACAACAGAGTTTACAGCATGACTATAGCCTGTTGAAAACCCGTCTTTATAAATTTAACTAACCTTCATAAATGTGTGAAATGCAAGTATTCAAAATCATCCCTAATTATTTGAAATGCAAGTATTCAAAATCATCCCTAATTATTTGAAATGCAAGTATTCAAAATCATCCCTAATTATTTGAAATGCAAGTATTCAAAATCATCCCTAATTATTTGAAATGCAAGTATTCAATTCATTCATGTATTGACCAGCACATCACGAAAAACCAAAATACAGCTATCAACTTATGTTTGATTTGGTTTATTTTACAGCATATCAACCTCAATGGGTTATTTAATGCCGACAAAATTTTCATTGTTGGTAATATTTTTTTCCAAAAATCTATTTCTGGTAATAATTTTCCTTAGCTGGTAATTTTTTTTTTTTTAAATGTATATCTGGTAATATGTTTTTTTTGTTTTTTTTAAAAAACATGTATTGCTGGTAATACTTTTTTTTTTTTTTTTTACAAATTATTTCTGGTATTAAAACCTATTTTTACACTTTCATAGTGTTTTGAAACCAGTTTGGGAGTTAACTATTTTCCCATAGCTGGGACCCTATCAGGTGCTACCACTCTGGGTCAGGGTGGAACTGGGAACACCAGCAATTAAGAGGTGGTTTCACGCTCCACAAAATTTTCTGATCAGAGGCCTTGCTGTTGGACATAGTTTATCGTCTTATCCAGGACGCAGATGTAGTTTATCATCATACCCAGGACGGCTATCAACTTATGAGAAATATTAGTGGATTATA
>OZ010598.1:23249491-23332904 GCA_963932145.1 Acanthosepion lycidas
TGAGTTTTTGTAATGTAATTGATCCAGACCTGACATCTCAACTTCAGTCACTTTGTTGCCGATGTAATGTGGCTTTCCTCTGTCTTTTCTACTAATATTTTCATGGCAATTATTCTGACGAGTTTTTCAGACTAGACTGCATAAATTTAAGCATCCTACTAGATTGTCAACTAGGTCTCATCCTTTTTAGTGTTGAACTATCAGTTCTATTCTAATAGTTTGTTTTTTTTCCTCACACTTCTCACCTTGCTTCCCCACCACCTAGAATCTTCAAAACTTTAAATGCAAATGAGTCGCTATCTTCTGTCTTCCTAAATCCTGTTATTTTATTGTCTTTTTTTTACTAAAGTCTTCTCATTCTCTTTCACTCCCTGTAACCCCGTATCCTAGCAGCATTATCACCTGGCTTGGTGGGAAAGGATTAAAAATAAAATATATATCAAATATTTTACACTAAACTTTTTTATACTATCAAAATGAAAAAAAAAATAATCATTTATTAAATTCATAATTATTACTTCTATTATAATTAAGTCCTTTTCCTCACTAAAGTCTTCACATTCTCTTTCACCCCCTATAACCCTCTGTATCTTAGTAGTATTATTGCCTTGCCTGGGGTGAAATGATACTTTATTTATTTTTTTAGATCACCTCCATACAATGCAGTAAAGCCACTAAGAAACAAGGGAAGAGAAAACAAGGAACATTATTATAGAGCAAGAACAATAGAAGAGTAATCGGGAGGACAGTAGATAGCGATTGACATTGCATTTAAATTTTTGAAGATCAAAGTTGGCTGGAAAGCATGGAGCCAGAAGGGAGTTCCACAAGTGAGAAGTGTGAGAAAAGAAACTGTTAGCATAGAACTTATGGTAACAACTAGCCAATTCAACTGTAAATTGATGATTTAAAAACAAAAAAAAAGGAAAAAAAATTCTACCTGTATATACATCCATACATGCATATCTGATGCATGTTGATTAGCAGGCCTCATTGAAAGGAAAAAAACTAACAAGCATAGAAACCACAAATTAACTGTAGAATTCTTCAGCTAGCATTTAGTGCTATTGATTCAGTTAAACTTACTTGTTCCCAGTCGTCTACAGTCAAGTCAGATGTGGTGGCATTAATGGGCAAATAGATCACTTGTAGCCTACATTACTGCCAACCAATCAATTGAAGTTGATTGAGATGGAGAGAGCCAAGATTTGCTCACTCTGTTCCACTTTAATGGAGGAATAACTTTCACCCACTCAATGTCTATATTTATCAATCTATGGTCTCCCCCCATTGCTGCTTTTGTATGCTACTGCCATTTGTCGATTATCAAAGAAGATTCCACCCCGTGATTGATCGTCTTCCGTGATAAAGAAGAGCTAGTTTGTTTCTGATGTCATTCTGTTTTCTCCACTCTTGGCCATTGTCCAAAAGACGAAGGCATTTACATTTTGACTGACTGTCCATTCATCATGCTTCTTAATTCTTCTCTCATCTCTCACTTCTTTTTTGGGTTTTTTTTTTTCTTCTTTTGCTTCTTTCATTCAGAGTTTTCGTATCTCATTCAACATTTATTCATTTCTTTGATTTTTACCTGCTATTCATTTATTTTCATTTCCCTTTTATGTAACTTTTATTCTTACTTTTTATCCTCTTCTAACTTTAAATTTCTATTTTTATTGACTTGTTATTTTCTTTATGCAATCCTTTTTTGATTTTATGTTTAAATTACACCTTCTCCTTGACATCAGGAAGAGACAGTTGAAATTTCTAGGGCACATAAGAAAAGAGGGAAATTATATACATATATATATATATATATATATATATATATATGAGAGAGGGAGAGAGATAGATACATAGATATACGCACATATATTTGCATGTACATATATTTTTTTTCTGGTGTTATAAAAACGGTGCTCAATGTTATATAACAGAGCTATTAAGTATATATTAGTGAATATACATAATATCCCATGCTGCTTAACAGTCAGTGAGTATCCTGCACCTGAAGATTGCAGATTTGCATGAAACTCTGAGACATGGGATATTATGTATATTCACTTAGAGAGAGAGAGAGGGAGAGGGATAGGGTTAGGTAAATGAAATAACTTACATAAAGATCTTCAACAAAGTACGCCACAAGTATCTGATGGAACTGCTCAACAACCTTGATATAATCAGGAGGAATATCAGAATAATCAAGAACCTATACTGGCAGCAAACAGCATGTATGCGCATAGGGAACGAGTTCAGTGAATATATGAAAATAGAAAGGAGCGTAAGGCAAGGAGGAGTCTTCTCAGCTGACCTATTCAACCTATACAGCAAGGCAATCCTGAGAGAATTGGAAACCCTACCGGGATTTAGCATTGGCAGCCACAACCTTAACAACATAAGATATGCAGATGACACAGTACTGATAGCAGACACGGAAAAGAAATGACAAAATCTCCTACAGAAGATAGTGACAGTGAGTGAGAAGAAAAGACTAAGTATAAACTACATGAACACAGAATGCATGGTCATCAGTAAGAGGAAGAGCCCGAAATGCAATTTGAAGGTTGGAAAGACTAGAATCAAGCAGACGCAGAAGTTTAAATATCTGGGAAGCATCGTGACAGAATGACAGTAAGTGCAACACTGAGATCCGTAGACGGATTGGGATGGCCAAGGACACATTCCAAAAGTTGGGCAGAGTATTGCAAGACAGCAGGATTTCTTTGTAACAAAGAAAAGAATACTGAGCTGTTACGTGACATCTTTTCTTCTTTATGGCAGCAAATGTTGGACAATTTCCTCAAAGATGAAGAAGAGACTGGAGGCAACGGAGATGTGGTTCTACAGAAGGATGCTAAGGATATCATGGATCAAGCATGAGATCTTAGAGAGGTTACAAACAAGGAGAAGGCTTATACTTAACATCAGAAAGAGGCAGCTAAAGTTTCTGAGACACATAACGAGGAAGGAGGGCCTGGAGAATCTGATACACACGGGTCGAATAGAGGGAAAGAGAGGCAAGGGAAAACAGCACGTGACATACCTGATGAGATTGAGCAGGTGGGTGATAGAACTTTGATGTGGGAGAGAAAGCAGAGGGAAGGAGCTTGCTGAGAGCTGCAAAGGATAGAGAGAGGTGGAGAGATATGACCGCCTACGTCCTGAAAGGACATGGCACATAAAAAGAAAGAATATGCATACACAAGTAAGCAAATAAATAATTACCAAATTTTGCCAAGAGGTGTAGACATAATAGTGCTCGATGTGGTTAGACAGAGCTAAAAATATATATTAATAAATATACATATACCTACATTTGGTGTGCGACTTAAGTTTTATTGGTTACCCAACTCGTCAGGCACAAGATATAACATTGTTTATATATATATATATATATATATATATATATATATATATATATATATATATATATAAGGTAAATGATCAGAGTTGAATCAGACAAGGAAACAGTAGTATTAAAAAGTGTGTGTGTATATATATATATATATATATATATATATATAGAGAGAGAGAGAGACAGATAGACAGACAGACAGACAATATATATTTTTATTTATCAAGAACAGCATTGGGGAAATTGTATGACAAAGTTTAAAAGTTTACTCGTGACGTGTTTCATCATAAATTTGTTATGTTAACAGGATTACACATGCACATGACAGAGGAGAGCTGGGAATTTTAGTTCTACCAACATAACAAATTTAGTCCAATGAAGTCCTGAAGGACAAAACATGTCACAAGTAAACTTTTCCACTTTGTCATACAACTTCCTATATATATATATATATATATATATATATATATATATATATATATATTCGAAATTTTAAAAAATGAACGTAAATAACTATATTAACAGAGGATGGAAAGTGCAACAGTGAAATATAAAGGCACATTGGGATAGTGAAAAATGCCTTCCAAAAGTTAAGCCAAGTATTAAGAAACAGGAAAATTTCATTAAAAACAAAGAAAAGTGTACTGAAATGTCAGGTAATTTCAAACCTCCAAGATGGCAGTGAACGCTGAACAATTTCCTTTTGGATGAAGAAGAGGCTTGAAGCGACAAAAATGTGCTTCTAAAGAAAGACGCTAATACTACTATGTATTGAACATGTGAGCAACAACAAAGTTTGAGAAAATGGAAGCAAAAAGGACATTTATACTTAGCATCAGAAAGAGATAGTTGAAATTTCTAGGGCACATAATGAGGAAAGAGGGCTTGGAAAATTTGATACTCACAGGACAGATTGAAGGCAAGAAAGATAGTGAGCTTGAGTAAATGGATGGTGGAACAGGGTTTAGGAGAGATAACAAAAAGACAAAATTTATTAAGAGCTACAAAGGACAGAAAATTGTGGAGTGCCATGATCGACAACATCTTGAAGGGACAAAGCACATAAAAGAAGAATTTTTTAATATTCATTCATTTACTTTTTTTTTAAGGGAAAGTTGATATCTTTTATTTCGTTATCTTTTTCAAAAGCTGACTGCTCCCAAATTCTGACCTGAACGCACTTGTTTTATCCAATCAGCCATCACCTTGTAGCACCAAAATGACATTTACAGCAGTGCAACAAATAAAAAGTGTAAACATGGTTGCCGATTCAAAGAGGTGAACATTCAACTATCAACATATTTATCTGGACAACAATGCTACGGAATGTGATTAAAAAAATGTTAATTATACCATATTATGCTACTCGAGTTTACAAAAAGACAAAAGGGGGGAAAAACACTTCTTTACCAGATGAGTTATGACACTCTACTAATGTAATAGGCACAGGCAAAAAAAAAAAAAAAATAATGCATACAATTTCATTATCTACATGAAATAACATTCTTCCTCCTTTGTTAGAAAACAGCTTTGTCTACTGGATATCAATAAAATCAGCATCATCCCCATTCAGTTTTTTATTTTTTTTATTTATATATTTTCCTTTTGTTAAATTGTGTTATTTCTCTTTCTTCCTTCACAAGAGGATAAAGTGTTTAAGCCTTTTGCAATAAAGGACTTTTTTTATCTTTAATGATGTTAATCATATACAAGTGTTTACTGAGTAAATGCCATCATAGTGAAGGTTTCGTATTTGTTCTTTGAGTTTAGAATGATAAGCTAAAGTATTTAGATATTGACTTCCACTATATGAATAAGAGAAGAGTTTGATTCAAAGGGACTATTTTTCTCATGATACAATGAATGTGCTCATTCTGCCTTAATATTTACATTTTTGAATATATTATTCCAATATTAATTGCAGTACAGACAATCATTTAACAATAGATCAATCCCAAAAAGAATAGCCAAATTATCTTTTTATATTCCTTTGTAATGATGCTAAAATCAATTATTTTGTCTTGCTTTCTACAAAGAATAAAAAAATGGAAATAATATTTTTTTTTTTACTGTGCATCATATTGCGCAAGTAATTTCAAAAGCAGTTTTGTAAAAGACTGATTTGTTTTTTACAGCTTATCAACTCTTTTGCAGGTTATTTAAAGCCAGAAAATATTTTTTCATTGTAAGAATTTTTGGGAGATAATAATGATTTACAGATACAAGTCCTATTAATTAACTCATAACTGGGGGGGGGGTGAGAAGCAGATTTATACCTTTATCAAGAGTATTTGCACGTAAGTGAAAATAACAAACCTCAATGGAATTGGAACTCGGCTCTCCGATTTTCAATTCCCAGCCATTTATCCATTACACCACTCACACATCCAAGCTTACAACAGTTGGTATCCCCAAGTAGTCACCATTTAGGTAATGACCAAGTTCGACATTGCTTAACTTCCGTGATTCTATGAGAACCAGTGTAGTTTATAACGGGGAAAAGAAAACAATAGCAAAAGAAAATATAAAATATCTTACGTGAAAAGCAGAGAAAATATGAAAAGATATTAAAAATGCTTCAGAACATTGGCGATCATGGCTCTCCACAATTTCCTGTCCTTTGTAGCTCTTAAAAAATTTTGTCTGCTAAATCTTGTTCTGCCATCCATTTACTCAACCTTGTTAGATAGGTTATATGCAGTTTTCTACTGTTCCTCTTGCCTTTAATATGTCCTGTGAGTATCAAATTTTCCAAGTCCTCTTTCCACATTATGTGCTCTAGAAATTTCAACTCTTTTTTCCTAATGTTAAGTATAAGGGTAATTTAAACATGAAATAATAAAAAAAATTCATAAAGAAAATAATAAGTAAATGAAAATAGAAATTTAAATTTTTTTCTCTGTCATATATATATATATATATATATATATATATATATATATATATTATGAAATGGATTAAGTCCAACAATTATTTTTAATATATTTTCTCTTTATACAATATTTTTATAGATATAATTTAAGCAAATGCTCTGTTTTTTAATTAAATAGTATTAATTACATTTACCGGCCTGAATGTTCGAGAAATTTTGTAGAAAATATGTGATTCTCCAACAGGAATCGAACGCTTATGGGAACCATCATTTGATCTGATATGCTGTTAAACATTCAACCAGAAAGAAGTGTCTGGTTAGCAAAGTCCAAATTACTGCTTATAAAGAAATGTATTAAGTCTGACAATTATTTTTTAGTATATTTTCTGTTCATAAAACTAATGTAAAAACAGAATATATATATATATATATATATATATATATATATAAAGTAGACATAGAAGTCAACACCCATTTATATACACTCTATCCCTGATGTTGAACACTTTAACCCATAAATATAGCATACCTTAAACAATATTGACCAGGCTCAACATTATTTAACTTTGCTGATCATATAAGAACTAGTGAGAAAAATAAATTAAAAAAAAATATATATATATAGGGTGTGGCTAGGTATTCTCATTATCCTTCTGTAGAACAACAATTCTTTTGGATCAAGTCTTCTTCAACTGTGAAATATTTTTTTTAAATTCTAGTTTTTGATCATTAGTTATGGAAATTTTGGGATCTGATCAACTACTGAATAGTGAAACCCTCTTTCACTAACTCAATAAAGTCAAGGTAAGAAGTTACTTTGAATTTAAAAAAATAATATTGTTTAGAATTGTATTTTGTCTGGAAGTGAATTGTTACTGACATGTTTTATTTTTTTTAAAAAATAAAGTAAATAAATATGGTGATAAGTAAATTATATTCCACAGGATAGGAAGGCCGATAAACGGTAAAAGTCAGAGGAAAGAACTGAGAGTTAACCTTTTTATTAAAAGAATAAACAAAAAAAAATCTTTTAAACGCTAAACACAAAATGGTCAAACTAATGTTACAAAGGAAAATTTGGTTAAAGACAAATACAGAAATCAGAACAAAATCACCTAAGAATCAATACAGATATTAAAAACAATAATTTTCATTTAAAAAAAAAAAAAATTCTATTAAGTTGGTGCAAAAATAATGACGTAATAATGTCTTTTTTTGACATTTTTTAACGTCAAAAAACGACATTATTACGTCATTATTTTTGCACCAACCTAATAGTAATTTAGAAATGAGCAAATTTTTTTAAAATCTATAAAGCCCTGGCCTTCATAAAGATAAAAAGTACAAACCGATTTGGTATATCATGAGAAACTTTGGCTCCAGCTCCAACTAAAATCCTTAAGGAAGACACAGAAACTTGGCCCATCAGGCATTTACAAGCTGTAGAGTGAAGAGGAGTGAATCCACGGTTGTCCTGGCAATTAATATTGGCACCATACTCTATGAGAATGTTGGAGATTCTGTCTCTTTCTGTGTTGTTACCTAAAAAGAAAAAATCAAATCACAATTTTACAGAAAAATAAAACTGATTGATTTTTTTTTTATGGCTTATCAACCCTTTGCAGGTTACTTTAAGTCAGAAAATAATTTCAGATTGTAAGATTTTTTTTGAAGATAATAATTATTTTACTGATATAAGTCCTACTAATCAATCCATAGCTGGGGGTAGAAAAAGTAGATTCATAAATTTCCCAAGGTTATTTTCAGGTAAGTGAATATAACAAAACTGACGATATTCAGTCACCCCCCCTCCCCCCACGAGGGTGTCATGTAGCACAAGGCCTTTTTAACGTGGGCACTCTGAGCCCATGGACTCGGCCAAAAATATGCCCATTGAACCTGTATAAATGGATTCAGGGCCGGTCTACCTCCCCGAAGGAGGCTACGCCGAAGGGCGGAGTCTCCTTCGGGTTCCTCCCGTCCGTAGGAAGAGAGTACAACCGTACAGTCGCTCAGAAAGTACTGACTTGACTGACTCAAACAAAACTGACTGGAATTGGAACTTGGCTCTCCAATTTTAAGCCATTAACCCTTACTCCACCTGCACATCCAAACTTACAACACATCGTATACCGAAGTGGTCGCATCTAGGTATTTAACTTCAGCAATCAGATAAGAACCAGTGAGAAAAATAAATTAACACACACATATATATATATATATATATATATATATATATATATATATATATATATTAGGGGAATTTACGACAAAGTGAAAAAAGTTTTCATGTGACGCATTTCATTCTTTAAGACTTCATTGGACTAAACAGATGTTTATGTTGATGCAACTATATATGCACACAAAGGAGAGGGAATGCTGAGAATTTTAAATTAAAATATTTTTTTCTTTTATTAAATATGTTTTGGGTTTATAGTCTAGATGATTTTATTTAGTTTCTTTTTCTTTTTGTTAAATTTTGTTATGAAATATCCCACATTGTGATAATAGAAGATTTGCAAAGAAAGGTGAAATGTTGTAAGTATCAATATGTAAATTTACTGCAGATGATCTAGCGATTACAACACTCTCTATACATTTTTATCTTAGTAAATTGCTTTCTTTTAAATTAGAGTAGAATTTTTTTTTTTTTTTTTTTTTATTTTTTTTTTAAAATCAAAGTTATGGTCAAAATCATTACAGTGAGCAATTAATTCATTGAGTGTATTATTTTGTAAAAGATCCTTTTTGTGTTCATATAATCTTTTATTTAAATTCCTCGAGATTTCACTTATGTATTCCGTGTGGCAATTATGACAGGTGATAAGGAAAATTTCTCCTTTAAATTTTAGCCAATTATTTTGTTTTGTATTAATCAAGTCCATTATTTTACAAGTAGCTTTAACAAATTTTATATTATGCTTAGATAAATTCTTTTTAATTGTAGTTGCAATAGAGTTGGTGGGGAGGACAAAATATATTTTGACTCATTGAGTTTGTCAGAAATGTTCACTTTTCTATTTTTAAATATTTTACAAGCCTTTTGTTTCATGTTGAATATGAAATAATTAGGATATAGGAGGAGCTTGAATGTATTTCCAGTGTCATTCTCCTCTTCATATAAATATTGAGAGCTACAAGTTCTGAGTTCTCTTAAATAGAATCCGATGATTATTATGATTGTGTTGTCATATCGTCATAAATATTACTTTAGTCGATAAAGTTCTAAAGAACAAAACATGTCACACAAACAATTATTCACTTTCTCATAGATTTCCATATCTATGAGATATAAAAATGCTTACATCACTTTCCCATATAAGATATGTCGTTAGAAGATGTTATATAGCAGAGGTCAGCAAAATTTTGGTAAATATGTGCCAACTTAAGGTTTTAAATCATTCAGTGTGCCAACAGCATACATATTTTTTATACAAGTCAAGGTCAATATTCCTATTCTACAATATATTTTATATAGTAATATATAGTATATATAGTTTAATACATATTAAAATTGAAAGATAAATACCTTTTTTGCGTTGTAGTAGTTATTGGTTCGGACTTTGTGATGTCATTTGCGGCAGCATGCCATTGGAAATTGCCTGGCATGCCACAGGTTGCTAACCCCTGCTATATAGGGCATGCATATACATAATCGATATTCAATATGAAACAGATGATAGGGATATTATATCACAGATACACACTTTAATGAGAAAACTTTGCTTATATGACATGAATTTGATAATTATGATATCTAATGAATTAAATGGTTTATTTTTTATTCTGACATATTTTTCTTACTTTAAATGTTATTTTTAGTGGATACTTGTATTTGAATAGACACACTGTTTATTTTAAACAGTTTTATTTCATCTACCAGCCTAAACATACAAAAAAAACTTCTGCAGAATTCAAGATGATCTGAATGCGTAAAGTGTGCTTTAAAGGCAACTAGAACCTTGCATGATTGTGAAGCTCTTCATAGTCGGCCAGTCAAAGCATGCTAGATTAAATGGTAGTATGCAGGTTTGAAGTCTGCTGTAGGGAGCATTTTCTTTAATAATTTTTCTAAAATATTCAGGCTGGTAGACAAAATAAAACAGTTTAAAATAAACAGAGAGTCTACTCAAATATGGGTGTCCACTAAAAGTCACATTTAAAATAATATAAATTATCGTTGGCAGAACTCATTGTCAAGTATTGGGGTGCTCATCGATATTTCCTTGTTTGTGAAATGAATCTTATGTCGGATCTGAAGACCTCCCCGGCCACCACATGATAGGGTAAGAAGGTTTTCTTTGGATTCTCTTCATCTCTTCTATTTGTCTTCTGGTATTTTCAAAGCATGCTGCTCTTCTCCAATTAGTTCATTATTAACATATCATATTTATATTATAGTTTCCTTTTTACCTAAAATATAATATAAATATAATATACAAATAATGCAATCTGGAATAATGGATAGCAGCTTGGATTGAGGAATCTTAGAACCAAGTTCAAATTCCAATTGAATCCATTACATTCAGTTACGTGCTAATACCCTTGAGAAAGGTATGGATCCTCTTCTTCTCCATACCCACCCACCAGCTATGTGTAAATAGCAGGACACACCGGGTTCTAGGGCCTTAGATGTCAATTGGTCTACCACAGAGAGAAATGGCAACCTACTGTGGGGACAAAAAATCTGCTTCATCAGTCATGTATCAAAAGATACATGATCGCCTAAGCATGTATCATGCATGGTACATAACTGAGTTATAAGGTATGAGGGGACTGGTATGAACCCTATTCATAAAGTACACTAAAATGAAATACAGCTAGTAGATAGAACATAGTGCATACTGAAAGACAAGTGTTTGTATATATACTGACAGATTCTATTCAAGTCATAGTTTTTACAATAAAAGTTCTCAGGATATACTTATGATAAATATACCAATGTGAATTTAAAATTTTATGTTTTTATTAGAATTACTTACAATAACTTAATGTTGTAAGGGTTTATTAAGCTACTTGAGGATTCTTTATCATATTGAAAATAAACATATATAATTCTTCTTTTTCTATGTGGTGTCCTTTCAGAACATTGGCAATCCTGTCCTTTGTAGCTCTTAATAAATTCTGACTTTTTTTTTTATCTCTTCTAAGCCATTCTGACATTCATTTACTCAAGCTCACTAAGTAGGTTACACAGTGTCTATCCTTCTTGCAAGTATCAACTTTTCTAAGCCCTCTTTCCTCATTATGTGCCTTGGAAATTTCAACTATTTCTTTTTGTTGCTAAGTATAAATGTCCTTTTTGTTTCCATTTTCTCAAAAACTTTTTCATTGTTCACATGTTTGATCCACAATATTCTCAGAAGCACATTTCTGTTGCTTAAGGTCTCTTCAGTATTCATTGCCATATAGGAGATCTGATATTATATAACAGTTTAGTACACTTTATTTTGTTTCAAATGAAATTTTCTCCATTTCTCATATATATATAAGTGGACACTGAGGTCAAAAGTAAGTGGCCTGAAGATTGTGTTGAAGCATAAATGAAACAGACTGTCAACACTTGATGTTAACCTCAGTGTCTATATATATATAAAATGGGCACATGTCGGAGTAGTTAGAATGTTCCTTCACTTTCTAAACATAAGACCTGGCTTTGAATCTTACCATGGTTGATTTGGCAGGAAGGTGACTTCTTGATGTTATCAGTCTGGTGTAGAGTGATCCCAGCATGCAGCATCTTTGAAAAGTGACTGAAAACCACACCATAAGTTGATCTAAGTCATGTGAGTGAAATTGGGTAGATGCCTTGAATATACACTCTTTAGTGCTAGGAGGTGTCATCATTGATGTTCTGAATTGGATCATTGGGCAGTTTCAGGTATTTCAAACATCATACTACCCTCACCAAGTCAACCCCATCAGAGCTGATCAGTCACTGATGCACCCCCATGCTAAATTAACAGTCTGCAGACACTGACTTATATTAGGCAAACCATAACCCACTATCACGCATTTGATTGGAAGTTGACCAACAGCCAATCACAATGGTGTGAGCTCTATTTAAGTTGTTTACGGGGGATTTTTTTTCTTTTTTATGTGGATACCCTATCATTGGATACTCGGAAGGTAATTATATGTTTTCTGGTTTTTTGGAAAGTGCCTGAAAACCATACCATGAGTTGATCTAAGCCATGTGAGTGAAATTGGGTAGACGGAACTCTTTGGGGAGCTGTTGATGGTTATGCTAGCACCAAGTCACCATGGTGACCAAGGATTTGAGCATGTTAACCTTGTTCAGACTGTTGATCACACGCTCTATCCCTGTAACTAATTTTTCGGACATGCCTGTGTCCTTTTTCAACAAGACAAGGAATAAACAGAGACTTATTCTTCCAGGGGGGAATGTTTTGTTGGTTAGAGGGCTCCCCATGGAAACTATATTCTCTAAGTAAACCCAAAAGAACACAGGCATGTATGAAGCTTTAGTTTAGTCAAAAGGGTAATATATAATAAATATCCTCAATATTATTGCCAATATTGTTATCATTTTGTTGTCTTTTTATTCCTCAAATTTCATTAACTGGCCAATTAAATCTACATAATTATAAGAAGCATACATAAATTATCTTTCATTTTAATTATATATAAGGAAACTATCCACTATATCAATGGTTCCCAACCTTTTTCAGTTCATGACCCACTTCAAACCCAGAATTTTTCTGTGGACTATTTTAACTTTATTGGATATATTCTATGTCTATTTATTGGACACACATAATTTAACAAGCATCTAAAATATTTTGCATCTCCAATGAAACAACTATTTATTATCAATATTTATTTTTCCTATATATGGTGCAAAACAAAAAACTGGACCATTTAATGTGGACCAGTAAAAATTATAAAATTTCTGTGGCACAACTGAAATTTTCCATGGCCCATTTTGTCCATAGGTTGGGAAACACTGCACTATATCAAACTATACATAATAAAATTCTAAATATAGTATACCTGCAAATCTATGATAATCTTAACCAAAACACAGGCAAAAAACACCAAACTACAAACAATCTTCTACTTGGACTATTCTATTGAAATACAATATATTATATGTAGACTAATAATGTTTATATTGATCTTAATTAAGGTGAACAGATTCATCAACAGGCGAGTGAATCAGCAGGGGAATGAAAATATGTGAGAAACAATACAATAAAAGGAGGAGGGGGAAGCGATCGAGGGAGGAGTAGGGGAGAGAGAAGACACCCAAAGAACTCATCTCCCAACCACTTCCAAGATGACACACACAAACACGCAGTGGAACTTGTTTTCTCTCACCTTAAGCTTTTCTTTTATCTGAAAAAGTTAAGGCCAACAGATTTAAGACTGTAGGTGGAGAGAGAATATGCGGGCAATTACTAGGTTTCACCAATGACTGTAATTTACCTTGACTGTGAAAGCACCCTCTGATTGTATGCACAACATACACACTGCATCTGCTGATATAATAGACCCAATTGGCCCAATCCCATCAAACCAGAAGCTAATCAGGCAATAGGGAAAGTACATTCATAGATACACCAAAGAATGCATGACTAACTCATCTGGCTCTTCACACAGGCAGAATATTAAAAATGGTTAGACATTCATATTAGTCTCCCAAAAATAAAATTCCCTTTTTGATTTGAGTCTTTTAAAAATGCTTTCTTTTTATTAATATTTTTTTATTTTTTCATTTTAGGGTTTATTTTGACATTCTTCAAATTTACTCATTCCTTTTTAGCATCATCATAATGAATTATCTCAGGATGAATGACAACAAATTTATATATATATATACACACTATTGTATAATAAAACATTGATAACATAAGAGCAATTTTTTGGCTGTTAAAAAACACATTGTTTTGAAAATTCTTGCAAAAATCAAATAATTGTTGGATTTTAATTAAATTTTCAGGGCTTGTTCATAAATGAATTAAATTATTTTTTTAAATTTATATTATTTTTTTTTTTTTAGAAAATCTAGGTAAAAATATTTTTACATCTCTTACCTCCACTTACTTAATTTTTACGAAATTTCTAGAAATTCAAATTTCAGCCTCTTCATATTTATATTACTTAAAAGATGGACTCCTTGGAGAATTTAAATTATCAATTTGTTTTTGCCAAACAGAAACAACATTTACCAAAACTCTGCTCTGAATTGTAAAATAAACATAGTCAGCAAGTATAATAGCCTCATCTATATGTAAAAAACAAAGATTAAAAAATTATGGAAGCACTAATGATAAAAAAGGAAAAGCCAACACTCAGTAACAATAACTATGAATACAGTCACAATGTGCTGACCATGTTTGGAAAATAAAACATTCCTATAACTTCAGATACATACATAACAACCCCACACATTCATTTAAAGATAGAAAATAAAAATCATTCTTGAATGTGCTCGTATATGCAGAACTTTTGGACAGTTTTTACACACTTCGTGTCCAAAAAAGAAAACACTTGTACAAACACAAAAAAATTAGATAAAAAACCTAATTGTAGTACCTTGTCCATCATTTTTAATGAAACTTGTATAAAAAAGAGATTACTGCCCAAATACACTATATATATATATATATATATATATATATATAATTGTATAAAACAAATAATGATGCTATAAGAACAGTGCTCAATGTAAAATATTAAAACAAAAAAATAATGAAATACCTCCCACATAATAGTAAGACATTAGTGGCAATGGTGTCTTTAGCTAATGTCTTACGATTATGTGGATGGTATTTCTAATGCACCCTGTTTATAAACAGAGCACATGTAAGATTATATATATATATATATATATATATATATAAAACAATATTCAAATATTGCTGTTTTCTCACAACTTAAAAAATATATCGAGTTGTCCAAAAAGTTTTTTTTTGCTATTTAACTAGAAAAATTACTTAATAACTGAACAAACTCTTTGGCCAACACAACAGAATTGACTATCTTGTCCCTTGAACCAATGGAAGATTATAAGACTACCATATAACTGAGTGTCTACATGAGTTGTAAGAAAGGAGTAATATTTATTTTTTTTATCTCTCTCTCATATCTATATATATATATATATATATATATATATATATATATATATATATATATGTATATGTATATGTATATATATATATATATATAATTGTACTCCCACCACAGCCAAAAATTAAAATCTCAGAGCTTTAGGATATGCAGCTCAGAATAACTAAATGAGTAAATGAAGAGAGATATACTGAGAAAACTTTTAAACTTCTCCACTTCACATATCATTTTATCCTCAACACAAAAAAATGACCTTACAAAATCCACAAAGCCAAAAAAAAAAAAAAAAAACAGATACCACCAATAACACTTAATAAAAATTACACAAAATTCATAATCCTGCCCTCCAACACTCTTTCTACTAAACTCAAATTAGTCATCTCTAATACTAGAATTGTTACCATCATCTCCAAGATAATTGGAGATATAATTTGGAAGGAAAATAGGCCCAACACTGATTCAAACACCAGGATTTATCAAATAAATTGTTTACAATGCAAAAATGTTTATGTAGGGGAGACATCACATGATCTCAAAGCCCTCATCTATGAACACAAGAGAGACTTGCGTTTGGACAATCAATCTCTCATATTTTGCATCAAAATGATACTGGACATATCTTTGATTTATCTAATGCCACCATAATTAAAAAAGAACAATTCTTCAAGGAGAAAATACATTGAAAACTTAATAACATTAATATCAACTATAAACACAAGCCTAAAACATTACATCACCATCTTTCTTTGAATCCATTCTTAAAGAATCTAACTTATATCTATTTAATACAAAGAATACATTCTTAAAGAGGTGAGCCATAAATTAGAACTCTGTGACTCCCTGCTGTGCAGACTGGCCGCACAAAGGTGAAGATAACAAAACCCAACTAGACAGACACATGCACAAATACAAATTATACATTACCATCCATTGCCCACTTAGACATACAAGAATCTTCACAAACCTACCTATACATAGAATTTTGGCTCCAAAATTTATTGGCGGCTCTGCAAGAGTGTCCTGAACAATAGAAAACCCTCCATACCTCCTTTATTCAACCAGTTCGAGGTCTTGACCTCCTCAACCGACAAGGCTGAATACCTTGCTTGGAAGTTCTCATTTAATTCAATGCTCGACTCCACCAGTGTACCCATACCAGACTTCCCTCTAAGAACTGAGGCCCTATTGAGAGGCTTACGCATAACCAAGCACTTCAAAATAACGGTGAGGCTCGTGCCGTGGCCCTAAACATCTCCAAAGCGTTTGATAGGGTTTGGCATGCCGGCCTTCTTCGTAAGCTCCATGGTTATGGTATTACTGGTCAACTGTTTAATCTAATACAATCATTCCTGTCAAACCGAGAACTGAAGGTCATTCTCAACGGATTCTCCTCCAGTTCCTATCCCACAAACGCAGGTGTCCCCCAAGGCTCCATCCTTGGCCCCCACTCTTTTCCTTATTTTCATCAACAACCTTCCTGACGCCATAGGTTCCCAAGTTGGCATCTACGCGGACGACACTACAATTTACTCCTGCCTCAAAAACAAATCTAGTGTGGCTGACAAAACTAACATGGCAGTGCATCTTGAAATGGACCTCCAATCAGTTGTTAACTGGGGCAACAATTGGATGGTCAAATTTAACGCCTCAAAAACGAAACTACTCTCCATTAACAACCATAGAGATCCTTCCCTGCCCCCCATTAGAATGTCTGACAGTCAACTTCTTGAGAGCAGCTCCCTGCGTCTGCTTGGTCTCACGTTGACTGCTGACCTGAGATGGAACAAATACATTGAGTCAATTGCTTCTTCCACTGTGAGGAAAGTTGGCTCTCTGTGCCGCAACAGGAAATTTTTCTTCCCTGAATCGATACTTCAAATATACAAAACAACCATTCGCCCTTGCATGGAGTATTGCTGCCATATTTGGTCTGGAGCACCTTCTGTTTACCTCGGAGTTCTTGACAAGATCCAGAGACAGATATGCAATGTGATTGGCCCTGATCTGGCGTCTCATCTGCAGTCACTATCTCACAGATGCGCCGTCGCCTCTCTCTGTCTCTTCTACAAATACTTTCATGGTAATTGCTCCGAGGAGCTGCTTTCACTGGTTCCCAGTCTCCATGAATTCAAGCGCCCTATGAGGCTGGCATCCCACTCTCACCCTTACACTGTAGAAACTTTTAAATGTAGCCGTCTCTTCTACTCCAATAGCTTCATACCTCACACCTCTCGCCTGTGGAACACCCTTCCCAATTACTGTTTCCCTGAGAGCTATGATCTCCAACTATTCAAATGTAATGTCAATCGACATCTCCAGTTACCTTGATCTACCCACTATCCTTCCCCTCATCCTTTCTTCTATCACTCCTATCTGCTTTTGCTGCAAATCTTCTGCAACCCCCCCCCCCTGCATCCTAGTGGCTTCACGCCTTGCTCGGGGCGCAATGCTTAAAAAAAAAAAATTAAAAAAATAAAAAAATTTAAAACATATGACTGACCAATGAGAACCGACCCAAACATAATTGAAAATACCAGTGTTTTCTGTTTTTTGCCTGTTTTCTCTCAAACTCAGATGAAGCTTTAATAAAAATGAAAAATGCTAGATTTCCTATTTGTTCTTTTATCATCCTGTCAGATATTGATCAGCATTTGATCTTTTACTCATGTATATATATTACACACACACACACACACACACACACACACACACACACACACACAGAGAGGGCATGGCAGAAATAGCTTCTACAAACCTCCCACATAATGGTAAAACATTAGTGGCAATAGTGTCTTCATCTAGCTAATGTTTTAATGTGAGAGTTATTTCTGTAACACCATCTGTGTGTGTATGTGTACACATCTTATGTGTATATTTTTTTTTCCTTTGCCAAGATGTATGAAACCGAAAGCAGCAAAGGGGTAGGTAAGTTAGCAGAAACAATTACTATTATATTAAATTTAAGGCTTTAATTTTGCGTTTGACACTGGCACCTTTTCTATATGCACGTTTTGCACAAATATTAAATTATTATATATATATATATATATATATATATATATATATATATATATATATATATATATATATATATAAAGTGGACATTGAAGTCAAAACCCAGAGGCAACAGTCTTTTTCATCCTCAACACAATCACCAGACCATGTGTGTTGTGTTTTTGCTTGACTTTTTATCAGTGATGCATTATGGGTAGTCTATTGCACTATTCTAATGGTTATTTTGGTCGGTGTGGTTTGTTAATTTGTTTATTATTTACTTATTTATTTGTTTGGATTAATTTATTTTACTTGTTTTTGTTTATTTTCATTTATTCTTGTTTGTTTTTAGTTTTCGATTTTTAAGTGGCATAGTTAACTACTCCCTAAAAAACATACCCAAGCCATCACCATCCACATACAAGCTAAAATTAATAGAAAAAAATAGAAACCTTCATAAAAAGAATGAGATGGAAAGCACATTTCTTTTCAAACCAAGAATCAAGGAAAAATACAGCTTTAAAACAAAAAATATGTCCCCTGCAACACAATGAACAAGACAACTTTGAGATAAGACTTGACTAACTTAGTAAGAAACATAAAATTACACAAACAACAAAAGGACTTTTAAAAAAAAAAAATTTAAGGAAGATATAACTAAAATAAACAATTCAGCTAACATATTTACCTCAACGGACAAAACTAGAAATTTATATGAACTAAGCACCCCCACCCCCACAAACACAACAAATCACTCAAGGACAACATAACTAAAATGTGCAGAAAAGGACCAAAAACAACAGAACACAATATCAATAAGGAAGGTAACTCGACCGAATAAATTGCCTCACTAAGGCACAAGTATCTATCATACTAAAAAACCACAAGGATAGTTTCAGCACAATCCCAACATGTAGACTCATAAACCCAACTGAAAGGGAATTAGGTAAAATAAATAAAACAATACTAGAAAGAATTAATTCAATGCTAAGGAAGAAGTTAGAAGCAAATCTGTGGAAAGACATAAAAACAACTATAGACTGGTTCCACAACCTAAAAAACAAACATAATTGCCAATTTATACAACTAGATATAAAAGAATTCTACCCTTCTATAATAGAACCCATGCTAGATAAGGCCATTTCCTTAGCTCAAGAACAAATAAAAATAAACACAAACAAAATTAAAATCACTAAACACTCGCAAAAATCCCTACTATTCGACAATGAAGTTGTATGGATAAAGAAAGGGATATTTGACACTACAATGTGAATCTCTGAAAGTGCAGACACCTGCAAACTCATAGGTATCTATTTGCTACATGTAAAATAATTGATAGAAATGATACAGGACTCTACAGGGACAATGACCTCATAATCTTAAGAAACTTTAACAAACAAAACACAGATAAAACTAGGAAAACAATCAAAGATTTTCAAAAATATGGGCTTCAATATAGATATAAAAACTCACCTAAATGAAGTAGATTTTCTAGATGTCATCTTCAACCTAAGAAAAGGCACATATAAACCATAGAGAAAACCCAATGATAAACCACTGTATATGCACACATTTTCCAAGCATACACCATCAATAATTAAGCATATACCACAATTTAATAAGCGCAGGTTTTCCAACAATTTTTCCACTGAAACCATTTTTAATGAATCTATAAAACAGTCCTAAAAGATATTGGATTCCTGGCAACACTCACATACACACCACACAGCACCAAAAAAAAAGGAAGAGAAATATTACATAGTTCAACCCACCATACAACAAAAGCATAAAAACAAACGCAGGAAAAATATTCATTAAACTCATTCACAAACACTTCCCCACATCAAGTACTCTCCACAAGATATTCAAAACAGTAAAAATCACCTACAGTTGAACTGAGAACATGACACAATAAAAAAGCACAACAAGAAAATAATCAACAAACCACCTGAACAAATTAAATCCATGCAGAACAAAGTAATATACCAAGCCACTGAAAAATCAGCAGATAACTAAGAAAATATATACATAGGAATAACTGAAGGACCCTAGAAACAAAAAAACTACAAACACAAAACATCCTTTACAAATAGTAAATACACAAACAGCATAATACTTTCTAAACATATCTGGAAGATTAAAAACAAATCAGACAAAAATATCATGGAAAATAAGGAAAAGAACATCAGACTACAGCAATCAATCTAAAAAATTTAAACTCTGCCTGGAGGAAAAAATAGTTATAATTACCTTCCCAGACCAAAACAAACTACTAAATAAATGATTAGAACTCATCTCCAAATGCAGAAACAAAAACAAATTTTTACTACACTACTTAAAAATCAAAAACTGAAAACAAACACAAATAAATGAAAATAAATAAAATAAAATGGATAAAACAAGTAAAATAAATTAATCCAAACAAATAATAAACAAATTAACAAAGCATGCCCATGAAAAGAACCATTAGAATAATACAACAGACTGTCCACAATGCATCAGTGACCTGTATATATAAAAAAAAAAAAAAAAAAAAAAAAAAAAAAATCGAGCAAAAGCACAATGCACATGACCTAATGATTGTGTTTAGCATGAAACAGACTGTCGCCTCTGGGTGTTGACTTCAATGTCAACTTTTATATTTACATACACTCTATCCCTGATATTGAGCACTTTAACTCATAAATATAGCATACCTTAAAACTATATATATATATATATATATATATATATATATATATATATATGTATGTGTGTGTGTGTGTGTATATATATATATATATATATATATATATATATATATATATATATATATAAAATTATTATTATTTCATATTGTATGGGGTGTTTTTTGGTTGGCCATGACTTCTAATTTCATTGAAAGGGCTAAACTAGACATAAACAAAAAGTTCTCTGTTTTTCAAGAGAACTGAAATAGCATCTTATATTGTAACTGGTATTTTTTTTCTTTTTTACTGGCCACAGCTACCAGTTTTATCTAGAGGTTGAGCTAACTTATATATATATATATATATATATATATATATATATATATGATAAAAATATAGTTTTTAAGGTATGCTATGTTTATGGATTAAACTGCTCAATATCAGGTATATGAATATCAAATGGTCTGAAATTTGCATTTATTCATGAAAATTGACTGTTACTGCTGGAATATATATATATATATATATATATATATATATATATATATATATATAGATAGATAGATAGATAGATATAGATATGAAATGAAAAGAAGAATAAGCAAATAATGCAAGAAACTAACCAAAAGAAGTCAAATGATTCATACAATGAAAAATAATGCTAAAAATGTTTCTTCATTTATATTCTATATATTCATCTCTTTCAGGAGATAAAAATTAAGAAAAAAAATAATGAATTTAGTGGGAATATTTTCATTCACTGAAAGCACCAGTTCTAGCAGTATGGTTCTCATGTGGCTTGACTGCATTGTTTAGTTTCTAAATAATAGATATTTGATATTTAAAAACCAAAGAGAAAACTGGTATTTATAAATATTCATATCAACGAGGGAAACTTTTCATTCAATATTGAATTACTTGAAAAATAATCTATGTTCATCATTTTCACGTGTGTGATGATTTACTAAGCAATGCTTATATGTGGCATAAAGATGAAAGTATGGCACACCCAGTGAAGATAGAAATCACTACACAGTCATAATTAATCTAGTGAGGCAAGCCCACTAACCATTACAACATGTTAAAGTGCCCTTTTTGTGAGTGTGTTATTAGGATATTAATAACTTATAACAGTATAAACTGGGGAAAAATTTACCAACAAGACTTTATGGATAATTAGTTACAGTTGATAAGTAGGAATAGATCTTTGCTTCCAATCCCTATAGAAAAAAATCTTAAACAAAATTTCAATATCGTGAAATACAAAGAAGAAGAAAAAAAACATTTTTTTTGAACACACTTACATAGAATTAGACTGAGACAGCTGAAATCTCTAGGGTATATAATGTGGAAAGTGAGCTTGGATAATTTGACATTCACAGGACATATTGAAGGCAAGAGGAGTAGAGGGAAACAGTGAGTAACCTACCTAACAAGCTTGTGCAAATGGATGACAGAACAGGGACTGGAATTGATAATAAAGGGTTTGGAGAATTTGACACTCACAGGGCATATTGAAGGCAAGAGGAGTAGAGGGAAACAGTGAGTAACCTACCTAACAAGCTTGTGCAAATGGATGACAGAACAGGGACTGGAATTGATAATAAAGGGCTTGGAGAATTTGACACTCACAGGACATATTGAAGGCAAAACAGTAGAGGGAAACTGTGAGTAACTAAAGTAACAAGCTTGTGTAAATGAATGGCAGAACAAGAACTGGGGTTGATAAAAAAAGGCTTGGAGAATTTGACACACACAGGATATATTGAAGGCAAGAGGAGTAGAGGGAAATAGTGAGTAACCTACCTAACAAGCTTGTGTAAATGGATGGCAGAACAAGGACTGGGATTGATAATAAAGAGCTTGGAGAATTTGACACTCACAGGATATATTGAAAGCAAGAGGAGTAGAGGGAAACAGTGAGTAACCTAGCTAACAAGCTTGTGTAAATGGATGGCAGAACAGGGACAGGGATTGATAATAAAGGGTTTGGAGAATTTGACACTCACAGGATATATTGAAGGCAAGAGGAGTAGAGGGAAACAGTGAGTAACCTACCTAACAAGCTTGTGTAAATGGATGGCAGAACAGGGACTGAGATTGATAATAAAGGGCTTGGAGAATTTGATACTCACAGGACATATTGAAGGCAAGAGGAGTAGAGGGAAACATTGAGTAACCTTCCTAACATGATGGTGTAAATGGATGGCAGAATAGGGACTGAGATTGGTAATAAAGGGCTTGGAGAATTTGACACACACAGGATATATTGAAGGCAAGAGGAGTAGAGGGAAACAGTGAGTAACCTACCTAACAAGCTTGTGTAAATGGATGGTAGAACAGGGACTGAGATTGATAATAAAGGGCTTGGAGAATTTGATATTCACAGGACATATTGAAGGCAAGAGGAGTAGAGGGAAACATTGAGTAACCTTCCTAACATGATGGTGTAAATGGATGGCAGAATAGGGACTGAGATTGGTAATAAAGGGCTTGGAGAATTTGACACACACAGGATATATTGAAGGCAAGAGGAGTAGAGGGAAACAGTGAGTAACCTACCTAACAAGCTTGTGTAAATGGATGGCAGAACAAGGACTGGGATTGATAATAAAGGGCTTGGAGAATTTGATACTCACAGGACATATTGAAGGCAAGAGGAGTAGAGGGAAACATTGAGTAACCTTCCTAACATGATGGTGTAAATGGATGGCAGAATAGGGACTGAGATTGGTAATAAAGGGCTTGGAGAATTTGACACACACAGGATATATTGAAGGCAAGAGGAGTAGAGGGAAACAGTGAGTAACCTACCTAACAAGCTTGTGTAAATGGATGGTAGAACAGGGACTGAGATTGATAATAAAGGGCTTGGAGAATTTGATACTCACAGGACATATTGAAGGCAAGAGGAGTAGAGGGAAACATTGAGTAACCTTCCTAACATGATGGTGTAAATGGATGGCAGAATAGGGACTGAGATTGGTAATAAAGGGCTTGGAGAATTTGACACACACAGGATATATTGAAGGCAAGAGGAGTAGAGGGAAACAGTGAGTAACCTACCTAACAAGCTTGTGTAAATGGATGGTAGAACAGGGACTAGGATTGATAATAAAGGGCTGGGGGAATTTGATATTCACAGGACATATTGAAGGCAAGAGGAGTAGAGGGAAACAGTGAGTAATCTATGTAACAAGCTTATGAATATAGATGGCAGAACAGGGACTGAGAGGAATAAACATTAATTAGAGATTCAGTGCATCTAAATAAACGAGAATAGAATATACTTCTATGAAGAGGGGCTGAAAATTTATCAACCCACTAAGGGGCCAAAAAAATTGTAATGTTGGTCAATTGGGGTAAAATTTGTTCTGCAACCATTCTTGTATATTTTTATAAGAAAAAATGCTGCAGTTGTTTTTTGTTTTTTTTTGTACTCTGAAAAAATAGGTGCATGCACACATACACACATCTAGAAAATGTTATATCTTCTTCTACGTGTCTTGTTCCTTCAGGACATGAGCAATCATGGTTCTCCTCAACTTCCTGTCCTTTGTTGCTTTAAATATTGTTTGTCTTTTTGCTATTTATCCAAATCTCTGTTTTGCCAACCAAATAATTATTGGATTTTAATGAAACTTTCAGGATATTTCTAAAATAATTTAATTAATTTTTCACAAATGAATGAAATTATTTTTTCAATGTTTTACTGGGGTTTTTTTAATCTCAAGTTGGAATAAAAATGATTGTACAATCACCAAAGTGAGACAATGTCAAGCCTGGTCAGTACTTAGATGAGTAATTGCTTAGGAATACAAGGATCTGTAAGCTAGGATGGAAGCTATGGTTTAATGGATAATCAAGTTACAATTGGGTATAACATATTCACTTACGGGCAAATATCCTTGGGAATGGTATGAATCCAATTCCCCCCAACTATGGATTAATTAGCAGGATTTTTTTTCCGGCTTTAAATAACCTGCAAAAGGTTAAGCCGTAAAAAACAAAGTCAACCTAATGTATTTTACCTTTTATTTGATCAAATTCCTGTTCATAATTTTACATTTCTGCACAAACAGCTGCAAAAGTTTGCTTTTCCCTTAAAAAATAAGCA
The DNA here is from genome assembly GCA_963932145.1 of Acanthosepion lycidas. Classification (NCBI taxonomy): domain Eukaryota; kingdom Metazoa; phylum Mollusca; class Cephalopoda; order Sepiida; family Sepiidae; genus Acanthosepion; species Acanthosepion lycidas. The sequence continues at coordinate 23,274,595 of OZ010598.1, forward strand.
CCACCTTCCAAATTTTCTTTCCTCAATCATATCTTCAGTTATTTTTTTAAATAATGAGGAAAGACAATATGTTGCATAACCCAAATATTATTTTGATTGGATAGGATGTGAATTAATTTTTACATTGAATGAATTATGATTTGAATGAACTTTTAGAATCAGTATCAAATCAGTTTCACAATTCTAAATGAGCATTTTCTTAGAATTTAAATTTCTTCAATAAAGTTTACTTGAAACTTTAATTTTAGTACATACCTATGCTTGATTAGAACACTCCATTTTATTTAAACAATGTTTATTACTATTATTTACACTATTTTTTTCCAGACTATTGTCCTTATTTTTGTTGTCGTTGGTTCCCAATGTATGTTGACCTGGGTAAGATGCTAAACTATGTCTAACAGCAAGACCTCAAATCAGGAGGTTTTGAGGAGCATAGAACCACCTCTTACTTGCTGGTGTTCCCAGGTCCACTCTGACCCAGGGTGGTAGTACCTGTTAAGATCCCAACTATGGGCAAATAGTTAACTCCTAAACTGGGGTTAAAAGACTATGAAAGTGTAAAAATAGGTTTTAATACTAGCAATACATTTTTTGAAGGAAAAAATATTACCAGCAGTACATTTTTGAAGGAAAAAAAAATATTACCAGAAATAAAAAATTTTTCGGCATTAAATAACCCATTGAGGTTAATATGCCATAAAACAAAACCAAACAGACCCGATGTATAATCACTAAAGTTAAGAAACATCGAGCCTGGTCAGTGCCTAGATGGGTGATCACTTGAAAGTTCATCAGAAGAATTACTGTGAAAGTATTTATAGAAAAGGCACAGGGAGAGAATTAAAATAATAAACAAGATAAAAGACAGATATAAGTGCCATCATCAGCACTTACTACTACAGTTAATATTTCAGTTTTGATAAATGACGATAAGCCAAAAATAAGCAAGATAATATAACTACTTTTCACTTAATGACTTCCCTGTTTAACAATCTCCCAAACTTATGACTGACTATAAAATCTCACGAAGAATTTAAAAAATCCAACCAGTCAGTATTGCACAAAAGCTTTGTGATTGTTTTGTCTTTCTTCAAAATGAATTTAAAATAAATAAAATTAATAAAACTGAAAAATAAATAGAAAATTTGCTTGTACAGTATTTATAGCATGAAAATTAATGTACAGAATATAGAGTTGATTTTTTAATTTGTTTATTATTTAATATATTTTCTGTTTATATATTATTTTTATAGATACAATTCATTTAAGTAAATGTTCTGCTTTTAAATAAAAAGCATTAATTACATTTACCAGCCTGAATGTTCAAGTAAATGTAATTAATACTGTTTATTCAAAAACAGAGCATTTACTTAAATTGTATCTATAAAAATAACATATAAACAGAAAATATATTAGATAATTGCCATTTCATTATATGTTATCATTGTTTAATATTAAAATATGTTTTGTAAGCAGATATGATCGATCAAGAAAAATCATCAAAGATTGTGTTTATAAACATTAATTTGGACTTTGTTAACCAGATGCTTCTCTGTAGCTGAATGGTATAGCACGTCAGATCAAATGACAGTTTCCATATAGGAATACAGGTTTAAATCCTGTTAGAGAACGCATATTTTCTACAAAATTTCTCAGGACGGTAAATGTAATTAATACCATTTAATTAAAAACTGAGAATTTACTTAAATAAATTGTATCTATAAAAATAATGTATAAACAGAAAATATATTAAATAATTGCTGGACTTAATCCATTTCATTATTGTATTCACTGTTCAATACACTACTGTGCTATATAACCATTTAGAAACATGGCCCAGAGGATAAAAGTATTGGTTGACTGATCTCAAAGAGTTGTGTGTCCAATTCCTGGACACAGCAGAGAGAACAAAAACTTGGAGAGTTGAGTTATCAAGAGGAATTAATTAAAATATAGATATCCAAAGGGATGGCATGTGGAATTAGAACAACCTACCTTCATGGATTAAATAAAGGGTTCGGTTTGAAATTCCAACAAATATCACTTGAAGAAGGCCGGAGCATACAACAACCAAAATGTTGTCAATAGTGCAATAAAAATGAGGGCAACAGTCCAAACAATGTAAATAGTGTAAATAGAATATCTTGTCTGGGGAAACACAGATTTCTTAAGAACTTAGAAATGTATAAATGGTACAAAAGTTACATTAAAGCTATCCGAAACTTGTTGATAGAAATCTAATACACACATAAGATGCCTGAAATAGCTGTCAGGTATAGCTTCTCACTTAATGATTATGTTATTGGAATGGAACCCTGTCGTTAAATGAAGAATTACTACCATGTGTGTACTTTGTTGAAAATTTTACTATCATGTCTTCTAATAAAATAAAATCATTTAAATATATATATAAACATCAGATGCCCCTAGCTTAAGTGGTCTGTTAGGGATTCACCAGGAAAATGAATGTTACCTCTCTGAAAGAAATACCATGGGCTTATTTCAAGCTCCAAGGCAGAACCCATTACGAGGAACAAGGGAGACAGGACATTCCAACAACAATAAAGCCTTAGTTTCTATTAGCCAGTGATTGTGAGTTCAATTCCTGTGCTGGGTAATACATAAGTATATCAAAAAATAACACCCATTCTTACGAAGTTTCACTTTGATTTTAAGTGAATCTGTTTATAGATCTTTCACTCATCACACCTCATTCATCAAAACCATGTTAACAGAAATAATCTGCTTTGAGTGGCTCTTGAGCTTTGTATTAAGTAAAAGTTTGTATTAAAAAAATTCACTAAAAAGGAATTCAATTCTCACTTTATACTCCAAAAATGTAACATCAAACCAAAATTAACCAAGTTCAATGAAATCAAAACTTCTTTTATGTGTCATGTCCCTGCAGGAGTTGGGTGATCATGGCTCTCCACAACTTCCTATCCTATGTAAGTAAAGTTTGTCTCCTTACTCTCCCTCCCAGTCCCTGTTCAGCCAACCATTTACACATACTCTTTTGGTATGTTACACTGCATTTTCCCTCTTGTCTTCAATGTTCTTTGAGTTTCAAATTCTCCAAGCCCTCTTTCCTTATTATGTGTCCCAGAAAATTCAACTGACACTTTCTGTTCTCATTTTCCTTAAAACTTCCTCATTGTTCACACACTGTCCATGGTATTCTCAGCATACTTCTGTAGAACCACATATCCGAGAGAATATTATAAAAGTGAATTTATTCCATACAATGAAATAAAATCAATAACCTTGTTAGTCATTAATATACACAGGTCACTATGACTGATGATTTCATCTTTAGATTAGTTCACCACTTTTAACAAGGAAACTTTTAAACATTTCTATTATAAATAAGCTGATTACCAAAACAACACCTGCACACAAACAAATAATAGGTAATCTCATATGAAATAGTTTAATAACAGCTAAAAGAAAAAGTTTACTAAAAATCTTTCAAATCTGGATTAGATTAGCTAAGTATCTTTCAATAAAAAACTATGAAAGTTTCATTCTCAATGCTACAATAATATTTTTTCTAATATTTGAGATCTTTCAGTACTGCTCAAAATAAATATCCAATTTACTATAAAGCACTGTTGGAGTATAATATGCCAACGCAAATGCCAATGCATATATACAAACAAGCATGGATGTGTGTGCGTACAAAAATCAATTCGTGAAATGGTTACAGTTTTCTGCTGATGTTTTTCAAAAAGCTGCATGATAATTGCACATGAGTGCTTCTGCAAAGTGTTTCCCAGGTTGCCATTAAAAAAAAAAAAAAAAAAAAAATCTTCAGAAGTAACCTTTTGGTGTTTGAAGTTGAATTTTCAGAATTAAATTCAATTTCAGAATGTGGATTGATCTGATTTTATTTTTTTTTTTTTTTTTAAACCAATACTGACATCCAAAACAATGAAAACAAATGTAGAGAAATCATTTGGAAATGACATGCAGGTCACTGACTTCTGATACACTTAACATGATTTGATCTTTTATTACCCTGTTAGTCACGTCTTTAAATCAGCTAAACCACCTTAAACAAAAAAAGCCTGTCACAAAGACCAGACACAAATGCGTGCAATAATAAAAGTTTATATCGTCTGACAATAGTTAATCCTAAATTAAATAGGTTAAACTCTATTACAAAAGAAAAACTTTATTTTTTAATCAAATGAACAGAAATTTAATTAAAACTGAGAAGTCCAAATATAAATTTTAAATTAAAAATAACTGCATAATCAGAAAAGAAGAAATTTTAGTGTTACTTAAATATGTGATTTACATGCAGGATTCTTCTTAAATATGTAATCATTTCACTCCAAGCAAAGCAATAAAGCTACTACGATGAAAAAAGTTACTGAGTGTTAGAGAATATGAGAAAAAAAAAAAAACTACTATTAAGGATTGAGGACAATAAAAGAACAAGAATTAAGATGACAGAAGACCAGACACAAATGCATTGCATTTAAATTATTTTAAAATCAAAGTTGACTGTGAGCATAACTGCATGTAACTGGCACACATGGAATAATTGCTTCCAGTGGATTTTGTATATAAGTTTATATTGTCTGACAAAAATTAAATAGATTAAACACTATTACAAAAGAAAAACAAACGTAAGTTAATATTTTAGCAGAAATCGAATTAAAACTGAGAAATCCAAATACAAGTCTTAATCTAAAAATAAATGCATAAACAAACAAAAAAAAATGTTGATGTTACTTAAGTACTTGATCTACATGCAGGATTCTTCTTAAATATGTAATTATTTCACTCCAAGCAAGGCAATAAAGCTACTAGGATGCAAGGGGTTATTGAGTGTTAAAGAATATGAGAAAAACTACTATTAAGAAAATAGAACAATAAAAGAACAAGAATCAAGAAGATAGTAGATAACGATTGACATTGCATTTAAATTTTTGAAAATCAAAGTTGACTGGGTGCATAACTGCACCTAAGTTGCACACAGTAAATAAAGGCTTCCAGTAAATTTTGTATATAAACCAGAGAAAATTATGCGATTCACTGCCGAAAATTTATTTATTGCAGTCCTGAATGACGTTCAAACTGTTTACAGCCAGTGATAGTATTAGTTAAAATAATAATTTTCTTTAGGTTTTTTTCTTATCATATAGTATTATTTGTTTAGTATATTATTCCATATATTAAATAGAGACTACTTCTTTTTCTTGTCTTATTCTATATATATATTTATTTTTAATGTATATTTTAATGTAAAGAATTTTCACAACTTGGAGATCACATACTTTAGTGATGTGTTGTTCTGATACATCAAACTCAGAAGGTAGATCACATACTGAAGTAGCACCAAAATCTCAATATTTCCAAGTATATAGAAAGAAGAAAATAACATTCAGCTAACAAATGATAATAAATCATAGAATTTTAAAACATCTCTACCATCATTACAAGAATTTCAATGACAAGTCCTTCTTGGGAACCATTGGTGTAACATTTTTTTTACTTCAAAACTATAAAAAATTTAGATAATGTAAAAAATTAATATTATTTTGAATGTACACAATGGGTAGTGGCTCAGAATGAGAAATCAAAAGCCAAGTTCAATTAGCAGTCAAGTTCTTTACATTCACTTAAATGCAAATAGCCTTGAGAAAGATATGAATTCATCTCTTCTCTCAAACCAGCTATTGGGTAAATAGCAGGACAGACTTGGTCCTATAGCCTTGGTTAGCAACCAGTCTAGGGGAAGGAAAAACTGAATTCAAAGCAACCTGGAGAGCTATCTTGCCTGCTGCTATGTGGTGGCCCCCACAACCTTAATAGTATACAGGACTCGTGATCATCAATATAAAAGAATGCAATTTTATAAATTTATCCTTGAAACCTTTTCTCCCTTGAGATAATATCTTCCATTGTTATAGCAACAGGATTTCAGACTTGACACCAACAAACCTCATGTTAGCAACATAGCAATGGAATATGGGGCAACATGACGTGGTGTATTGGTTAGCAATCTTGTCTTGTTAGATCAGTTACAACTGAATAGTGAGTTTGATCCTCACTGGGTGCCCCATACTTTCAGACCTGTGCCACATCTAAGCTACACTTAGAAAATCACTATATTAGTGAAATAGTAAATTAGTAAAAATGTGAGATCGGGTTGCTAATATATTGCTTTTTATTTTTTTTACCTTGTCAGTTTGGGTCAAAAATACACCAATGACATTCCCATGCAGAGCAGGAACCACCTTTTTCTTGTGCCTATGTCTACCTTTTTTTACCTCACATGAAATCCAAATCTATGTATAACTTTTTTTCATTCTTGTGCAATTCAAACATAAATTGACCTACACCCTTGTGCAAATTAATTGAAACAAAACAAATAATTCCGATATTATTTACTTTTTTTTCATATTTTTCCAATGAAGCATGACCCAGTGCACATGTTAGTACTTCGTATGTCTATTCCACAAAGTCATTCTTTGCAGATTGACCACAGATTCTCAATTGGATTTAAATCAAGAGGGTTTCCAGGCCAATCTATAGTAATTTTGATTTGCTCACTGGTAAGGCTTGCAAGTGTATTCACACAGTATTACAATTTTCGTACACTTCCTTGGAGTGACGTCCATCGCAGACAATGGCCGTAGGACAACTAATCGACAGTCGAGACAATAGTGTCTGGGTGAGATAAAAATCTGATGCAATCACAATGATGCAATATTTTTCAAGGCCAAACAAATTTCATCATACACCCTGAAAATAGATTCATATTACTGCTGCACCACTGTAAATGACCTAATTTAAGGAAAAAATAGAAATCAATTACATTCTGTCACTTCAGTGGTTCTAAAATTGACCATATGGTGAAAGAAAAGAAACTAAAGCAGTTGTTTCAATTAATTTGCACAAAGGTCTATATATGGTTTATCAAAATGACAGAATTCAACATTAAATAACCTGGAAAATGTAGATATGCTGTATTTCATTTATTTCAATTTAGCTTTCTAGATATTTCTACTTTTAATAATTTAAAAATCACAATCATTTCTTACATGTAACACAATATACAAGTAAAAATTCTAAATGCAGAAAATACAAGTAATGCATGAGCAGAATTATATTATTATATAAATATAATCATTTTTTCAACAGAACCAATAAATTAGTAACTACTAAACCACAAAAATCTCCTAAGCTAGCCAAGCATAGGCATGAATACAATATAGGAACCGGTAATACAAAGAGCTAGAGAAAAAACAACAACGATATCAAAAATTGTAATATGAGCTTTGGTAAAAAATTAGGTTACTGAGACATTAGGTTTATAAGTCACAAAAATTCACTCATTGATGTCCCCTAGGATAAAATCCCAGTGGATAAAAGCATTGATGGTAAGTAATCCAATAGTAACTTGACCCAAAAAGTTGTGAGTTCAATACCTGGCCACAGCAGAGGGAACAAAAACTTTGAGAGTTCAGTTACTAAAGGGAATTAACTGAAACTGGGATAGCCAGAAAAGGCATGACATGTGGAACTAGAACAATCTACTTCCATCAAAATTCCAACGTATATCACCTGAAGAAGGCCAGAGCATACAAAGGCTGAAACATTGTGGATATGGCAATAAAGATGAGGACAACAGTTCAAACAGTGTAAATAGTAAAAATATCTAGTATTATTTCATTAAACTTGTTCTCTTTAAATCTAACATGTCTAAAAAAGAAAAAAAAATTATATTACAAAGCAAAAATTTTAATTTATGACCAAATTATCCATCAACTGATTTTACAATGCTGCCTTTTTAAAGATTTGTCCACAATAATTGTGGTCGTCAAACAATAAAAGTAAAGCAATAAGTCATTTGACACATATTTAATGTGTGCTTGTGGATGTGTTTAAGAGGGTGAGAGAGAACAGTGAGAGAAGAAATAGTAATTTAAAAAAAGACAAGAAGTCCGTGGTCACTACTGACCCCACAAGTAAAGCCAGGGTCAAAAGAGCCACAAAACTGAATGGTGATCTCTTAACCACAAATATGCCACACACTTGTATAGATTCAGCTTTTAAGCTTACAGATTCTGACACTTATTCAGTAGACACAGGTATCTTATTATAATAATTATACCATAATATTATTAAAATTACTATTATTATAAAAGCTATGTTTAGTTAATACCTGTGTCAACTTAAAGCCTGTCTATGAATAATAGTCTTTATATATAAAAACAAACATTCACAAGTTTATATATAGCCTCACCAATATAAGAATATAATTTTGAACATACACAAAGTATTCAAAGGAAAGCTCAAGACAAATCCTGGATCAAAATAAAAATACATGGAGTTGAGAATGTAGTGAATGAAAGGGGATAGTATGATTGTTATGTTTCTTGAAAGTGATTAGTTACTTATTTTCACTCCACTGATTGGGTCACGTGTCAAGAATGCATCCTGCTCAACTCCCGCACATCATCCTGTTTGAACTTGCCAGCTGCAAGAGGCTAGGTGGAGGTCCAATACAATCCTTCAAGGATCAGTTGAAGATATCTCTGACACAAGCCAACATCAACCCTAAAACCTGGGAAACTGTTCCTACAAATCGGCCTTCCTGAATTAAGGCCATCCAGTTATGAGACTTTTGAGTCCAACTGTCAAAATGAAGAGGATCTGTGATGTGGTGTCAGGACTTCCCGACTTGCCCAGCCATGTCCACCACCCACACTCTTTTGTGACTCCTGCTCACAACTCTTCAGGAATAGGCTGGGCCTTCATAGCCATTTCCGCCACCGGCACCAAAGGGCGGAAAGGGAATAAGGAGAGATGATGATGATTACATAACAGAAGAGACTGATATTAGAGATTGATTTGTTTTTTATGGCTTATCAACCCTTTGCAGGCTATTTAAAGCCAGAAAAAATGTTTAGATTGTAAGAACTTTTTGCAGATAATACTGATTTACAGATACAAGTTCTACTAATTAACCCACAGCTGGAGAAAAAATAGGTGGATTCATACTTTCCCCATAAGTACTTGCATGTAAGTGAATATAACAAACCCAACTGGAATTGGAACTCAGCTCTCTGATTTCAAATTCCAATCCATTACCTATTACACTACCCACATCTATGCTTACAGCAACTGGTATTTCCAAGTGGTCACCCATCTAGATACTGACCAAGTGTGACATTGCTTAATTTTGGTGATCATGTGAGGACAGGTGTCTCAATCGTTGTAAGCCTTGGTGTTAGAGAAACAAAAATAAAGAGTTCAAACTAAGCAACATTGCATCTGGTCACAATAGAATGAGAAAGTTGACATAAAAATTATCAGTAGTCCAAGCAAGTGCCCTGGCTCAAGCATAAGTAAGTGCAAGGGAGAAAATTAATTTTTTCCTACATTTCAATTTTACACAATCACCTCTTCCAACAGTACTGTGTCATACAGCGAATAAAAACACTCAGTCTGCACTGCTCATATTTACCATTTATTATCTGATTTATAATGAAAGACGATCATTTTCAAGTGATTTTAGGACTGAAGTGATTACAGGTATCCAAATTTTCATCTAAACAGAGCAGCCCCACACTCAATAAGTCAAAACCACCCAATTACAGCCAATCACTTCTTATGTTTTAATATATGTAAGCAAAGTTTTGAAATAAAGGTGAATATTTGAAAATATTTAACAAATATTAGTTATATTCCAGTATCTGTCTATATTTCTGAGATGAGGTATTATGTACACTATTCACATCTTGGACTATTGTCCTCATCTTTGTCCCCATATTTATTATGTTATGGCCATTGTACGCTCCAGCCTTCTTCAGGTGGTTGGAATGTCGAACTGAATCCTTTATTTCGCTCACTGGGGTAGACTGTTCTAGTTCCACATGCCATGTCTAATGGATGTCAGTTATCAGTTATCTCCTGTTAATTCCCTCTTCAAGTTCTCCACTGCCTTAACCAGGTATTGAACTCACACTCTTTGGGTCCTGTCACTGGATCTAACTAATGCCTTTATCCATTGTGCATCAAGGACACATGGCACAGTTAGTTATATTTACATTAAAAAAAGGCCATGTAACCCCCCAGAATATAGTGCGACCTATATGCAAGTCAACCACAAATACACACTTTGACAACCTTAAATTAAAGGTACAACCAATACGCGAGTATATACGATAATATTTATTTTGAAAATACAAAAATGTGGCATATGACCAAAAGTGGGGATAAGGAAAGGCTGGTCTTCAATCTGTCTTAAACTTAGCTATCTATAATTACTGATCCCAAAATACCACAGTATTCCTTACACCAAAACAACATATTCTTACTTACCATTCTTCCATCCTGGATATGATGATAAACAACATCTGCATCCTGAGTAAGACGATAACCAGCAGTAAAACCTCTGATCAGGAAGTTTTTTGCTGTTCTCAGGTCCACCCTTATCCAGGGTGGTAGCACCTGTTGATAACCCAGCTATGGGCAAATAGTTGAGCCCCAAACTGGGGTCAAAACACTATGAAAGTGTAAAAATAGGTTTTAATACCAGCAATACATCTTTGTAAAGGATTATTACCAGCAATAAATTTTTGGAAAAAAAAAATATTATCAGCAATATATTTTTGAAAAAAAAAAAAAAAAAAAAATTAGCAGCAATACATTTTAAAAAAAAAAAATATTACCAGCAATAATAACCCATTGAGGTTGATATGCAGTAAAACAAACAAAATCAAACCCTTACTATTCTTACTACAACCACCATCATACATCAAAGTTTCTATGAAGTCCTAACAAGTTCCCATATGTACTATTTGTCTGTGAGAGGTGGAGGAATAAAAATAACAATTTTTAAAAAAGAGGAAATTTCATCAGAATTATGGAGATATTTATAGAAAAACGAACGAGGAATCTAAGTTACAGCAGTGGGAAAATAACTGAAGCCTAGATACCAGGTCACTGTAACATTTCAGATTCTTCTTTGGATTTTATCAAGAATCTCTAAATACATAGCATAAGCACCAGACCAAATGCAGCAGCAATATTCAATGCATGGTTAAGAAAGATTCCAGCAAGAAAAATTGTCTAGCATGACATAGCAAACCAACCAGCCTAGCAACAGATCGAGCAATTGATTCAATATAATCTGTCACAATTTAGTAAGGGGGTCTGTTGGAATAATAACAATGCAGATTTAGCTTGGTACCTTCTGTCCACTAAAGTGATACCCTATCTTTTTTATTCACACAAACAATATGGCCAACATGGTACTTCCATGTCTGAACAATAGCTGAAATGGTGCTTCTGTTTCCATAATTCCCAATTACAACATCCCTCCCCAATTAGTCAAAATTTAATTAAACAATATGTTTTTCATGAACCATTGCTTAGATGGTAATGTCCATGGGTATTTCAAAAGAACTCTGAGGAGACAAGTTATCAGGCAAGAATTGTTTCACTTCCTGTCATAGTTACATCATCATCATCATCTTTCATATCTAAGCCTTCTGTAATTTTATCATCTGGTGAGTCCTTTTCAGCAAGTTTCCTTGCTAAGAGTCGGGCACTGAATCGTGTTCCTGTGGTGTTTAGTTTTATGCACATGTGCAGTTTCTTGGGCTCACTTTCAGCCTTACATCTTTCTGCTTCTTTGCATTTCTAAAAACATGTTCTGACAGGCGTTCCAAGTTGTTGATTTTTCTCCCTCAGTCAATTTCTTTAGGGTACATGAGACTGTGTAGTAGTTGATAATGAGTGTCTCTTCAAAGTATGTGTCTGAGTTAGCTCTTTCGGGGCTTGAATCTGGATCAGTTAGAATATTCACGCAAATATGATCCACATCTCTTTTCCATACACACCCATTTTCCAGGCACCCATTTTGGTTTCCCTTAAAAGGTCATAATGTTAACAGCATCTAAATAGAATCTGTTTTCCTGTTGCTTCCTATCCACCAACATTTTAGTGTTGTCCATTTTACTAGTGACTTTGGCAGATAAGTCTGGATGCACCAGGTCAAGTCGAGATCTGGGCTGTCGACCCATAAACAACACGGCTGGTAACTGACCAGTTGATGTTTGTGGGAAAAGATGGTAACAAGCGAAGACATACAATAGTCGAGTTTCGAGATCCCTGGGAACCTTTTTTAACCCACACTTGGTGGTTTGTACAGCACATTCAGCTAGTCCATTTAACAATGGGTGATATAGTGAACATCAAATATGCTTAATGCCATTCAAGGTGCAGAATTTAAAAAAATTCTTCATTAGTAAAACTATATGATCCAATTACACACTTGAAATAACACGGGATCCCTGAATGTATGCAAACCAACAATTTTCGTTATAACAAGAGTTGCATCTAAAGCTGTCATGGAAAGTACCACTTCCTCAGGACAAGGTAATGGTGTAAAATAGTCCTCTATGGGTAGTCGACTTAGTCCATCTGCATTGGGAACCTTTAAACCGAGTTTACAAGCTGACAGTGGTAATTTGATAGTACCAATACTCAACACTGTATTCTAGCACTTACTGTGTGTAATATCACACAGTCATCTTTTAAAAGCCCAAGCAAGGGCTTATGATCAATAATGATTGTAACCTCCTGGCCATAAATGTATTTATGGCATTTACTCATTCCAAAAATATTACTGCTATTCCCTCACATTCCATATGTGCATAATTCTGTTCTGTTATTGATAATATTCTCGAGGAAAAACAAATTGTTTTTTCCTTTCCATCTGTCATATGTGACAAAACCGCCCTGATAAAAACTTTGGATGCATTATAAGCTTATATTTACAGTTGTAATGCACTACAACATTAATAAACTTTTCGATTGTTCAAATGCAAATTTTTCAGCTATTCCTCATTTCCAGGGTCATACTTTTTGTAATAATGCATACAGTGGAACAAGAACAGTGATGATGTTATTTAAATACCAGCAGTAATAATTAACAAAAGCTAAATAACTGCATGGTTCCAATACATTTTTTGGTGTCCATGCTCTTTGAATAGCATTAACTTTATCATGGGTTGGGTGAATTCCTTTGAAATCAATCCTGCGACCGAGATAGACTTTCCAAACTCACATTTCTCACTTCTGAGATGGGGACCTGCATCTTGTAGTCTTAACGTTAAATGCAGATTTTGGTTATGTTCTTCCATTTTTGCCCAAGATTAAAATGCTGTCGATATAAGCAGCAGTCATTTGTATATCTTGAATTAACTGGTCTACAGTGCATTGAAAAATTCCTGGTGAAGAGGCAATTCCAAAACACAATCTGGTGTATCTGAAAAGACTTTTATGAGTGCTTACAGTTGTTAATTCTTGTGACTCTTCCTCCAACCAATCTCATAAAACAATGTCTGTCCGAGACTTTGGAATACAAGTCAACTATATTTGCAATAGGCTATTTACCTATCTGTAAGGCAGGGTTTACTATCTGTTTAAAACCACAGCAAATCCTAACTTGACCATTTTTCTTTAACACTGGAATGAAGGAGGTGGCCCATTCAGAAAAATGAACTGGTTTGTAGACAGCATTAGTAACCATGCAATCCAGTTCAGACTCAACCTTTTATCGGGGTTTTAACAATACTGGTCGGCTTTCATGAAACGAGGGGTACTGTTAGGTGTAATATGCAGCTTCGCTGTTGCATCTTTCAAAGTACCAAAGCCCAATTTAAAAAGCTCAGAAAATTCTAACTTCAAGTTGGTCCACGTAATTTGGTTACAGGTAGCCAGTATATTAATTGGTAACGTTTCCAACCAATCCTGTCCAGGAAGATTGGGCCCCAATCTGGGTACTACAAGCACTCTTAAATTATAAGTTCTCCTCTGGTGTCACGGTGGCAAATCCCCTAGGCTCAATAATATGCCCAGAATACATACACAATTTTTGTATTAAACTCTTTTTAGACAACACTGCATAAGGGAGTTTCTTGAATTGCTCCTAACAGAGGTGAACACCTGGTATCGATTTCCATTTCACACCTGCTCCCATTTAACTTTAGTTTACATGTATAACGTTCAAGTGCATCTGAATTAACATTCTATAACGATATATCTGGTGTGTTTAGTTCTTGCATGCAGTAAGACTGCTTTGCCCATTGTTTGTTCTTGCACTGTCTTGAAAAATAATGGTTTTAACAATTAAAACAACTTTTGCCCCATGCTGGACACTGCATATGCTTTTCATGCCATTCTCCTCTGCATTCAAAACAAAGTTTTTTCTCTTGTGAAATTCTGTAGAACTCTGACTCACCATAGACATTTTGTGTATGTTGGTCATACTTTTACTATTAATGTTTGCCACGTCAGTAGCCACCAATTCCATGGCCTGAACCACTTTAAAAGCATTTCTAAGTGACATGTCCCTCAGATAACAAATCTTTTTTGAATGCTCTCATTACTTAACCCACACACAAATTTGTCCCATAATGCACTTACTAAAAATATTCCAAATTTACATGTCAATGATAAATGTTTAAGCCGAACAAAGAAATTTGAAACAAACTCACCCTCCTCTTGTTTGGTATTATAAAACTGTGTTTGGTGTTTGGGCTTGAAATGTTCTAGCAACAAATGCTTAATTTCCTCTGTGGTGCACATAAATCTTTCAAGACTTTGTCCATCTTTTCACCTATGGCACCGAGTAAGATATCTCTACACTTTATCTCTATTTGCTGGTTGTGAATTATGTCCTTCGCTAAGAAAAAACTGTTCCAAACATTCCTGGTACAAAATATTTCCAGATTCAATGCAGAATTCTTCTAAATGTCCAAATGTTGATATACTTGTGTGAAAAACCCTCTCCTTGTTGCCAAAAAATGTCCCAACTTTGTAAGGGATTCTGTAGTAATGATGACAACACAGGTTCAGCTTGGTACCTTCTGTCTACTGAAGTGACACTCCAGCTCTTTTATTCAGGTATAAACAACATGGCCGACATAGTACGTCCATGTTTGAACAATAACTGTAATGGTACTTTTGTTTCCTTAGTTCCTGGTTAAAACAGTTTCTAATTCATGTCAGTGGAAAACATTAACACAAGAAAGTGTAACAAGTCACACTCCTGGAGGTTAGCATCAGCCATGCTGATGAAAGGCAAAAAGGATCAAAAAAAGAAATAAAAAATAAAAAAATTTTCTTTAACTTTCAAAAACACTGCTAATGTTTTTTTATGATGGTCTGTAATAAATATATAAGCAAATATTCTGTATACAGTTAACAAATTTGCTGCATTAATGTTAGATTTTTTTCTTTTAATTGATTTTCACTATTTCATAAAGAAATAGTCATTGATGCTGGTGCATTCCAAGTAGGATTGACCAACACTAATAAATTTTGAATTTCACTATTTACAATGGGTAGGGAATCAATTCAGAATTTAGTAAGGTTGGACATTCAAATGTTGCCCAGGTCACTACTTGTTAGCTCAATCTGGCAACTCTGCTACCAAATACAAGGCTGATAAAAAAATTTGCTTAAATTGTAGACAATTATTCAATCTGTAACTCTAATTAACATATCCAAAGGTTACTTTTTCTGTCTTTAGATGAAAGATTTAAGTTCTAATCTTTAAAAAAAAAAAAAAAAAAAACAATATTTTTAATAAAACGAATTATACACTAGACCAGTGTTTCTCAACCTTTTTACCCTTGCGGAACCCTTGAAATAGTTTTCATGTCTCAAAGAATATCTGCATAAAAATTATTACATGCTATTATTAATATCTATCTCTCATATTTTTATCATAGTTCACATGGTAAACGTAATATATGGACATGGTGCATGCAGCCTGTAATCAAGTGAGTGCCTCGATAATACATGAATCCACCACATACAGGTCTTGTCCATTAACTACTGAAAGTGGTTTCACACGGATGCTATATAGATATTGCCCATGGTTATTATAATTTTAAATAATATAAGAGGTTGAAGCCTTAAATTATAATAACCAAGGATTTTACAACAATATACCGTACATGTATAGTAAAAAATTATGAATATATAGTTAATAAAAAATTACTCAAAAAATGCATTAGCTTATTTATCACTGCTTGTTGTGGAACCACTAGGGACCTCTTGCAGAACTGTAGGGTTGCGGGGAACGCCAATTGAGAAACACTGTACTAGACTAACACCTACACAGCACTGTTGGATACACTTGTCCCCTGATGACTCATCTGGGTCTTATACAATGATGAGTAATTTATGGCTGAAAATAGGGTAAATATTTTTAATAATAATTTCAAAGACTTCTTTTTTTAGTAACAAAATATTATTACTGATATTTTAAGTGATTTTATGTTATAACCAATATCATTATAATTTATTATAATAACCAAGGATTTTCCAAAAATACAGTGTATAGTAAAATTATGAATATAAAATTAAACAAAAATTATTCAAAAATCCATTAACTTATTTAGCACCATTACTTATGGCACCCCTAGCGACCTCTTGCGGAACCCAAGGGGTTCCGAGGAACATTGGCAGAGAAACACTGCTCTAACCTATCAGCTCCAACCAATTTTACATTACATTGATCATTAAAAATTATTAAGAAAACAGTTTTCATGTACTTCTTTGTCCAGCTTCCATGTTTCTCTTTGTGACATTTATTTAAAGGTGTTAGCTTGTTTGATGTCATGATATCAAATCAACTGATAAGTCTTATGTTACGAAAGTTTGCTTAGTTTGTCATGCTAGACAATTTTTCCTTTATCTTACACTATTATAAAGTTATCATTCATTCATGCATCGAATATTGCTGCCACATCTGATCTGGTGCTTCTGCTATATATCTAGAAATTCTTGACGAAACCCAAAGAAGAATTTGCAATGTAATTGGTCCTGAGCTGGCATCTTGGCTTCATTCACTTTCCCACCACCGTAACGTAGCTTCTCTGTGTCTTTTCTATAAATATTTCCATGGCAATTGTTCTGATGAACTTTCCTCTTTGGTACATCAACACCATGAATGTAAGTGCAGTACTAGATTGGCAGCTAGGTCTCATCCTTTTATTGTTGAAATTGCTAGATGTTCTATTCTAATAGTTTCTTCTTTCGCACTTCTTACTTGCAGAGCTCTCTTCCAGCTTATTGCATACTGTCATCTACGATCTTCAAATATTTAAATGCAGCCTCAAGCATCATCATCTGTTATTTTGAGAACTGTTCTTTTATTGTCCTTTGTCCTCAGAAGGTTTTCTACACTCTACTGTCTTTCATCCTCGGTAAATAATTTGAGTCTTAATGGTTTTATCATCTTGCTTGGGATTAAATTATTAAAAGAAATATCTTTAACCACCGTTCTTAATAGTCTGAATTATTTGTTTCTTTTTCAATTCAAAAATATCTTGGGTCAAGTATTCAACTCTCTTTACTTTGTGCATGTTTTCTTATTTCTGCATTTATTTATTTATAGCATTGATGAAGCTAATATTTTTCTTGTTCTTAAATAAAAAGGTGTGTAAGACAAGGATGTGTCATCTCACCAGATTTATTCAAACTTTACAGCAAGGTAAGTTAGAGAGAATAAGAATTTTTACTAGGATTCATTATTGGTGGTCACAACCTAAACAACATTAGATATGCAGAGGACACAGTGTTGATAACAGATGCAGAAAGGAAAATACAGACTACAACAAAAAGTAGTAAAGGAAAGCAAGAAGAAAGGACTAAGCATCAATTTTCAGAAGAAAGAATGCATGATTGTCAGCAAATCAAACAGCCCAACATGCAAATTACAAATTGGAGATGTCAAAATTAGCAAGTATAACAATTTTAGTTCAAGCATGATGAAACTGACTACAACTTTATTAATCACAATTTTAATCTGTTTTCAGAATCCTGTGGCTGGAAAAATTTTAAAGGAGTAAAATTACTGATAGCACTAAAGGATACAATTTCTACTTGCTCTTGAAGGTGTCATAAAATTCATCAACCCTGTTAATGAGCAACAAAGCATGGAATTATACAGGTAGGTGATTCTGAGAGAATTAGAAGTTCTTCATTAGTGGTAGCTACAATCTTAACAACATGAGACATGCAGACAACACTGTTGATAGACACAGAAAGGAAACTGCAAGAACTCCTACAGAAGGTAGTGAAGGAAAGCAAGAAGAAAGGACTACGCATCAATTGCAAGAAGAAAGAATGCATGGCTGTTAGCAAAACAGCCCAACATGCAAATTACAAATAAGTGATGCCAAAATCAGCAAATATAACAATTTAAATATTTAAGAAATGCTACACCGAAATCCAAAGATGCACTGGGATACTGAAAGATGCCTTCCAAAAGCTAAGTAAAGAATTCAAAAACTGGAAAAGTTCATTAGAAAAAGAAAAAAGAACTGAACCGTTATGTAATTTCAGTCCTCCTATATGGCTGTAAATGCTGGACAATCTCCTCAGAGATGAAGAAGAGACTTAAGGCAACAGAAATGTGGTTCTACAGAAGGATATTGAGAAAATGGAAACAAAATAAACATATACTTAACATCAAAAACATGTAATTGACATTTTCCAAGACCCTTTTCCTCATTATGTGCTTTAAAAATTCCAACTGTCTCTTTCTGATACTGAGTATAAGCGCCATTCTTGTTTCCATTTCCCTTAAAACATCGTCATATGTTCAGTCCATGGTATCCTCAGCATCCTTCTGTAAAACTATATTTCTATTGCTTAAAGTCTTCATCTGTTAAGAGATTGTCCAGCATTCACTGCCATAGAGGAGGACTGGTATCACGTAAGAGTTCAGCAGTCTTTTCTTAGTTTCTTACAAAATTTTTCTGTGTTTTAATAATTTTCTTATCTTTTGAAAGGAAAATTTTGCTATCCCAATGCACCTTTGTATTTCAGTCATACTTTCCATCCTCAATGCTTTATTTAAACAAATTAGCCATAAATAATCAACAGTGCCTTTTTATCAATTATATTATTGCTAAGACTGTTGTAATTGACCTTGCGAGACAACCTTGTTAACCATTACCCTATTAATATGAGGGACAGAGGAATACAGCTTGTAACATACCTAAATTGATGGTAGAACAGGGTTTAGGAGAAATGGAAAAAAGACAAATAAATTTTACTTGTCTTTTCCATTAAACAATGAAGGCAGTTTCACACTGATGCCATATAGACATCGCTAAATACATTCTACATTGAAGTTTTTATTATAATAACAAAGGATTTTACAATGATATATTGTACATGTATAGTAAAATTACAAATATAAAATTGAACAAAAATTATTCAAAAATACATTAGCCTATTTATCACAACCTTTTGCAGAACCGTAAGGTTTCGGGGAACACCAGTTGAGAAAAACTGTACTAGAGGGAAAGACTGATTAACTTTATTACCAAAAGATTAGTATACTATTACATAGTTGTTTTCTTTATATACTAATGTGCACCAAATATTCGATTAAAGAGCTACTCAAGGTAGAGGGTTACTGAATAGTTTTAAATGAGCATAAGAGAAGACAAGAAGTGCAGTTTATGAAGTTATGTAGGAAAGATAACAGTTAGTCTAGAATTGAAGAGGTTAAGATTATAGTGATGAGGAAAGCATCCTCTTAGGAGTCTGTTCCACAACACCACAGTTCTTGGGAAGAAACTGTCTGAACGAAATTTACTTCTTACTCAGTCACTTATATGCCATTTGTGATACACGAGTAGGCGATCATGTATCTTTCAATACATGACTGACGAGGCAGATTTTTTCCCGCAGTAGGTTGCCATTTCTTTCTGCAGTAGCCCAGTTGCTATCCAAGGTTATAGAACCCAGTTTGTCCTGCTATTTACCCATAGCTGGGGGGGGAGAAG
The DNA here is from genome assembly GCA_963932145.1 of Acanthosepion lycidas. NCBI lineage: Eukaryota > Metazoa > Mollusca > Cephalopoda > Sepiida > Sepiidae > Acanthosepion > Acanthosepion lycidas. Next base: position 23,294,439 of record OZ010598.1, read on the forward strand.
AAAAGGATTCATACTTTTGCCAAGGGTATTAGCACGTAGGTGAATGTAATGGATTCAACTGGAATTCAAACTTGGCTCTCCAATTCCTCAATCCAAGCCGCTACCCATTACTCCACTGTGTCTCCTTACTTCTTACTAATAGAATACAAAGGTTACATCAATAAAATTGTAGCCTAATGATAAAAAAACGTATTCATTTCACATAACTTGTATTTGTTTTTCTGCATAATTTCTCTTGTCAATGCACTTAATTCAGTGGGGAATATTAAATGCATAAGTCAAACATTATACAATGAAAGATTTCAGAACAAAATTCAGCAAATGACTGTGTCAGACTATGCACATATTAATTCACCCTTGTATAATTAATATTAAAACACATTATCCATCATCCATCTAATGACTGGGTGTAGTCATTAGGCCACTGCAGAGTTGAGCACCTGACCAACTCCCTCCATATGTTTGAGGGGAGGGGGAGGGCTTATGGCCATATCAGGTTGAAACACCAGTTCTTGTACAGTCACCAAAGTTAAGCAACATTGAGCCTGGTCAGTACCTGGATGGGTGACCACTTGGGAATATCAGGTGCTATAAGCTTGGATATGTAATGGATAATGGCTTGAAATTGGAATTCAGAGATCAGAGTTCAAATTCCAGTCAGGTTCATTATATTCACATACGTGCAAATACTCTTAGGAAAGGTATGAATCCACCTATACTCCCCCAAGCTATGGGTTAATTAGTAAGACTCAAATCACCTTATTATCTCAAAAAAAATAAATAAATAAAAATTGTTATAATCTAAAAATATTTTCTGGCTTTAAATAACATGCAAAGGGTTAATAAGCTGTAAAAAAAAATGAATCAATCAATTTGGTTTTCTGAAATGACAAGTGAAATATACTGGAACCTGGCGGCCTCCATGTCTTGCCAAATTGAAAGAAGGATCAAGAACAATGGCTGTAGTACTAAATATTTAATAATTTCCAAATTTTCAACGTAAAGTAAATTGTTTGAAATGTTCTGCTTACTTTTCAGTGACCAGGTTGATTTTAAGTAATGTTTAGGAATTCTTTTGCCACCACTGTGTTTACAGAATTCAGTCAAAATGGTTACTCTAACTTTTATTGTTGACAATCAGAAGTCTCTGTAGTGGAAAAACCTCTCTTGAAATACTGCCAGTAATATGTAGTGACTAATTTGATTTGAAAGAAATGAAAATTACTTGTTTTGCTTGTAAGATTATCTCATATTGACCATTTTTAAATTGCTAAACATTTCCAGTGAGAATCTAGTCGTATTTTTTAGGTTTATAAAAGTGAAAAATTCCACATGCTCATGTCTTGATTTCTATCTTACTTCTATACAACTGTAGAGAACTATAATTCACTAGATATAGTTTCAATTTTAATACAGCAATATCTATAGTAATTATTACATTTTGAAATGAATCCACACAATTGTTTTGTCTTCCTGATGAGAATAGTGATTTTATTGTAAACATATTACCCTTTGTATTGCTATAATTTTTTATTAGTTTCTCTGTTTAGGTAAATAAGGTACAACATTAGGCAAAAGACAGAGGAATAAATGAACTTATAACATCACTGGATGAACTCGGACATTGGCACACAACTGAAGCATATGATTGATTTATTTTTTACAGCTTAATCAATCTTTTGCAGGTTATTTAAAGCCCAAAAATATTTTTAGCATTGTAACCTAGGGAAGGTTACTGAACAGAATAATCTAACAAAGGTTGGTAATGAATGATAATGCTTAGGACACAAACAACATATATAAGATTCACCAGCGGTGTGTAGAAGTAGTTAACTGCTAGAAGTGAGTCAAGTGAATTCTACAATGAATCCAACTGCAGACCAACATACAGTATTTACTATTTTATTTATGTGAATGGGGACATACCTATTATTGTCCGTGGGTATGCTACAACATTTAGATTATAAGAATCTTTTGGAAATAATAATAGTTTAGTGATACAAGTCTTATTAATTAACCCATAGCTGGGGGAGAAGAGGTGGATTAATACCTTTCCCCAAGGGTATTTGTGCATAAGTGAATATAATAAACCCAACAGGAATTGGAACTCAGCTTTTCGATTACAATTACAAGCCATTATCCATTAGACCACCTTTGTATCCAAGCTTACAGCACCAGATATTCCCAAGCAGTCACCCATCCTGGTACTGACCATGCTCAATGTTGCTTAACTTTGGTGATAATACAGGAACTGGTGTTTCAACATGATATGGCCATAAGCCAGTGAACCAAGTGTCCATCAGATTCTTATTCAGTTCTTTAATGCTACTGCAGTGTCACTCAGCAACTCTCCACTTCATAGTGACCCACATACTCTTAATAGGGTTTAAATCTGGGGGGGGGGGTTAATGGGCCCATTCAGGATGTCAGTCATCCTAGCCACTTCTTGATTTTTCTTCAAGGTGTGTACCAGAGAAATGTCCTACTGAAAGACAGCATTGCCTTGAATTTCCAGATAAGTGAGAGGGTGGTCCTCAAAAACTTCCAGGTGCCAGTCTATGTTCTTCATGGGGTTCAAGGCAAAAAGTGGAAGTCCACCTCAGTTATGTAGTATTTGAAAAGTTAATTTTTTTACCACTACAGTATGTTCACATGTGAGCATGGCCAAGTGGTTTAAGCATTAACTTTCCAACCACAAGACTAGAATTCAAATCGCACCATGGTCGATTTGTTGAAGAGGTGACTTCCAAGTGTTATTAGTCTAGCAATCCCAGGCATGTAACCCCATTGAAAAGTGCATGAAAACCACATTTGATTCAAGTCTTGGGAGTGAAATTGGGTAGCTGGAACTATTCAAAAGCTGTTGATGGTTGCGTTAACATGAAATCAGAAGTCATCGTGATCGAGGGTTTGAGCATAGTGGCCTTGCCCAAACCGGTGATCCCACCAGATTATGCACTCTCTCCCAGAAACTGAAACTAAGACCCACTCGGCATAATTGCAGTATAAACCACAGGTGGACTCTATAGGTGTTGAACAAACACAAATCTATCTGAGCAGGCATTTGCAACAAAGACTGGCTAGCCACCCTAGTTAACGGGCGTGACTGGAAATGAGTAGCCAGCCATTATGTTCATATAAACTAGCCATTATTGTTAATCAAACTAGCATACATAAAATTTATTTTCTGATTATACACGAGGCTCAGTTGTACAAACCAAAGTCATTTTTTTAATAATGTTTTGTTTTTTTTTTTTATACATGTACAGCGTGTCCCTAAAGACTGGACACATAGGAAATCTCATTAACTATATTTTTTTACCTCTACAGATTAAACATGGTTTTGTCGAAAGAAGAATTGACTTCTTTTTCTGGGGCATGCTAAAGGAGAAGGTGTACTCAATGAAATTCACAGATGCAACACACTTCATTGAACACATTAAGAGTGATGTGCTAAAATTGACAGCAATGTGGGTTTATTGCATCGAGTTCACGTGAATCTTGCAAAGTGCATCGACCTTTGCATCAGAAATGATGAAAATCATATTGAAGATGTTATTTGTTAATATTCAAATTCAATAAAATGTTGTTGAAAATTTAATTTCTTGCAAATATGTAATTTTTACCTGTGTTCAGACTTTAGGAACACCTGGATTTTACATTTTGTTTGCTTATTAAGTAATAAATTTACTTAATAAATTGAATTGGCTTTTTAGAGCAACCCAATATTTATAGAAACATACAAAGTATATTAACAAAATGTATCATAATGAGGCCTACTTTTACTTGATGTGATATTTCAATACTTTTCCAAATATTCAATAGCATTATTTGTCCTTTCAATGTCTGATAATGTATACATGGAAAAGTCAGATTAATTTTAAAGATGAAATAAGTTTTTAAAAATTTACCTAAGGTGAAGAGCATAAGAGCAATATCTTAAAGTGTTTTCATTTTAATAATAGAATACCTGCTGACTTCACCACCACCCCACACACACAAACACACCACCACAAAAAATACAAAGATTAATGCGGATTAGTAGGATGTCAAATCTGAACAAAAGTGGAGAAAGGAGACAAAGTGGAAAAGCTTTTTAATGACAATGCATTTCACCTTCATGTGTTAGGCAGGCATCTTCAGGTCAGAATGAAAGGCAAAACATTTTTTTGTTTTTTAACCATTAATGTTCATTTGCTAGGTTGTCGTCTTTCAGTCAAAATGTAAGTACAAAAATGTATGTTCATAATGTTTCAAATCAGGTTGTATTTGTAAGCTTTATATAAAAATGTTACTTACTCATATTAGTCATGATCATCTGTCTCCAGTCCATACCTTTAATAACTCTTATTAAGGGTGGGGGACCGAACATTACATGCATTACATTCAGTTCATTTGTTTGTGTGTGTGTGTATGTAAAATTATACCTGGGTAGTGTCTGTAGTTTAATGATGACAAGAAGCATTTATTTTACACAAGCATTTTTCAATATAATCACACACTCCTTGGTCAATGCACCTGGTTAAATGCTTCTCCATTATTCACACAGACCAAACATTACACAGTGAAACAGCAAAGCAGTTTACCAAATGAGTTTGTGTGAATGAATGACAGAACAGGGACAGAAATGGAAGGTCAAATGTTATTTACAGCTATGAGAAACAAGAAGTTGTGGAGAATCATGATCGCGCATGTCTTGATGGGACATCAATGATGATCTATTTGTCAAAATCATATTTTCAAATGAATGTTTGCCTTCCAAAACTTTCAATAAGCACTCTAAAAATTCCAAGGGTTTCCCCAACCTTGTTTTTAAAACAATATAAGGACTGTATATCTGCTTAATTAACTGAATTAAATCTGAAAATGTGGAAATAAACAAAATAAATAAGTAATAAATAAAGATTATATGAGAATTTATCAATAAGTCACACAGCTGAATTTGGGGCTGAAATTTTCACTGTATAATATTCAATCTATGTGATTAATATTTGCTACCAAATTATGGTGAAAAATAAATATTTCTTGTGTAAAATAAAAGCTTTTTTCATCTTTCTGACATAATGACTCATGCATATGGAAAATTTGTCAACCAAAAATGAGTTAGAAGACGACAGCAAACTTTAAATACATTTTAATTGAAATTTCTAGCAATAAATAAAAGGATATTAAATGACATTTTTTATTTCTAGCAATAAATAAAAGGATATTAAATGACATTTTTTATTTCTAGCAATAAATAAAAGGAAATTACATTTCTAGCAATAAATAAACATATGCTAATTGTAAATTTAGTATTGGCATCAAAAATCTTCATAAAATCCTTCATACACTGGCAAATAATTTATTAGCTCAACTAATTCAATTGGTGCCTTGAAATCTTTAAAATTTTAAATCTATATCTTACACTGCAAAGATATTAAAAGCTGAAATAATCATCAACTGAGATTTCTAACAAAATAAAAAGTACATATATGAGATTTATTAGACGTTTTAAGTTTGTGAAAGCAAACAGAGGGTTTGGTTAACATAATTACACATAATTATGATAGTGACAATCTTTAATAAGTAGCAAGGTTAACACAGATTTTAATCATTAACATTCCTAGTAAATATTAACTTTCTCTCACACAAATATGTACACGCAGACAATATACCAGATTAAAATGAAACTTCTGTTCAATTTTATCACATATATTACAAATGATGATAATAATGCTTATAGAAATATTTAATCATCAATACAACCTCCATTGCTTCCTAGCATCTAATTCCATTCATCAGCAAGTTTATAGATGCCACATTTGTAAAATTCTTTAAGTTTTGACGCAAAATATTAAATCAACACATTCAACTTCTTTTCTTGATATCAACCTTAAGTCATCCAAATGCAGTAGTAGAGATGGCAGGGTATCAGCTTGTTCAATGAAGTGCCCCCCACCACCACCACCATATCAAATAAAAATTCAATAAAGAAACAAACACAAGCAACTGTTTTAGTAATAAGAAATAATAATAAAGAGAAAAGGACACCAATAAGTAGTGCATGAAAACGAAAGAAAGCATGGAAGGTAGTGGAAGGATGTGGAATAGGGGCCCCACCCCCAGGGCTTGTGTATAATTAAGGAAATTCCATGTTTTCAGCAAGAGTAAATGAATTTAAAGAAAATTACAATTTCTTATTTGAGACGATTGACAACTTCAAAGATTATCAAGCGGTGTGGACAAAAGAAATAAGCGACTCTATTCTGTGACAATTTCAGACTGGGCGTTTCTTCCCTCTACACTGGTTTCTTAGTATTTATCGTTGTTCTCTTCCCTGTATCTGCTTTGTCATTCCTTCCTTCGTTCCTTCCTCCTACCACAACTGCATGTATCATATGATGTACCCTGACAGAAGACACCTCTCATCTCCACGATGGTTTATTTATAATCGTGAGTCACCAATCACTTGCCTGGATGATAAACATTCTAGACATATGGGCATCTGAGAATGGAGCACTAACACACCCGGATGTGTCCCTCCTCAATTCTGTCCAATTATGTTAATATTATATACAGTTACTAATGAACCAATTTCATGTGGGTCAACAAAGAAGAGATCTCTTTTGATGGAACGATGTACTCGCCTTCTCTCAAATTGAAGTCCTACATGACAGACAAAGATGAACTCTCTTTCATCAAGAATAAGGCAAGTCTTAGTCACCATTTCTGCCATTCAACTCTGGTTCTGGTTGACTACGTCTGCTACAAGCATTAGTCTTGATTCAATCTGTACATCAGTCTGGAGTCTGGAGAACCAAAAATGGGCCCTGTATCTCTGAAGGGCCCTTAAAAATTATAATTAATCAGATAAATACATTTCCAAATTCTTTCCCGGGTTTTGTATTCTAACTTAATAAAATAGAATTGTCTTTAAAAAGAGAAATACCAAATAAAAATGTGATAAATAAACAAACGATCACCCAGTGTATGAAGTGACGAAGCAGTGTTAAATTGAGATGAAAAGGAGTCATGGTTAGAAATGGAAATAGTTGGAAATCCATATTTTCCGCATCAGTGTGTTAATTTAAAGATAAAGTTCAACAACTTGAAAGGATATCAAGCAGTACATAGGGTCATCAAAAAGAAGAAGCAGTACCTTTGACTGTGAATCATGAGGTCAAAGATATTGAAGTGATAAGCTATGATGGTAAACTCAAACGGTTGTGACTTTTAACACTACACTGGTATCAAGCCAAATATGTTAACTTTGAAAATTTTATCTGCTATGAAAATTAAAAATGAAAGTTGTAGGTGCCCACCCCCTTTGTCTCCTGGCAATCAATTTTTTTAGATCCAGTCCACCAATGTCTAAAATGGTTCTGCAAACCCCTAAACAAGTGGTAATTAGTCAGAACAGAATCAGGAGAATATGTAGAAAGAACCAAATTCTCCCAACTGAGCTCCTCTAAGAGATCTTTAGTCAATAATGTACTGTGAAGACAGGCATTATTGTGATAGGGAATTACTCCCATTCTGTTGACTAAGGATGGACATTTTCTGTCCAAAGTTGCTTTCAAATGACAAAGTTGTTGGCAGTAGAGATCAATGCTGACAATTGTCTAACAATTCATAATGGATGATTCTTTGAATATCTACTCCATGCACTCAACATGATCATCTTTTGATAAAGTTCTCCTCTGGCTTACTGAGCAGGTCTGTTTCTTTGACTGGTCCAGTGATGACTGCACTTAATATTATGATAATGGATCCATTTCTCATTACCAGTAAAAAGCCAGTACAAAAAGGACACTTAAAGAAATGTGGTCTTTGCCTAGATGGGCTACAGTAAATATCCCATTCAGTACCGCAGATTTGCATCTCAGTTGCCTGACCTTAACCAGTTAGATATGTCCTTTTAGGAGTTGATATTGTATATATCTTGTCTTGGTGAATTAAGACAGGCTACAGTAAATATCCCATTTAGTACCACAGATTTATCTGTCAGTTGCCTCATTTTAATCAACTGGTGGTGTCACATTGAAGCTGATAAATTGTGCATCCCTGATTATGAGCGAGAGATCTGATCATACCTGAGTTTTGAGAGGGTTGTTTTTTTGGTTTTTTTTTTTTTAATTTGAAGAATGAATTAACCAAAGCAATTTGAAACTCATTTTTAGATACTTGAAATACAGATTGGGTTATCCCCATCAGGAAGATATAGTGTTTGGTTATATGCTACTTATAGCAAAACCCATCATTATACCTTTATCAGAGTGGATATCATGATGGGTATATTGGGCTTCATAATTGGTACTCCAGCATCACATTGTTGGCGTACTGCTGTTTCCCTTAATAATAATATTGGTAGTAGTAGTAGATTAAAATGCATTTCTTACAACCACCAGTACCATAAACAATCACTACTTCATTAATAGGTAAACTTAGGTAGGGTGTTAATATTTTAGGTAATAATTTATATGTAGATTATTTCACACCTACTAAAGACCAACCTCTTTAATCTGGCATTCAGTGGTTTGGTAACTCATGGTTCAGCACTTTTGGAATCAGGCGCCATTAGCTCATTGAGTATCTATTAGGGCTGCACCACACATTACAACTTTTCACAGCAGCCCACAGCAGCAAACTGTTTTGGTGATACAGTCTTGCTCATTTCTTATATATTGCTGCATATTTACCCATTCAGGATATTAAGTATATATTCATTTTTGGTTTTTGTTTTAGGCTTTGTATTGCACAAAACAATAAAAAAAACCTTATTTGAAAGCATTAAATGATTGTTTTATTTCTTGTTTTAAGCTTTGTCCTACCTTTGATAACTCAGCAATATTTTTTTAATCATTTCATTCCAAAGAAGGCAATAATGCTACTAAGATGCAAGGGGTTACAGGGAGTGTAAGAGAATGAGAAGATTTTAGTGAGAAGTAAGGAATAAAGAAACAGGGATCAGGAATACTGAAAATGATGATTGGCATTGATATAAATTTTTGAACTTATTTTTTTTTTTTTAAGCATTACCCCCCAAGCAAGGCGTGAAACCACTAGGATGCAGGGGGTTGCAGAAGATTTGGAGCAAGAGCAGATAGGAGTGATAGAAGAAAGGACGAGGAGAGGGATAGTGGGTAGATCAAGGTAACTGGAAATGTCGATTGACATTACATTTGAATAGTTGGAGATTATAGCTCTCAGGGAAACAGTAATAGGGAAGGGTGTTCCACAGGCGAGATGTGCGAGGTATGAAGCTATTGGAGTAGAAGAGACGGCTACATTTAAAAGTTTCTACAGTGAAAGGGTGAGAGCGGGATGCCAGCCTCGTAGGGCGCTTGAATTCATGAAGTCAGGGAACCAGCGAAAGCAGCTCCTCGGAGCAATTACCATGAAAGTATTTGTAAAAAAGACAGAGAGAGGCAACAGCGCATCTGCGAGAGAGAAACTGTAGACGAGATGCCAGATCTGGAAAGACTATGTTTACATAGGGGTTTTTTTAGGGGTGATTTCTGTCATCTGGCATTTTCTGTGGTCCAGCAGTGAGATGGTCCTAAGTGTACAAGTTTAAAAATGTCAAAATGTAATGTGAAATATTAGGTTGTGCAAAAATAATTTCGTTTTCTAACATATGTTACTATGTGAGAAAATGAAATTATTTTTGCACCAACCTAATAGAAACCTATTTAGAAATGGCCAAAGTATGGTAACTATAACTTTATGGTTTACCATATTTGAAAGCATATCAGACCCCCACCCCAAACCATTTCAGCAGGGCATATTCAGGAAAAAGATTTTCATGTATTATTGGATGGTACATTAAATGATAGATCTTCATCCACATTCCTGATTTGGCTCCATTCAAAGCAGGTTTCCTTGAATGCATTCCTAACAAATTTATGAAATTTATTTTTTTCCTACATAATCAGCTGACATTTTCTGTGTAATGCATGTTTTCATAGGCATTGATAAAACACTTGTCATTCTCTAAACTGGTAATGCTGACATTCTGAACTCGCAAAGCTCTAAATCTTTTGTTCCTTTGTTAAATCTTCGCACCTCATTAATTATCATTTTGGGAGAAATGCTTCTCACTGAATTCCTCTGACCTACCAACAACTTTTTTTTAATATCAGGCCAATATGGAGGGGAGGCAACAAAAGATATGTTTAGCTGTCTTTAGTTGACTGTCTTCTGTTATTAGAGACACATCATTTTTTTCAGTAGATAGTGCACTAGTTGCTGTTATGTCCCCATGCTCTGTAGGATCGTCTATCAATTGTAGTTTATCATGAAGAGTGGAGCATAATCTCTTACCTCTTGTAGCTATATTCTTGTTGGTCAAATTCTATAAACTCAACCAGTACCATCAATGATCATAGACCAGTATGAGCAGCCCTAGCGAATTGCCTCCCCACAAAAAAAACACACCCACCCCTTCCCCAGTCTTTCTTCTTTGGTTGCCCATCCTGGGTATGACGATAAACTACATGCGCGTCCTGGGTAAGATGATAAATTACGTCCAGCAGCAAGGCCTCTAATCAAGAGGTTTTGAGGAGCATGGAACTACCTCTTAATTGCTGGTGTTCCCAGGTCCACCCTGACCCAGGGTGGTAACACCTGTTAGGGTCCCAGCTATGGGCAAATAGTTAACACCTAAACTTGTGTAAAAATAGGTTTTAATACCAGAAATACTTTATAATGAAAAAAAAAAAATTATTACCAGCAATAATTTTTTAAGGAAAAATTATTATCAGCAATACTTTAAATATTCTTTAGAAAAAATGACCAGCTGCAGATTTCTTCAAGGAAAAATATTCCCAGAAATAGATTTTAGAAGAAAAACATATTACCAGCAATAAAAATTTTGTCGGCATTAAATAACCCATTGAGGTTGATATACCGTAAAGCAAACCAAACAAAAATTTGTTTCGGTGTTAAATAACCTGTTGAGGTTGATATGCTGGAAAACAAACCAAACCATCTTCTTGCATCAGATGATAGATATGTTTCTCTACATCCTTAATGTTATGTATCCCAGTTCAGTATTTTACCATAACTAGGATTTCCTTTCAGGTATATATATTTTTTTTTTATATAGTTTCCAGCTGGTTAATGAAAAGAGTGTATTGAGACATATTTAGATATGATGGATCAGCTGATACTGACAACTATGCTTTCTATCTTCTTACAGTTAATAGTTAGTCCTTCCTTCCTGCTTTCCTTCCTTCATCACTTTCTCTAAGAGTTCTTTCCATTTTCCTTCTGAGTGTCATCAACAAATCTTACATTGTTAGACATTGAATAGTTTTTGTTCTGATCAGCACAAGGTATATTAAAGATAAGTCTGTTGAATAAAAAAGAAAACAGCAATTTAGTCATCCAAGTTATGAGAAAATGAGTACTCTCCTGAAAGTTGCAGGAGTTCTTGATGTTGAACTTATGAAACAGCTTTGAGAAATTACATATGCTTAAAATACACAACCCAAGCCTGTTGTTGGTTTCTCTTTAGCAAAACGCTTCACGAATTTGCATGTCGTCCTTGTGCAGGGTCGATGCTAATCTTCTCTGTATCATTCCAATTTTAGAATATGTACTGCGAAAGCCTGAAGATTAAATCCACTTTGGCAGGAAGGGAGATAAGCTACTTCCAACAGAACACATCCATTAAGCTGAGGAGTGAGAGTCTAATTTCTTCAGAAATTTGTTAGTCAAGGATGGCGAGTTCAATTCTAGATAGGAGCACGAGAGTCAGCTTTTATAAAAACCAACTGAAGAGATGACAGAAACGACATATAATCAACAATATGTAAATAAACATGATAGATGCTATCTCACCTGTACATTCCCAAAAGTAGCCCAGGCTGTTGGGGGAATAGATGTTTTTATCAAGTCAACATCTCTAGACTGTTTACTAACCAAGGCTAGAGAGTCCAGTCTACCTTACTATTTAACCCATAGCTTTGGAGGGGGAGAATGAACATAATGAACTTGACTGGAATTCAAACTCAGTTCCTCTAATTCCTTTTTCCTAGTCATTAACCATTACCCCATCTGCACGTCCATATATTGAGGGAATAAAAAGAAATACTTAGTTTCTGGCAATTTTACAGAATTTGAAAAAAAAAATCATTTTTGTTTTGTTTTTTTCAGATCAATTTCATGTTCTGCAACAGACGTAAGAAGACATTGGCTAGATATTGATGCAACTACTATTTTTCTTATGCATTTGCCTTTTGCATCATATTTACATAAATGAACAATAGTCTTGGAGAAACAACTTATTTAAAGTATGAAAATTTCTTATAGATAAATATTTTTGATATTGTAAACTATAAAAATATTCCTTTTTTTTTCCATAAATTAATCTGACAATAAGAAGAGCAAATATTAAATATTCTTAAGGCATTGAGAAAACCTTTGAATGAAAGCCATTTAATACACAACGTTTGAAAGCCTTCAAGGACAACACTACTTAACCATATAAACCAATCATAAACAAGCAAATAAACTGTAAGATTCTGAATCTCCAACTATATTTACTTAATACAATTTTAGTGCCAGATTTTCAGGGCACAATAAAAGAATTTATAATGAAAATAACTTTAAGGTGTGATAACAATTTAGAATAAAAAATAAAATTGCTAGTTTGCCTCAAAGGTATAAGATAAAATAGGTCAATCAAAATAACTCAAGTAATTCAAGTTGAAATAAGGTCATTAGAAAATTAAAATACTCTCACATACTACAATGTTGTACTGGAAATCACACAAATAATTTGAAAAGTAAATTATTACACCATTAACAATCCAAAGAACGGTGTTGAAAATTAGTTCTGGAATTACCTGAAAATTCTACAATTATGTTGGCTAATAATACAATTACTGCATCTATTTGCAAGAGATAATTAATGGACTGAAAGTAACTAAAGTGCTATCTGATAATGGCTGATCATGAAGTAGAAATAAAATACTTTAGCAAGGTTACCCAGTATTACCTGGATTACCTCCCAAAATTTATAGCAATTTTTGGTTAGCTAATATCGCCTCTTTCCATTTTACATTATGGTTAAGTAAACCTGGAGTAAAAAATAAAGATATAGAAAATTAAAAAAAACAAAAAAAAAAAACAAAACAAAAAAAACAAAGTAAATCTGTTTAAGTTCATTGACAATGGAGTACAAAATCTATGCAAACATTTTGTTTTTAATCATGATAATCTAAGATCAATATTGTTATCCAATAATTTTACATATTTTTTTCCAATAAAGAAAAGTTTATTTGAAACTTAAATCAGCTATTCAATTTAATCGATAAGGTAATTTTCTATATTTTTCACATTTTTAACATTTCATAAAAATGTCTTATTCCTTATCAAATATTTATGTTTGTAAAAGTATTTTTTTTTAATTTTACACAAACTCACACACACATTATATAAAATATAAATGGCTCAAACACTACCTAGATTCTATCATCTTGGAAATATATATATATATATATATATATATATATATATATATATATATAACATCTTTAACATTTAACAGTTTTTTATTGTTTTAGAGGTAGTTATAACAAATTTTAGTTAGGCTTAGATAAATTCTTTTCCTTTGCAGTTGCGATAGTTGGTGCGCAAAACAAAATTTTACAGTAGGGTTCACCCTGTACAAAGCCCAAGTGGCACTCAAGGTAGAGGGTTACATTAAGGGGTAGTTTATATGGCTAGGAAGGAAAGATAATGATTAGACTTGTACTGGTTAAGAGTGTAGCGATTGGGGAAATATCCTCTTGGCAGTCTTTCACAGTGCAATGGTTCACGGGAAGAAGCTATTTGAGTTGAATTTACTTCTCCCTGATGGGATACAGAGGGAATGTGGGTGGTTTGCATGGCAGATCCTAGCCCTGAAGGTTAGATGTGGTGGAACCAAGAAATGTAGTTCATCCGAGCACTTTTGATGATAATAGTGATAGAGCAGTGAGAGCCTGACCACATCCCACCCTGTGAAAGAGAGTTTGAAGGGTGGAAAATAATTCTTCTCCAACATGGGCTCAAAGACACTGTTGAACTCTGTCAAGACTGGAAAGGTAGAAAATGGCATAAGAAGTCAGGTACTTACTGGAGCAATACAAGGAACCAATCATTTTACCTGCATCTTTAGCAATGGTTCATATATAAGTTCCACTTGAAGTTGGGTGTGAGTTTGAGGCCCAATATACTCTCAAGGTGATATTTATTCATCGTGACTAGCTGTAGTTTGGAGTCTGATTGCTGGTGATGGAATGTAATCATTTTGATTTTAGAGGCACTGAATGTAACCAGCCATTTTTTTCCCTCTGAGAAGTTAGTGCTAGATCAGAAGAAAGGTCAGCTGCCAATCTTCGATTGTCAAGAGTTTTAGTGGCATGCACATATATCGTGCACACATATATCATCATATCATCAGCATAGACATTTACAAATGATCAAAGTATATTCTTAGATAGATCATTTATGTACACAGAAAGAGGGTTGGTCCAAGAAGTGATTCCTCGGGGATGCCTGTGCTAACTTTCAGGGCCTCAGAGGACTGGCCATCAATAACTAAATTCAGGTATCTACCTCTTAGGAAGCATTTTATAATAGAGAAAATCCTTCTAGTGATTCTATAGCTGGAGAGCTTGAGTAGCAAACCTTTGGGCCACGCTTTGTTGAAGACCTTTGTGTTATCTAATACTATTGCCCTTGCAGTCTGTCATCAAGGTCCTCACTGTAGTGAAAATTGGAATGAAAATAATTGCCCACCTGATTGCAAATGGCAGCGTGTATGTTCTGTGTGCAAGGTTTATTTTTTTTGACTGGAAAAAAAAACATGGCTGCCCCCGGCAAGCTTATATTGCAAATGGCCATGTATCCTCACGTGGGCGGTCACGTAAAACCACGGAAAGTGAATTCACGCATGCAAATGAAGGAGGGCAGAAAAGGACATAAAAATGCTGAACACTCGTCACTCAAGGAGAAAAAAGAATCTTCTGCAATGTTGAAGAAGAATCGTGAAAAGGAGAAAGCAGGAAGAGATTATTGAGTAAATTGAGGGAGCTTATCAGTCGTTGCAGTTTTACACCAGGCGCACCAAGTGAATAGTGTTTGTTCAGAAAGTTTGTCAGTCGTCGCGGATTTTCACCCGGTACACTCACTAATTCTTTGTATAATGGTAGTTAGGACATCAGCAGTGGATCAGGCTGATCGAAACCCATACTGCTTGTCGCACAAGAGGTTGTTCCTATCCAGGTGCTTGATAACCTTCTTGTTGATTAAGGCTTTAAAAACCTACTGATGATACTGAGAACACTAATGGGTCTCTACAAAGAGGAGGAGGAAAAGTCACCCATGTTCTTGAAAACCAGGCACATGCTTTCCACCTTCCACAGGTTTGGGAAAAATTTATTCTTCAAGCAGCAGTTAAATAACTTTGCTAGGATTGGGAATAATTCTAGGTTGATATTCTTAAGGATGACCACTGGAATTTTGTCTGTGCTGGTGGTTTTTCTTAGGCTGAGGTTTTTGAAAAGTTTAGAGACTTCTATTACTGAAATGAGTATATTACTGAGATTGTGCTCAACAAGACATGGGAAGTTGGGAGGGAATGGCATCTGTCATCTAACATTGAGTTAGAGACAAAGATTGAGGTGAAGAGATTCACCTTGTCTGTCGAGGAGGATATGACCTCAGTGCCATTTATAATAATGGACACAGCCGCTTTGCTTCTGTTCATAATTTGGTTGGTAGATACTTTAATTCATTGGGTTTTGTCAAAAAAAGGTTAACTTCTATTTTAAAATATTTTATGAGCCTTTTGTTTTGCATTGAATATGAAATAATTAGAGTATTTGAGGAGCTTAAAAGTGTTGTGGTGTCTTCCCTCTAATGAGTCTATTGTGGACTCTTCCACTTACTAGAAAGCTAGTAAGAAAGTAAGCCTCGGGGGGAACAGTGATATAGACTGAACGCTGGTCAACCGACACACACAGTCCCAAGTCGTGTAATACTCTTCTGTTGTATTTACTGTTCAATACACCATTCATCTGTAACCTCTTGTTTTATTATTACTTGGCCACAACAAAAAGTATTTTCAATGTATTTTTCCTCTTCATGTAAATACTGAGGTCTTCAGATTCTGAGTGCTCTTAAATACAATCCAATGATTATTCTGGATTATATTTTGTTGTTATGATGAGAATAGAAAATTATGAAATAATTCTTATTAGTTGATTTGCAATGGATATTTAATTTTAGGCCATTGTCACTGTGGTGTAACATGATATCTTGTAAAGATAAAGTATTGCTTGTTTCCATTTCACAAGTAAATGTTTAACTTTGTTATCATAAAATTTGCTACAACTTGTTTTTTCAATTGAGTTCACCCTAAACAAGGCAGTAAAGACACAGAGACACAAAAGGGGGGGTTACTGGGCATGAAAGAGTTAGAAACAGGAACAATTGTTACACAGTGAGCACAAAGGGAGAATAATCAAGAGGAAAATAGATGGAGATTGACATTGCATTTAAATCTTTGCAGATTAAAGTTGGCTGGAAAGCATGGAGATGAAAGAGAGTTCCACTAGCAAGAAGTGCAAGAAAAGAAACTGAGTATAGAATTTACAGTTACATCTAGCCATCTCAAATGTTAATTGATAAGATCTTGACACCAGTCTAGTATTGCGCTTAAATTCAAAGAGACCAGGTACTTTAGTGAAGAGCTCATCCGAACAATTACCATGAAATTACTTATAGAAAAGGCAAAGGTTTGCAACATTATGGCAGTGGGAAAGTGACTGAAGTCAAGTCACCAGATCAGGACCAATAATATTGCTGATTCTTCTTTGGATTTTATCAATGATAAATAGCAAGAGCACCAGATCATATGTGGTAGCAATATTCTAAGCATGGATGAATGGTAGACATATAGATATGAGAGAGAGACTCTGGAGAGAATAATTGTCTAGTATGACACAGTGAACCAACCTTCCTAGCAGCTGACCTAGCAATGGATTCAATATAGTCTTTCCCATTCATGTCAGCCAAGATTGTTAGCCCAAGAAGGCACAGCAAGTCACTCTCCCAAATGTCAGCATTAGTCATGTTGATGGAAGGCAGAGAGGGTTCTCTTAGATGATTAATAGGCAGCAGTTTAGTTCTGGAGGCATTAAATTAACAAGCCATTCTTTGCCCCAGTTAACAACAGACTAAAGGTTGTTTTAGATATCAGCTTCCATTTTGACCTTATCAAACTGATCAGACTTAGTATTGAGACAAGAGTAAATGATTGTGTCATCAACCTAGATACCAAGTTGAGAGCTGATGTCATCAAAAACAAAGAAGAACCAATGATGGAGCCCAAGGGGACACCTGCATTAGTACAAAAGACACTGGAAGAGTGGTCGTTCAGTTTACTTCTAAAACAAAATAATAAGCTAAAATTTGAAGGAGGAATTTACTCTATCACCTATAATAATTGCCACAAGGAATATTTTACAATACAATGCATTAGTCACTCATCATAATAATTCTGACCATAATACTGATTTAAAAAAATGATGCTCCATTTAAAAGTGAAAGCAATTTACTAAGATGAAAATATATCGTGTGTGTGGACACAGATATATATATATATATATATATATATATATATACACACACACACACACACACAGGGTGTACATAAAGTTCGTGTGCACTTTAAAAAATTTATAACTTTATTTGTACTTGCGATAGAAATAATTTGTAAAAAGGATTAGAAAGAAGTAAATCTATATTTTTTAAGGTTTTATTGAAATTTTATTTAAGTTTTCACATGTCCTCCATCATTAGCAATACAAAGGGTAATACGATTTTGCAGTTCATGGAAAACATTTGCCAACTGATTTACAGTAATGCCTGAAATCACATTAGTTATTTTAGCTATACTTAAAACTAGGTACATTAAACTTTATAACATTTTTTTAAAGATTATTTCTATCGCAAATACAAATAAAGTTATAAATTTTTTAAAGTGCACACGAACTTTATGGACACCCTGTGTATGTATGTATATATATATATTACACACACACAAGATTTGTTGATAAAGAAAAAATAGCCTATCTAGGACAATTGTACTTTAGTCCATTCAAATTATTCTCCTTGAGATCTCACACACTTATCCCCAACATTCCTGCTACTTTTGAAAACACTTCTTCAAAATCCTTTTTCAATGGTGGTTTTCCTTCTGGTAAAATGGCTAAAATTGCTCGAAGCCAAATCTTTATATACTCCAAACAAACATTGTGTGTGTGTGTGTGAAGAGGGGCTGATGAAAAGTTATCAGCCCTATCAAGCAGAGATAAAAAAAAAAAAAAAACAAAGAAATTCTGTTGTTATGTCCTTTGGTCAGATTTGGGATCCTGGATCAGATCAAAACCTTTTCAGCACCTCCTCGTTTGTTTTTATATAATTTTAAGAACAAGTTTTGATGTGTTAGTCTTATTTAACCATAATACTAGTACTCAACTTGAAATGTTATTTATGCATTGCATAGAGACTCACTAAAGAAAATTTCCAAAATACTTCATCAAGAAAAAATCTAGAATGGAAAGACAACTTGAATCACAAAAGATTAAGAGAGATAACAGTAATATATATTTCTGTCCATTAATAAGTGCTTAAAGCATTCATAAAAAAATACAATCGATACGTTTTAATCTTTATTCAAAACATTTCTTGAATGAGGTAAAGTCAATTGGGTTATTTTAATCTTTTTTTTCCCTTTTGCTAAAGTGAGGCGTAACATTGTATATCCAAAAGTCTTTTTACTAAAGCCAAAAGTATACAGGCACATCAATTAGTCTTGAGACTAATCATGAAAAAAAAAAAAAAAACATTTAACACAAGAGATTTTTCTCTTTCAACAAGATCTCCTTCCCTGTCAATGTACTTAAGTTAGTTGTGTATCAAACATTATACAGTGAAAATTTCATCTCCAAATTCAAGTAACAGCATTATCAACCTACCTTTATATCATATGTTAATAATCTACATGGTAATTAGTCAAAAGGAAAGATAAGCAAAAATAATTATAAACCCCCTAACATTTATATATACAAAAATACTTGTAAAAAATGAGTAAAAGCAAGACATTGAAACAGTAAAATGAGTATTATTTATTATGTGGTTGTTATGTGGTGTTGAAGACATGAGAAACTGTAACACTGAGTAAAATTGTGTGTTTAATATCAAAAGCAGATCAAATATAGATCAGAATCCGACAAGATAAAGAATAAACAAAACGTATAGTCTTTTTTGTATGTTTTATTATAGATGTGTGTAATGAGTGCCCAGATAATTTAGTTGGAAAAATACAACTGTCTGGTGTTTTCTTACCTCAAATTTTTGTTGAGTGCTAAAAGATAAATGTTACTATTATGGCCTGAGAAAGGAAACAAAATTTTTACTAACGCACGTGTGAACAACCTGTCTATGTGAACTGCTTGTCTGATAGTGAGAATATCACATACTATGATTTTTTTTTGGGGGGGGGGGTGATTCTCATTGGTTTAGAATGAGCAAATTAATGATAATTATAATTGTTATAATTATTTTTTTTGACACTATAATTAATTTTTATTTATTTATTATTTATGGACAAGACACATATATCTTTGTGTTGAAATAGGATAGTTGTAGGTTTACAGTCATAGCAAAATCATTTAACTATTCAAGCTTACTGTACTTTCATTTTCAACATATTATGAATTAACTTCAGAAAATAAAATACTGAGATGATTTTAATTGTTCAGTTAGAGTAACATACAACAGTAAATTGAGTGAAAAATGTAAATCGCTTTTTGTTACTTGATATTGTTATAATTTCAAGTGCAAATGAATTGATTTACACAAGTGGGAGAATTTTAACAGGCAATAAGAACAAACACAGGGTTATTTAATTGTTTGATTTATAGACAACAAACATATACAAAAAAGAAAAAAGGGGAACTTGCAAACTATAATTGAGTTTGCAGGCGGGGGAGCTAACTTATCTTAAAAGGAAAAGTCCACTTAACTCTATTCAATGCTGGTAATTTTTTTTTTTTTTTTGACAAACCAGATAGTCCCAAGTGATCAACATGTTTCTACAGGAGGGCATCAAGCAGCAAAGAGGAAAAGTTAAAGAATGTCCTTTTTGGTGCCAACAGAAACTGGCTTCTGATTGGCTGGTAGAATATGTAGGTGTAAAGTAGGGGGAGATAACTCTGTTCCCATTATAATTTGTAATAATATTACTGTTTATTTTTTTTAACTACAAATGTTCAGAGAAAAATAATTTTGTAAATGGCTGACCTAACCTAGCTCTCAATAGGGGCAGGACACGCTTGTATCATTCAATACCTCCAAAACAAAACTAATAATGTTTCATCACCACCAAGCAGACCCCAAATTTACTCCAGTCATGATGAACAGGTATATTCTTAATGAGGCTTCTTGCCTTGAATATCTATTGAAACTAAAGCTATCTCCAAACCTCATGTGGAATTTATATATTCATACCATCGCTGAATAAGATGGAAGTATGGTAGGTTCCTTGTACCACTCAAGAAAGTATCTAACTCTTACTGTCATGCTCCAACTTTACAAAAGTCAGATCAAACCAAGAATAGAGTATTGCTGTCCAACTTTGACAGAGTTCAAAAACAATTGCATGGCCTTTCAGGTGATGAATTGCTTTCCAATCTGCAAGCCATTTCCCCACAGATGAAAAACTGCTAGCCACTTGCTGCTCTATCACTATTACTATGGCAAATATTCAGACACACTACCATTCCTTTGTTCCACCAGTTAAAACCTTCACAACTAAGACCCATCATGTTACGTATACAGTGTCAAATCATCTGCATTCTTTCTGTATTCCATTGATAATACATATAAAAGTAAAGGTAACATATTTTATGAAAATGTGAGTTTTTACTTTCATGATGAAAATTTTAAACATTATTACAAACAACAAATTCATTTTTAATATTTTTACCTCATAAAAATTAAGCTTCGTAAGTTCCATTGTTTTTAATGTTAAGAAACTATACAGTCAGTTAAGTAGTATACATGCTTGGGCGATCATGTCCGACTCAGCAGAAGATGTCCCACAGTAGGTTTGCTATTTGTTTCTATGGTACACTGTTTGCCAACTAAGGCTACAGGAAACAGTCTGTCCTGCTATTCAACCCATAGCTTGGGAGGCATAAGAAATCGTTTCATACTTTTCCAAAGAGTATTTGTACATAAGTGAATGCAACAAACCCAACTGGAATTCAAACTGTGCTAATCAAAACAATTTTCCATATGAAAAAAAGCATCATTTATATAATTAAAGTTATCAAAATTTTAAAAAAAGAATAAACTTATTAATACAACAGAATTCAGTGTTAAATAACATGAAAAAATTGATAAACTACAAAACAAAAGAAAACAAAACAAAACAAACAAGTTTTAAAACAATTTCAAATTTAAAAAAATAAAATTCTTCTATTAGGTTGTAAAATGAAGATAGTGCAGCAGGATGTATGTTTTGCTTTATTACTGCAGTATCTTTGACAAAATGGTCAAGGCAACGTCCATTAGAGAGAGTCTCCAAATATACAACTTTACAAAGGGAACAGGGATACAAAAATCTTGTTCATGGTCAGAATATTGCATCCAAATTAACACCCAACAAGATTATTGAAGCAATCTTTTTGCCACAAAGAGGTGACCAACAGTCACTAGTTTGCTTCTTTTTTTTTTATAACATTCTAGAACTGTCTATATTTCTGAGATGAGGTATTATGTACACTATTTACATTGTTTTACTATCATCCTCATCTTTGTTGCCATATTTATCACAATGTTTCAGCCGTTGTACACTCCAGCCTTCTTCTGGTGGTTGGAATGTTGAACTGAACTCTTTATTTCACTCACTGGGGTAGGCTGTTCTCATTCCATGTGCCATGTCTAATGGATGTCAGTTATCAGTTATCTCCTGTTAATTCCCCTCTCCAAGTTCTCCAGTGCCTTAACCAGGTATTGAACTCACACTCTTTGGGTCCTATCACTGGATCTAACTAACGCCTTTATCCACTGTGCCATTCTAGAACTAATATTTCTAGCCTTGTGCCAGTATAAGGTAATCTTGCTAAATATCTAGTTCAGATATAGTGTACTTTAATCTGAACTAAATATTTAGCAAGATTATCTTATTCTGGCACAAGGCTAGAAATGTAGGGCACTCATTGCAAACAAAATTCAATGCAATAATAATTGTCTACTTGCTATCCAATGTTCCACAACAAGATGCCAAAATTAAGTCAGCTTTTTGACAGACCAACACACATGAATTTAAGATGTGTTCATTATAAAGCTACCAGAATTATTTAGTCAGTGATCCAACCTGTAATCACTAAGGTACCATAGGGAGAAGAGACCCGCAGGTAGAAGAAGGTCAGGAAATAAGTGGTAGTCACAAGGCATGCAGCAAATGGAAGTAATGACAGGCATTACGATTTCAGATTAGAAAAGAAGAAATAGGGAGTTAAAGTAATGGGAATGTGTAGATATAGGTTAAAAGAAAATAAGGATAGCTGACATTGTAAGGAACAGTTACATGCGCTATGCTTACTTAGATTGAAATATTTAATGTAGGTAACATAGCAGTTATACACACCAATCAGTACATAAGATACTTGCATCTATTGGCCAGGGTATCTACCATTATAATAAAATAACTTCCCGTTAAAAACAATTCTCTTGGAATATTATCCAATAGATAATCCGAGGGTAGATTTTGTTTTTCTTTACTAATGTTCACCCAATACAAAGCCCAAGGACCACTCAAGGTAGAAGGTTACTGTATGGAGTTGTATTAGCATAATGTTGTAACCTAGGGAAGGTTACTGAATAGAATAATTGCACAAAGGTTGGTAATGAATGATAACACTTAGGACAAGGACAACACATATAAGATTGCCAGCAGCGCATAGAAGTAGTATTCAACTGCCAGAAGTGAATCAAGTGAATCAAGTGAATCAAGTGAATTCCACAATGAATTTCCAACTTCAGACCAACATACAGTATTTACTACTGTATTTATGTGAATGGGGACATACCCATTATCGTCCCTAGGTATGCTACAACACGTAGGAAAGAGCAAGATAACAGGAAAGATAGCTAATTCTAGACTTGAAAATTTCAGAGTTCAGGTGGAGATGTTAGAAGTATAGAGTTGAAGTAGACTTTAGAAGGAACTGGAAAGCTAACCCTAAAACAGGAAAAAAGGGATAAACCTCTACTCCAGTTCAAAAGATTAGGGAGACGTGTGAACCAGATGATCAGCAAATCTATCTACTCCTATTACGATATGCTGGCATAAGGAATTAAGTTCATTTGTTTCCCCACTCAATCACTGGATGTGATATTTCAAAAATGATCGGTTGAAGGATAACAATTGTTCACATGTTTTGTTTTATTTTTAGTTTAAATTTTTTTTTTTTTTTTTTTGGTGAGGAGGGCATAATAACAGCCACTACTAAATTAACCACACCAAGGCCCCATGCCCAGATTTAGTTACTGTAAATAAAAATAAAAGAAGATCTATTAGGCATCAGAATTCCAACAGACATGAGGGAAAATGAAAGAGCTGTAAATATCCAGACATGGTCAGAGAATTGAAGAAGAAAAAAAAAAAGACTTGTAAAATATGAAGGTAATAGTTGTACCCATCATTACCAGAACACTTGAAACAGTTCCACAAAATTTACAAAAAAATCAAATTTAAGAAAGAATCAAAACCATCCAAATGATATTAGGTTGGTGCAAAAATAATGACGTTTTCTCACATGTGAGAAAACGTCATTATTTTTGCACCAACCTAATAATACTATAAAAATCAGATGGGATATTGAGGAAACTTGTTGTCACTTAACCCTCAGTGAGAAGAAACAGATACTGTTAATGTGAATAGTTTTCATATTAACAGTATCTGCTTTTTCTAACTGGGGGGATAAGTGACAACAAGTCTCCTCAATAATACTTATAATAATGATGATGATTTGTGCTTATACAAATCTAATACTCAACCAAAACTGAATGAATCATCATAACTGTCATTATTACTGTTAAGATATCAAGATAAAGTTTAAGTCCATCCACTCTAAAACCTAAGGTTTACAGTCAAATCACATTCAAACACCAGTTCTTGTATGATCACCAAACTTAAGCAACATCAAGCATGGTCAGTAGCTAGATGGTTGACCACTAGGGAATACCAAATGCTGTAAGTTTGGATATGTTGGTGGTGTAACAGATAATGGCTAATAATTGAAAATTGGAGGGCCAAGTTCCAAATAGATGGATTTGTTATATTCACTTAGGAAAGGCATGAATCCATCTCTTCTCCCCCAGCTATGGGTTAATTAGTAGAATGTGTATCAGTAAAAATTATTATCTCCAAAAGACTCTTACAAACTAAAAATATTTTCTGGTTTTAAGTAACCTGAAAGAAATTGATAAGCCACAAAAAAAAAAAAAAAAAAAAAAAAAAAAAAGAAAACCTTACATCATTCTTTAATTATAGCGTAACAATAGACAGTTTTATGAATTATCAAGCAGCTTTTCATATAAAATTTTGCAATCACTGTAAGCAGATTTTTTTTAAAAAAAAATAAAAATGAAGCAAATATTAACTTAAGAGATGATTGTGTAACTTCTTTATCCAGAGTAAAGTGGTTTTTTACCGAAATGAAAAGCAACACCTGTCTCTGAGTCAGTCAGCAACATAACCTCGGAGTTATATGAGCACCTACAATGTCATGAAGATTAGCAAATTTGTCTCATAGACCAATTCACTGAGGAGTTCGATCTACTATTATTGTGGCATTCTGCCAGATTAAGCTATGCTTAATAAACAAACATTAAACCTTTTACATGTAGCAACAGAATACAGACGACATACATCTGAGTATTTTCCCCCACCTTTTTTTCTTTTTGGTTTGTAGAAGAAATGGTTACATTTAAATTTTGGGTAGTTATTCTACAGCTGCATTCATTGAATGGGCAGAATAGATACTATGCTTTAAATATTTAGAACAAAAAAGGTTTTTCATATCTTAAATGTGGCAATTTTCTATTAATCTGACTTCTCAATAAATAGCTGATTAAGGATTATTTCTGTAAGTACTGAACATAAATGGTGAATTTCATTTGCATATATTCTAAGCATTTATACAATTTTAATATTCTAGAAATAGACAACAGGTTAAATCCCTATAACTTACTAGGGGATAAAAATCAGATTTTTGTTCTAAGAGATAACAGTTAATAGGTGATAGAATCACATTTCTTTGTCCATGGTTATAAAAGTAATGTTCAGTGACATTATATATATATATATATTAGGTTGGTGCAAAAATAATATTGTTTTTTGACGTTAAAAAATGCGTCAAAAAACGATATTATTTTTGCACCAACCTAATATATATTAGATTGAATGACGTAATAATGTCGTTTTTTGACGTTAAAAAATACGTCAAAAAACGACATTATTACGTCATTATTTTTGCACCAACCTAATATATATCAAATATGTGGTGCAGTTCAATTCATATTACAATGAATCATTCATACAAAAACTAAATTAGTAATGATATAAAATGTCGAAATCCCTTTGCTAACTAAATTTTACAGATGCATTAACCTACCAATTACTCGATGAATGTTATGATCCTTTTTTTTATTCTGTACAGTCATAAAAAAAAAACAAAAAAAAACATATTTTGATTTGTATTATATCTTTTTGCTTCAGATGCTACCTGGATTTGACCAAAAACAAAATAATTTCCATGCCTGAAGATGACTGAATGTACAGTTGAAAGTACTTGCATATTTAAGGAAGACCTAATACAGTTTATAATTTTTTTAAAAAAAGGATCATAAAATTCAGATGATTGGTAGGTTAACGCATTTTTAAATTTAGTTAATGAAGGAATTTCACCATTTTATATCATTAACTTTACTAATTTACTTTTTGCATGAATGATTCATTGTTTTATATATATATATATATATATATATATATATATATATATATATATATATATAGGTAGCATATCTTCATTCAAACATGTTTCATTGAATAATATAGAAATATTATGTCTATTTATTTTTATAATAATACTTTCTAGTTCTCTAATCAGTCTCTTGATGCCAACATGAAATTCATCAACGAAGGCGCCATAGTTTTCTCCTACCCAAGTATTTTTGATCTCTTCCGAGATCATCCTCAAGGTTGAATAACAAAGAAAAACTTATTTTAACTGAGATTGTTGTGATGGTGATTTTTTAAAAAACAACCACAGCTACAACAAATAAATTAAAAATTTTAAAATAATTATAAAAGAGCACATTTACACGTGTTATTTTTGTTTGCCATATTCATGTTTTGTCTGTTGTACACCTTCTTCAGCTGATGTATTTTTAGATTTTTGAACTGAACCCTTTATTTAGTCCACAGGAGTAGATTGTTCTAATTCCACATGCCATGCCTTTGGATATCTCAATTCAAACAATGTAGTGTAAATAGTTACAATACCTCATCTCAAAAATATAGACAGATATAGAAGTAAAAACATTGTTAGTTTTTCAGAATTTTAAATTTAAGAACACTCGTAAATATATTTCAGGCTAACTGAAAGTTAAGGTAAATTATGCAGGTTGCTGATTCATGGTGATGTAATTTATATTATTATTAAAGTAACAAAATAGATAAGAAGAATGAAGTATTGGGTTGATGTCAACATATTATTAGGTTGGTGCAAAAATAATGATGTAATAATGTCGTTTTTTGACATATTTTTTAACGTCAAAAAACGACATTATTACGTCATTATTTTTGCAACAACCTAATAATAAATACTTACTTTGTTAATTTAATAATTATATAACATAATAAATCAATTAAAATATTAATTAATAATACAAATACAACATAAAATATTACAATTTAATTAATAATACAATTTAACAAATATTACAATTTAATTAATAATACAATTTAACAAATATTACAATTTAATTAATAATATAACATAACGTCTACATTAATCATAAAAAATAAAAAATTTTAATTTAATATCAAAGAAAAAATTTACAGCTGGAAGAAAAATCCACAGCTGAAAAAAATGAAGACATAAACAAAAGCAAAAATTCCTGAATGTGCATATGCAAAAGATTGTTAAATTCATGAATATACACAAGTACAAAACAGTAAAAAGTGAATTGAAAAAGACGCAAAAAAAATGGAACCTCCTGAAGGATGGAAATTTACCAAGAAACTTCAAAGTTGGGGAAAACAACAAAAAAATTTGATATTTAAAAGTTAAGTAATCTTATATATATATATATATATATATAGCGACATAGGGTTGCTAGTACTTTGGGCAAGCTGGGCTTCGCCACCCTTAGAATTATAATTTTTTTTTTTAAATTGTCACAAGGAGAAAAACTGAAAACTGAAAAATAACAAGTTTATTACAATATACAACTTAATATAAGCTAAAGGAAACATTCATTACACTACCTAAAACATTTTTTGCAAATCTTTTCATGGCACTTTCTATATCTATCTTCTTTACAAGATAATTTTCTATTGATAAAATAGCCAAAGAGTTTAATCTCACTTGAGTCATGGATGACCTCAAGTATGTTTTTATAAGATTTAATTTTGGAAGATCCCAAACACATGACGGAACACTGGGCAATTGCCAGTACCTGGATATCTCTCTCTCATACATTATATATACATATATATATATATATATAATTTATTTAAAAATATGATTCCAACACGCATGTTGGAATCATATTTTTAAATAAATAATTATATTTATGCTCTACTTTCGTATCGAGCACTATTTTTTAAAAATAATTACAAAAATACTAAGGAACTTTGGATTATTTACCAAACCAGTTTCTTTCCTATTTTCTACAATATTTTCACATTATATATATATATATATATATATATATATATATATATATATAGTAGATTATTTTATTTTTTTGGTTGAGAAAAGAGTCCAAAAATTCTGATGTTTAACATTTCTATTTTGTCTATTAGCCTAATAATGTACAATAAATATTATTCTGTATTTTGTAATTTTTCTCATCAACCTATTACATTAGATTATATAATCATGTTTAAAATTTGGTATACTTATGAGGGAAAGAGTGCTCAATATTGGAGATTGAACAGAATGTGAACATAAATATCAGCACTACATGACTGTCCAGTTTCATGTCTCAACTGACCAGATGTAATGTTCATTGTTATGTCAACATTGTTCATATATATTGATTCATTCATTCATTTTTTATGGCTTATCAACCTTTTGAAGGTTATTTAAAACCAGAAAATATTTTTAGATTGTAAGAATTTGGGAGGGGGATAATGATTTAGTGATACAAGTCTTACTAATTAACCCATAGTTGGGGGGATATGTAGTAGAATCATACTTTTCCAAAGGTAATTTGTACACAAGTCAATATTACAAACCCAAGTGGAATTAGAACTCAATTAACAATTCTGAGTGATTATCCATTATACCACCCATACATCCAAACATACAACATCTGGTATTCCCAAACAGTCACCCATTTAGATACTGACCAGGCTCGACATTACTTAACTTCAGTGATCGTATAGGAACCCGTGTTTCAACAGGATGTGGTCGTAAGCCATATTGTCTTTAAACCCATTATATATATATCTGTACTAGATATTTAACAAGATTACCTTATTCTGGCACAAGGCTAGAAATGTAGGGCACTCATTGTAAACAAAATTCAATGCAATAGTAATTGTCTATTTGCTATCCAATATTAGTAAGGTAAGGTTATTGGTGCCTATTGATTTTATTACTACTCTACTATTCTCTTCAATTAGTTTTACACATTTTCTGTACTAACAGACATTTATGGTGATGGAAGGAATTTTGGTGATATTGCAAATTTGTTTAAGCAAGATTCAGCATGCAATCTGTGCCTTGCACATTGCAACTGAGAAAAAAAAAGGTATTGTTAGTGTTCAAGAATTAAAACAAGCATTACTGTTAAACAGAACAAAACAAGAGAATTAATTTTATATATACAATTTTTTTCCTATTTGACCCATTCCTGAGACAACCAAATAAAACCTAGTTTTTTTTTTGTTTTTTTTTAATGATTCATATAAAATAAACAGACTGTATTACCTATCATGCTTACCAAGAAAAGGCACCTCTTGGATGCCTTTCAACAGAACCTGCTGAACATGTAATACGGGTAAAAACTAAAAAAAAAAATGCTAGATTCACAAAATAAACATTGAGCAGAACTAAAAACAATGAGTAAAAAGAAACAGACTCAAGTACACCTCTATATTCATCATATGACAAATGAACTACATTAAGTAACAACCTACATTTTATAATTTATAAGCTTGTTTCAGAATATGACTGACATAGTGTATAGACAATAGGTAAGACTAAGATATTTATATGTATATTTTGCAATGGAAGTAGCTTAGACGCAGTACTCTGAAAATATCACCTTCTATCTCTACCCGACCAACCAGGGTAATAAAGTTTTTACTATTAAACAGAGTTACTCAAGCGTCCAATAGTGTAAACTGATTCCTTTGGAGGAGGTTGTTCTAACTGTAAGAAGACCTTGAAATTAGTGTAAGTCTATGTTTAGTTTAATTCCTTGGAACAATCAACAAAGAACAGGTGAATTAACAGCAACTGCTATAAAGTGTTGATAGGCAATTTAAGCAGAAAGCAGAAAACAGAAGACTTGCAAATCAGTAAACAAAACAAAAAATGAAATAAAAGTAAAAAAATTAATAGAATGAATATTTTTTTTAAATGGTTAAGCATATATTTTTGCTATTCAAGCACAAAAAAATTAAACATAGTCTTTTACTCTTGCTCATTTGTAGAAATGGATTCAACCAGATAACATATGTGTGACTTAATAAGTAAAGAAGTATTGTAGCTGTGGCAGCCACAAGTCATCGACAGGATTTGGCTCCAACTGGCTGGAAATGACTGCTAAGAACATCTCCTGCCCAAATTTATAAACAAATCCTACAGATGCATGCCAGGATTTCTTCCTAATCAATAAAAATGATTCAATTCTTGGTTTCATCCCATATATTTTTGTCCTTTCTTGACTTGAAGTCAAAACACAATCACTTGACTGTATCCCTTTTGCATGTGAACACAATTCTTACTTTGTGAAATTTTTGCCTGATTACTGTTGCCTTGCCTACTTTTGACTTGCATATATATTGTTTGCTGAGTATTATTTTACCCTGTTCTTTTTCTGTCTTTTCTTATTATTTACTGATAACTTTATCAACTCAGCTTGTTGAGAATTTTATCAATTAACCATGGCTAATTACTACACAATTGATGGTAACTTTCTTCATTTCCAGATGTTTCTCAATAAACATTCTTAGATGTTCAAACATGACAGAATAACTTATTTTTATCTTCACATATAACATATTGAGCATGAAAAAAAAACAAAGATATACAAACATTGTCAATAAAACCCTCACTCTTTCAGTTGGTATGACGGACAGTTTTACACTATCTTTACAACATGCACAAATTTCAGTAGAAAAGTGAGTCACAACTCAAGAATTTTAACATTTATCTTTTCTGACCAATGAATAAGTAGATTACAATTAGCTAATCAAAATATTAATTAATAACAACACTTTCCTTATCCATCCAATATCTATTTAAACCTAGAAGTCCAGCCAAAATTCTTTGGTAAACATTAACATCAATTAAAAAAACAATCTAATTAATCAATTTTAAATTTTCTACACTATTTACATTGTTCAGACTCTTGTCCTCATCTTCATTGCCATATTCACGACATTTTGTCCATTGTACACTTTGACTGTCTTCAGGTATTTGGAATTTCGAACTGAACTCTTTATTTCATCCACCAAGATAAATTGCTCTCGTTCCACAAGGACTCATGGCCGAGTGATTAAAACCATTAGTTGAATCTAGTAACTTGACCCAATGAGTTGTGAGTTCAATACCTGGCTACAGCAGAGGTGAACAAAAACTTGGAGAGTTGAGTTAAAGGGAGATAACTAATACCGAGAAATCTGGAAGAGGCATGGCACTTAGAACTAGATCTATCTATTCATTGGACAAAATAAAGAGTTTGGTTTAAAATTCCAATCACCTGAAGAAGGTCATCACATACAACAGCTAAAACATCATGAATATGGCAACAAAGATGAGGATAACAGTCCTAACAATGTAAATAGTGTAAATAATTACAATATCTCATCTCAGAAATATAAACAGATATTAAATTTTCTTCTTGATCACTCAAAGAAATGTTGAACAAATTTCTACTTCTTTCTGAATGTAAATATATGCAGAAAATCATGTTTTCAGGTGTGAATCCTTGCATGAATTTCAACCAACAGTAATTTTATTCAAGGTCAGGTTATTTTTCTCCCACAATGAGATTACATTAATAATTTTTATTATTGTAAACATTATTTTTAGTGAGTACAAGTATTTAATTTTTTGTTGTTTTTTGTTTCGTATTGTCTTAAACAATTAAATTAATAACAACCGGCCTAGATTGAGAAGTCGTACTAAAGAAAGATTGTGCCTTTTAGAGGAATTGAACCTGTATTCCCTTCTCTATTATTATATTGCTATAAACATTAATTTTAGTGAGCACACATATTTGAGTTGCTTTCCCTGTTAATTCTTATTTTCTTAAACAGAGAAATTAATAACAATTGGTCTAGATTGAGAAGTACTACTAATGAAAGGTAAAAAAATCCATTAAAATTACATTAGTATATTAAACTTCAAACACATACACACTTAAAGATATCAAGATATGACTTTTCACTCACCCCTGTCTGATCAAGCTACTTACCTGTTAGTTAATATACTTTTGCTGATCATAAAAGATAAATCATCCTGGATAAAAGCACAAAGCTTATACATAAATTTATCTTCTAATTCAATGTTAATATTTGCAAATCATTTTTTAATACTTTTGAAATATTTAAAAACTAAAGAGAATTCTCTTTACCAGAAATAGTAATCACTGACACTAAACACCTTCTTACTGATTTGAATAAATTATTAAATAATACTAAGAATGAATACATGTATTCAATCATTTAGAATATAAAAGTAACATTTATATCTACAATCAATAAAGCTACATATGCGGGTGGTGCCATGGATAGCAGCTTTGAACAAGAAATTGGAGAGCCAAGTTCAAATTCCAGTAAGGTTTTGTTAAATTCACTTTCACACAAATACCCCGGGAAAGGTATAACTCAACCTCCTTTCTCCCTAGCTATGGGTTAAATAGTAGGAGAGACTAAGATTTTCAGCTTTGGCTAGCAACCGGCAAGGAGAAAGACAACAGAATCCAAAACCATTTGTCGTCTGTAAGTAGCTAACAAAAGGATTGTAGAATTCACAATGACTATAATCCAAACTGTAGTCAATCTGATGATGGATAAACTTACAAAATTACTTTAATGAAATTCCAAAATTATTCAAAAAAGTTAATGATACTAACCTCTTCTAACATTTAATACAGAAATTTTTATATATCACAAACAATTTTAGGGAAAAAAAACAGCAATGTTTAACCTTTGTGCCCATAAAAAAACAGTGTGTCAAAAGAACAGTTTCTCCCATGATACTACTATTATTTTAACTACTGTCACTTTTCAGAAATGTTTACTGTTTTAAAAAGCAATGATTAGAATTGTAATAAAACCTAAACATATGAGGAAAATGAATTTATACATTTTCTTTGTTCTTGAGAATTGACAACAAAAATAATAAACATACTAGATTGTTTATTGGGATGGTTAGCAAAACATCGGCTAATTGCCAATCAATTTAAATTTTATAAAATAGTAAATAAGCATTTTCTTATAGTTGGTTCACGTATTTTAATAACTTAATAAATGTTTATAAATTTCTGAATAAAATATTGTTTTCATATTTACTTATTAATTGGTAAATGATAGATATTGCATTGCATTAGTTTTAATACAATTGTGTTAGTTTTTAGAAAGTTGTAAATATAAAATTATTTATTTAAATAAACAAATAAAGATTAATTAATATTTTTGTTGTAAATTAACAAGAACAAAAACAATGTATAAATTCAATTTCATGATATGCTCAGGCTTTATTACAATTCTAATAACCACTTTTTAAAACAAACATTGCAGAGGGAGTGAAGGTAGTTAAAATAATAGCAGCGTCAAAGGTAAAACTGCCCTTGTGACACAACGTTTTTGTGCAAACATGAAAGTTAAACATTGCCAAAAAAACTATGACAAAGTGGAAAGTTCTTGTGTCACTAGTTCTGTCCTTTATGATTTCATTGAACTTAAGTGATGTTAACAATGATGCAACTATATATATCTGCATGAAGGAAAGGAGATACCTAGAATTATAAATTGAAATTTTTTTTTTATTTTTTAATTGTTCCAAGGAATCCATAGGAGAAACCTCAAGGTATTTAAATAAAAGATTATATGAATACAAAAGGGTTCTTTTACAAGGCAACACACTAAACACATTAGTTACTCACCATAATGAGACTGACCACAATTTTGATTTTAAAAAATGCTACTCTTTTTAAAAGAGAAAGCAATTTACTAAGACAAAAATGTATAGAAAATGCTTTAATTGTTAGAGCATCCACAATAAATTTATGTCAAGGTTGTTACAGCATTTCACCTTTCTTGGCAGATCTTCTATTATCACAATGTGGGATATTTAATAACAAAAATGATGGAAACTTTTTTTTTTTTTTTTTACAATGATGTTCACCCTGTACAAGACCCAAGAGCCACTTGAGGTAGATGGTGACTACCCCAAGCATAGTGATAATGCCACCAATTGGGACCATTGAAAGTAAAAGAGAAGGAAAATACTTTCAAAGGAATTAGAAACCCAATCCCAAAAAGGAAACAAAGGATAAACCTATACTCCTGTTCAAAAGACCAGGGAGGACTATGAAGTGGATGATAGGCAAATTTATCTACTCCTATTGAGAAAAGATAAAAATAGAATCTCATAGTTTTAAGTCAAGAAGTTAGAAGAATAGAGTTGAAGTTGACTTTAGAAGGAACCAGAAACCCAAACTTAAACAGGAAACAAGGGATAAATCTCTACTCCTATTTTAAAAGAACAGGGCAGTTCCCCCCCCCAAAAAAAATGAAATCAGCTATGTTATATACTCAAAACATATATTTAAAAAAAAAAAATAATTTAAATTCTCAGTGTCCCCTTTCTTTTGTGCTCATGTGTCACATCAATGTAGACATTACTTTTCTAAAGGACAAACACATCACACAAAAAATTTTTCCACTTTATCATAATTTTCTCCCCCTAATATTAAACAATGTGAAATAGGAACAAAAAGTATTAATTATTCAGAATGTTGGCATTTTGCTATGCAGCCAGATAGTCTTCTAGATCATTAATACGGCAAGGAATTTTATTTTTCCTCAGTATCCTATAATGGTGGCCCTGTACCAACCTAAGCTTAATAAACACCTGTATAAGGGTGCTTAATATCATGTAATGATTTTCAAACTCATCTCACTAACCAATTCACTAGTTTAAGGAGTTCAATTCTTACAGAATGCTCCACTGCTGACTGGCCTTGTACCAAACTAAGCTGTTTAATAAAGAACCATAAACATTTATATCTAAAAGTTGTGAACTTTCCTTGTTGTAAAGCAACAGTCTGAACCACACACATTATAATATGCATGAAGGGATTTATTTTAACAAAGTTATGAATTTTATCCAGCATAAATCAGTTCAATTAAAAAACTGTTAGAAAGATTTAAATTAAAAAATACAGAAATAAAATTAATGTTAAACCATATAAAGTGAGGAAAAAAAGACAATAATACCTATGTAACTTCTGATTTGTTGTGTTCTAATTTGAATAATTTAGTTGGGAGTTGATCAAATTTTACCAAAGTTAAACGCATTATATAACAGGATACCCTCACCAGCAAAACTGGGTTGTTTTGTCACTTCCACTTTGTCCATGACCCTACATGGGTATTTTAAAATTTAGCACTCTGCATTACTAATATTACTTCCCTTTCTACTGAATTCTTTTCTCAAGGTCTCTCAATTGTAATATCCTTATTGTTAATTTCACTCAAAAGTGTTCTCTGATGCCATGGCAGGATATGACAACACCACAATGAAATTCAAGCACGCTATTTTTCAAGGATCAGAGTCACCTACAGTAAATAAAGTCACATATAAAGTGATAAAGGTTAACCTCCATTAAGGTCAGCTGACAAAGGCTTCATTTAGCACAGGGGTACTGTATATAAATACACTGGATCAATGCACCTCATCCCCCAAAATAAAAATGGTGATTGAATAATGCTAACAAGTTTCATTAATGACAAAGTTATAGAATCAATTGAACTAATCCTGTTGACTTTAAGAAACATGACTGGTCATGGATTTGGAATCAACAGGTTATCTACAAACAGGAAGTTTCAAGGAAGTCAGAATATGTTGTTTAAATACTAGCCAATTGTCCCTTAAGTCAAAAGAAAGAGGCAGTGTGATTGCATCATTTCTGGTCTCGGGAATGTTATTGAAATCTTTCCTCAGCTAATGGTTAACTCAAAATGTTTGGCATGTAGTTATACCGTTTCTGTAGGTTGTCTTTTGTCCAGCTATTGTTTTAGACATTAGAGATGCTCTCATGTGCTAAACACAGTTCTGGTTTTTGCATCCAACATGGTGGCATGTTTTTCATAAGTTTAATTAATTTTAAACATAACATAGATCATTTGCCCCATGTATCCAATAACACTGAACTGACCTCTTTTCAACACAGGCTTACTCTCTTCAATCTCACGCCACAACCCATCATTGTGAAAATATCTATGTCGGTTAAATAGCATAAACATGAACTTCAACTCTCAGATCAGTAAACAATCGTTTTTCATCAAATTCTGTATATTCTTTTCAAAACTCAGTTTTTCTTCTCTTCTTTCAAGCTTTAATTCAAAATAAAGGATTCTAATTTCCATAAACCAAATAAGCCCTACTTATAAAATCCAAATTACTTAGCTTGGCCTTCCAGGCCTTCACATTAAACTTGTAAAATTAAACCTCATTCCAACTGGCTACAGATTGGAGATTTCACTTGCTGGTAAAATCCACACTAAAAATAGTGTCACAACGATGTGTTCTATTTGTTTGACATATTTCCAATAAATATGCACATGTATCATTGCTAAGTGACAAAAATCAAGCTAGCTAGAAAGATTATCAAAATAGATGATTAAATGAAAGTACATTGTACAACATAGACATGCGTCAATACTTATCTATATCCTAAATAATCTTCTGATAAATTCCAATTCCAATTCCAATAAAGCATCTAAATCAATGGCTTAAAAAATATCATTGATTATATCACTTCCAAGAAAATAGGTCACATAAAATGACAACAAATTTATGAAAAATTGTCATTTACAAACCAACAGCAATTTTACTTAATAGACTACAAGCATTAAACTGGTATGTATGAACTTTGCTGATGTCATTAGTCATATATATATATACATACACACACAAGGCGCGATGAATAAATTGTCGTCTAAATCAGGCAAAAATGAAAATAACACTGATGTATCATTTTAAAAGATATATTTACCAAAATTACACAAAAATATCTTGAAATAATAAAGTAAATTTATTCAATAAAATCGCTATTGGCTTCAACCACGTCCTTTCAGTTCATCTTTAATGCTAGGATCTCAACATGGAAGCTTCCATCAAGTGTCTTGAGGAGATACTGCTGCCCTGGGTTAAGAGTGTGGCTGCTGGAAGACCACTCTCTTGACCCAGGGCAGCACTATCTCCTCAAGGCACTTGATGTAGGCCACCATGTTGAGTCAGAGGTCCTCGCCAAGAAATTCAGGAGTTCTTTTCTTATCAGAACAATCAGAGTCAGTTTTCCAAGCTGCCATACCTTCATAATTACCATAAGGCATATCCAACTCTTTCCAAATTCTTTGCACTGCCCTCAGATTGACACCGAAACATTCTGAAATGTTTGTATCAGAGTTTCCAGCAGAAATGCCAAGAAGTACAGCATGCTGTTTCCAAATTTATCGCATAGTGAAATGCTGCTCTTTTTCTTGCAGATGGTGCCCAACTGACCCTACTATACTGTGCAGTCGACAAAATCAAAAACAAATAATGTGCAAGATTAAAAATATAAAATGGCGACAATTTATCCATCACACCTTGTATCTAGAGAATTAATGGATTTTTTGAAAGCTAGATGGCACCAAACAGCACTAGCATGTTTCAACAGGGGACTCCCATACTTTTTTTCCTTCATGCCATGTTTAATATAAACTAAACTGAATACTTGGATCCAAGATCCAATATGTTGTTCAGTTTGAAAGCCAATCACAATTTAGCAAGAGGAATTAGAAATCTATCCCACAGCTTTTTGCAATTTTTACTCATAGAGGAATGAGTGAACTCCATTCTGGCTTTTAATTCATTTTTCTTTCTCCAAGACAGTTTGCCGATCAAAACTATAATGTTCAGTTTATCCTGTTAGTTACCTATAGCTGTACAGCTAAGGGGATAAGGAAGATGTATTTATGCTTTTTCTAAGGTCAAATGCAAAAGAACACAAACCAATGACAAATGTTCAGATGAGCGTATATTCTTTAGTTTCACCAGTTCAGACCTTTACAGTTAGAGCATGTCATACTACTGCCCCAGAGTTGAATCACCCTCATATCCTCTGTATTCCAAATGTAAAGAGAAAATTCCACTAAGACAGCCACCCTTCCCGGCCTGCTAAGAACTGTTACTTAGTAGAACAAACTGCCACAGAGATGCTTCTCTAAAGCCTACAATCTTTAACTTCTTCAAGTCAATGGTCAGTTGTTATCTATACTCCTTATCCTCCTGAAACCTCCTCTTTCGCACATCTCATTCATCATAACCTTTTTAACAGTGAACCTATACTTCAAGTGGCTGCCAAGCTTTGCATTGGGTGAATTTTTAAATAAAAAATCTCAGTTTGAATTTAAACTCGGCTCACCATGTTGTTAACTGTTAGGCTACCGTTACCTCTTTCCAAATTGAATTTGCCATAAAAAAAAAATGTTTAAGAATCAATCCTAAAAATATTTAATCTGGACTATATCGAGTAATCAAACATTCCTAAACTCTTTGATTCAGTTAACTTATATATAATAATAATAATACAGAAAAAAAATTGCTTCAATTCATTATCAGTAAAGAGAGAGATCCACACCTCATACTATTAGATTAAAAGCAATATAAGTCAGTT